>CM051270.1:28502274-29082303 GCA_027921565.1 Artemia sinica
GTATATGAGGGGATTACCCCTCCTTAATACCTCGTTCTTTACGCTAAGCTTTGAATTTTTCTCCCAATTCCTTTAGAACAACTCCTGAAAACACAAGCACCGCTTAATTAGAACAATAATAAGTTTTTTTAAAGCGTTAAAAAACTTCAGCGTCAAGAGCGAGGCGTTAAGAAGGGGGCAACCCCCCCCCCCATATGCGTGATGATTTTTATTCATTTTGAGTTTTAATGTTGCTCCATACTTTCAGTTGAAAAAATTTGTTGTTGTTTTTCAGTAAAAGCCAGGTGCAAAACATGCCTTGAAAAAAAAACTGTCGAGTAAGAAAAAAGTTTCATCAAAAAGTGATTCATGAATAATAACTACTACATAGATTTGCTTTATTAAAAGTTTACTGCGGATGTAATTTTCAAGAATTCAAAAATGTGCTTGGAATTACTCAAAAATGACAGCGGATCGAATTGGAAGGTGCACCATTAGAATTACCCTGGTCAAAAACCTTTGTTTATTGGTTTTAAGTCCTTCATCTCGAAAAGCAAGGAATTTCTCTTTTGCAAGGGTAGCAGTGATGGGTCCTTCTTTGATCCTGAAATGATCCGTTTTCAGCCTTCCGGCCCCTTCCCATTCAGAAAGTTCTTAAATTTGTTTTCCCTGGAAGATTTCTAGTCCACACCACTTACAACTTTCCAACTGGGCGTATTTCTTACAGTCACTAATATCTTAAATTTAAAAGCTCTAAAATTAAGTTATATTTTAATATGGATTTATCACTGCCCCTTCACAGTGATTAACGTCTTTTTAATACGACAAATCCTGAGCAACAGGTTCAATTTAATTTCCCCAAGGGATTAAACCGCTTTTCCGAGGTTGCACAAAACGGAGCATCTTAGCTCTCTCAGGTAAAACTGAGCTGAGGTGAAGAGAATTTTAGAAACAGTTGTCCATCAGCTTGCTAACGCAAGAGTCTGGTGGGAGTTGAGGGAGTTTTATTGTAGTTAAAGGATAATGAAAATTGTTGGATTATAAACCAATTTGATATAGTGTTAATTTTTTGTAAGTTTTCCACAATATAGTACAATGCATATGTAGTATAATGATTTCTTAAGCTAAGCAACTGTTTGTTTTTTTTTATAAAATGTCGAGTTCCCGATAATGGACATTGTTTTTTATTTTTTGGGAGAAGGGGGCACCATTATAATAAACATATTAATTACATATAGAAGTGATAGGGACAATCTTTAGATTTTGGAAGTCACCCAAAGCCCTCCCCCTTTCACACGCACCTGAGGTTGTGCAGGCCAAAGTTTGATTGAGTTTGAGGGTAAACTACACAAATGCACGGAAAAACACAGGTTTAATTTTGCAGATGTGGCCGAGGTAGGCCCTTCTGCATGCATTCATTTCGAGATGGCGGGTGCAAATTCGTAATACAACCGCCAAAAGAGACAAATTTAAAAAAAAAAAAAAAAATATGGAGGGAATTTTGGGGTTGAAATAAAAACTGTCGAAAATATACGGAAATATAGAAGATAGTGAAAACATTTTTAAAATTCTTAGTAAGGTTGCGGTCCCTAAAGCTCTTTCCCTTCCGCGCGTGCCTGGTGCCAAATATTATTGTTATTTTTGATCATTAATTTCTATCCGGGGGGGGCGTAAAGTTGGAGCCGTTTTTCCCAAGTTGAGTGAAGTGGAATAGCCAAGGCTCAGGGTGTTTTTTCACAGTTAAAAAAAGTTTGGAAGAATAGAAAGATAATTCTGCAAACTAAGATTAGAATATTGGAAGCTACAGTGATGACAGTGGTCAAATATGGCTCTGAAGCATGGACGCTCCGAAAAGCGGATGAAGATTTGCTAGATGTTTTCCAGAGAAATTGCCTACGGATTGTTCTGGGTACCCCGGGTGACTGACCGTATTTCAAACAGTAGGCTGTTCGAAAAATGTGGTTCAATCCCGCTTTCTAGGGCTATAATGAAAGAAAGGATGCGATGGCTAGGGCACGTTCTGCGGACGAAGGATGACAGATTACTGAAGATGGTCCTTTTCGGTCAACCGTCTCGGGCTAAGCGGAAAGCAGGTCGTCCTCGTCTGGAGTGGGAGGATGTCATAAAGAAAGATTTAAAGGAAAGGGGAACTTCCTGGGAGGGTGTAAAGAGGGAGGCTTTGGATAGATTTGGGATGGAGGAGAAGCCTACGTAGCCTTGTTGGCCTCAGGCGGTTTGGTGTTGTGGTGATTTGTTAGTAGTAGTAGTAGATCTGTTCCTGTGGATGTTGAATTAGGTAGGTCTCACTTAGTTTTGACAAGATTTTGAAGACACCAAATATCAGCTGGGGGGGGGGGGGGTTAAACTAAAGTCTGGGGCGAAGTTGCCCCCCCCCCTTCCTCATAGCAAATTATGTATCTCAATTGGAGGTACGAGATTGAATACCTCTTTCCAAGCTAATATACAGGCAGTAGTAACTGCCTATATATTTCAAAAGACTTCCAGAAACAGCGAAACCGCAATACTGATCTAGAAATTGACCAAATCAAGCATAGATACTTACGTATTATACCGGCCACATTCTTGTTCTTGATCTGTTTTAAGACCGTTTCTCTGTGTCCACTGGGTGATAACTAGCTTAGCCTGAGTCAGATAAACTACTATGTAGGTATATATTTAATACATAAAGTTGGTTAGGTATTGAATATAATGCGTTCTGGGCGGCCTGCTTTCCATAATTCTCTGTTGTAGTTTCCATAATTTTGTTACTAAAGTATTATATTTTGCATCGGATTTTGCTATATTTCATTATGATGAACCTAACTTCACTTCTTGAGTGTGGTTGGTATAATACGTAATTACCCAAACATATTTAAACTTAAATAATCTTTTAAAATAAAAGTAAAAACGAGCAGGACCGGGGCATTTTTCTTAAAACGTAATGTAAACCCACTTTCTTTTATCAACTTAAATTTTTAACTTCACAAAACAAAACTGTTATGTCGAAAAGTTATTTATATAGCCTCGCAGTTACAAGAGGCCAGAATGCCGAAAGGTGGCGTGCATTCCTCCCTAAATATAGGATACACAGTCAATACAAACTAAACGGTTATGTTGTAAGACAATTATTCGTAAGCTTCGTTTGATTGAGTTGATTCATTTGAAACTTTATTAATTTGTACGCAATAATGTGAAGTTAAGCATATATTACGGAGGATGTTGATGAATCTTTCGGGGGGGGGGGGGGGGGTCCGAAGCCTCAGAAAGTGCATTTTTAAGCAATGAATCTCCTAATTTCAGTGGGATGTTCCCCCCTGTTACCCTCTAACCTCCCATCATTTGGAAGAATATATTTGCATTCAGTTTCACAATATAGATGCTGTGTAGTGATGGCTTTCCCTTTTTATTGTAGAAATATTTTGAATGGAACATAAAATATTACTTGGAGATGCTTGCCTTCACAGAATAGGTCAGGTAAGAACAAGATCAAACAGTTCGTGGTAACGAACTGTAAGTAAGGAGTGACCCGGCTCAATGGTAACCGAAACTCTAAAAACCGGAATTTTGGTACCAATAGATACATCAAAAGAATCAGATTTTAATTTTGATTTCAAATATATAAGTTTCATCCAAGTTTAATCTTACCCATCAAAAGTTACGCGCCTGAGAAAATTTGGCTGATTTTGAAAAAAAGGGGGAAAGACCCCCTAAAAGCTATAGAACCTTAATGAAATTCACACCATTATATTCAGCGTATCAGAGAACCCTACTGTAGAGGTTTCAAGCTCCTATCATACAAAAATGTGGAATTTTGCATTTTTTTGCCAGAAGAAAGATCACGGGTGCGTGTTTATTTGTTTGTTTTTTTTTTTTGTTTTTTTTCCCAGGGGTAATCGTATTGACCCAGTGGTGCTAGAATATCGTAAGAGGGCTCATTGGAACGAAAATTAAAAGTTCTAGTGCCCTTTTTAAGTGACAAAAAAAATGGAGGGCAACTAGGCCCCCTCCCATGCTCATTTTTTTTCTCAAAGTCACCCAATTAAAATTTTGAGATAACCATTTTGTTTAGCATAGTCGAAAATCTAATAAATATGTCTTTTACGATGACTTAAATCCCCCACAGTTCCCAGGGGAAGGGCTGCAAGTTATGAACTTTGGCCCATTGCTTGCATATTGTATTGGTTATTGGGAAGTATACAGACATTTTCAAGGAAAAATTTTTTTTGGTGGGGGGGAGGGGGGCTGGAGGAGGGGGTTACTCTGGAGAATCTTTCCGTGGAGGATGTTTCTTTGGGGTAAGGGACATATTTCTATGAAGGGGGCGCCGGATTTTCCAAGCATTATTTAAAAAACGATCAGAAATTAAATTTAAAAAAACAAGTTTTTTCAACTGAAAGTAAGAAGCAACATTAGAACTTAAAATGAATAGAAATTATTATGTATATGAGGGGTTCTCCCCCAAGTCAATACCTCGCTCTTTACGCTACAGTTTTTTTTTTAGTGCTTTCAAAAGAGCTATCTATTCTAATTAAACGGCCTTTGTGATTCAGGGGTGTGTGAATTAAAAAAAATTTTTTAACTTTTAACGTAAAGAGCGTGGTATTGACTAAGGGGGGAACCCCATCATATACGTAATAACATAAACGTAATAAAAAAAAACAAGCGATACGGCTCAATAGTAAGCGAAACTTTTAAAAACGGAACTTTGAAGTCAATAAATGTATCAAAAGAATGGGCTTATAATGCTGATTCTAAATATATAAAATTTGTTAAGTTTAGTATTACTCATCAAAGGCTACGAGCCTGAGAAAACTTACCTGATTTTTTAAAGAGGGGGAAACATCCCCTAAAAGTGAAAAAAATTAATGGAAAATCACTGTCAGATTCAGCGTATCAGAAAACCCTATAACATAGGTTTCAAGCTCATATCTGCAAAAAATCTGCAACTTTGTATTTTTTTTTTCCAGAAGAAAAATATACGAGTATAGAAGTTCGTTACGTAAGTTTATTTGTAGATTACGTCAGAACCAAATTTAGAGACAGCCATTTAGCAAAAGAAAAGTAAAATTTTTATGCAAATTTTGTTTACTTATTCAATGACGGCGAGCTAAAATAAAAGCTGCATTAACTAAAAAAACGATCAGAAATTAAATAAAAAAAACAAGTTTTTTAAACTGAAAGTAAGGGGCGACATTAAAACTTAAAAACGAACAGAAATTATTCCGTATATGAAAGGGGCTGTCCCCTCCTCAACCCCTCGCTCTTTACGCTAAAGTTTGAGTCTGTCGCACAACTTTATTTTTTAAAACAATAAAAAACTTTAGCGTAAAGAGCGAGGCGTTGAGGAGGGGACAGCCCCTTTCATATACGGAATAATTTCTGTTCGTTTTAAGTTTTAATGTCGCCCCTTACTTTCAGTTTAAAAAACTTGTTTTTTTTTTATTTAATATCACCTAAGAACAAGATACGCACGAAGAACTGTGAAATTGAAAACCATGAAAATTATGATGCAAAAATTCATTTTCGAAGCTCAGACCCATCCCTTACTCCCAGAAATACCAGGGATGACTTTTATTCTTGTAGCATCGTTATACGAAAATTAAACTTAAACCTAAACAGTGGGGATTGGAGGAAGGCATCCACTCTCACATTAAAGAGAGCTCTTGATATGATATTTAAAGAGAACAGATATTAAATAAAAAAGAAGCACAAATTAAATTATAGCTTTTTCAAATTAAGGTAAAAAGCGACACAAAAAACTTGAAACGATTAATATTGTTCTATATATAAAGGGAGGCTGTCGCCTTCCCAACCTCCCACCGTTTACGCTAAATAAAGTTTTACTTTACTGAAAGTATTAGGGATACAAGGCCATATCCAGGGGGGGGTGGGTTAGGGGGTTTGAACCCCCTCCCCCCCCCCCCAATGTTTGTCTGACTCGTAAAAAACGTAACAAAAATGGGCATAAATAAATTTTGTACGAGTTTTTTGAGGTTTTATGTGTACCCCCCCCCCAAAAAAAAAAAAAAAAAAAATTGAGTAAAACCCCCTCCGAAAAAACCCTGGGTAGGACCTTGGAGGGAAATACCTATAATATGTTGACACTTGAGCGTAAAGACGTGGGGTTTGGGGCAAAAGTGTTCCTCCTCATATGTAATAATTTCAGCCAATTTAAGTCTATTCGCTCTTTACATTTACTTGAGTTTATTTCAAATGAGAATTTGCGTGTAAAAGGATTATCGCTGCGCCCCCTAGTATTTGAAATCCATGAGCATGTTTAAAAAAAGGATAAAATCTTTAAAACAATGGAAAACAAAGAGAAATATGTAGCTTCGAGTACAAACAAGAATATTGATGTTTTAAAGAGAGACATTTGAATATACGCCAAGGACAAGCACTCAAATTATATAGTCCATATAGAAAAGTGTTTGGATTATGTTTTTTTTTTAAGGAGAGGGAGAGGCGAGGCTCACACTCTACACCTTTGCTCCCCTTGTATTTGCGACTCTGCGTTTCTCCTCCATACAATTTTGCGATGAATCTGACATAAACTGGTTTTCTCGGTTTGTGATAAGTGCAGATATTTTGGATTTAGCTGCCAATACCCAACGAAGGAGTAAGGGGCTCTTTCTGGGGGATCAGTGTTCACGTAGCGACCCAGTCAAAGCTTATTCCAAGGATGATATCTTATTTTTGCAGGGAAAAAGGTAATGCACCCTGTCCTCCTGGATACAGCTATGCTTGATTTGATGACAAATGGCAATAGCTCACTTATCCCGTGATAAAAAGACTTTTTTTTGCATGAATCGCATAGCCAGTATGGTTATTTTTTTATAGTGTATGGTGTTATTCAATGGTTCATTTGAAGACATAAATGACAATAGCTTACTTAACTAATGACGAAAGAGGTTTTTTTATTTGTATTATAATGATCCAAGTTAAGTCTATTTAATTATATTTTCTGCCATTTGCAATGGTCTAGGAAGTAAAATGTTAACTTTTATTATTTTGTAACATTAGTTAATTGATTTGAAAGGACATAGCGATCAAAATTAAAAATTTAAACGCATATCTGATGTCTAAATATTTCACAATAAACTCAAGTTTAAACAGTTTCCTAATGTATCAACAATGTTTCAATTCTAATCTAAATATAACCTCAAGAGTCTTGACAGAAACCCTACAGTTTTTGTTGGTATTTCGATTACCCCCACTTAGAACCAACAACCAGCAAGGGGTCTTTTGACACTGGCCAGTTTGCTATAATGGCATGCTGCTAAGCCAGTCGGAGCCCTTTTACCTGGATAAATCAGGTGGAATGATTTTGGGGTACACCCAGGGATGCAACAGAGAAGCTCGTGATTACGGGGTAGGAAGAAGGAATAAAACCCTTTGTGATGATAGATTACCGGGTTACTACCCCCGACTTGATTACTGAATGATATATTCTTATAGGTTTGAATGGGAAGTGAATTAATGACAGGATGCTGCTATTTCGTTCGATTCTTTGGGTCGCAGCAGTTCAGTTTCTCAACGCCCAGGACTCATCGGATGAAGGTAGTAGAAATTGTTTCGTTATTGTTCGCCATTTTTCTAATTACATGGTAGTTTTACCAATGTTTTCCTTTTTAATTTTGCCCAAGTCTTTTTGTCGGCCAAAATAAAATGACCAGAAGAAAAATCGCCGAAAAAAACTAAAAGGTATTTGGAAACAATTAAATGGGCGTCGTATTATAAATAAAACAATCTTGATTAATCTATGGTTATCAAATCATTAACCGGAAATAATTAAATTTTGATTATTATTAGTAGCTATGCACAAAATATTTTAATTCTCATTTTAACTTACTGAATTACTGATTTATTTTAAATGATATTTTACGAGGATCGATCGTAATAGTCAGATACCTTACTGCACCAAAAAATACAACTACGACCCGATTTCAAGTTTGAAGAGCCACATACAGTCAATTCAAAATCTAACATGTTCCTTTCAAATATTTCCTAAATAGTTCAAGCCTAGCGAGTCTCAAACCGCTTTTGACATTTTTGCTCAGTCAGACTTACGAGTAGTTTTAGCAAAAGAAAAATCACCTTTGTGTAAAATTAAATACAAAAAAACAAGTTTTTTAAACTGAAAGTAAGGAGCGACATTAAAACTTAAAACGAACAGAAATTATTCCGTATATGAAAGGGGCTGTCCCCATCCTCAACGCCTCGCTCTTTACGCTAAAGTTTGTTATTGTTTTAAAAAATAAAGTTGTGAGACAGAGCCAAACTTTAGCGTAAAGAGCGAGGCGTTGAGGAGGGGACAGCCTCTTTCATATACGGAATAATTTCTGTTCGTTTTAAGTTTTAATGTCGCTCCTTACTTTCAGTTTAAAAAACTTGTTTTTTTTATATTTAATTTCTGATCGTTTTTTAGTTAATGCAGCTTTTATTTTGGCTAACCGTCATTGAATAAGTAAACAAAATTTGCATAAAAATTTTACTTTTCTTTTGCTAAATGGATGTCTTTACAAATTAACTTACATAACTAATTTTTCTTCTGGCAAAAAATACAAAGTTGCAGATTTTTGCAGATATGAGCTTTAAACCTATGTAATAGGGTTTTCTGATACGCTGAATCTGACAGTGTGATTTTCATTAAAATTCTTTCACTTGTAGGGGATGTTTCCCCCCTCTTTAAAAAATCGAGTAAATTTTCTCAGGCTCGTAGCCTTTGATGAGTAATACTAAAATTAATAAAATTTATATATTTAGAATCAGCATTATAAACACATTCTTTTGATACATTTATTGACATCAAAATTTTTAAAAGTTTTTAAAAGTTTCGATTACTATTGAGCCGTATCGCTTGTTTTTTTTTATTACGTATATGTTATTACGTATATGAGGGGGTTCTCCCCTTAGTCAATACCACGCTCTTTACGTTAAAAGTTAAAAGAAATTTTGATTCACAAACCCCTGAATCACAAAGGCCGTTTAATTAGAATAGATAGCTCTTTTGAAAGCACTAAAAAAAACTGTAGCGTAAAGAGCGAGGTATTGACTTGGGGGAGAAAACCCCCTCACATAAGTTATAATTTCTGTTCGTTTTAAGTTCTAATGTTGCTTCTTACTTTCAGTTGAAAAAACTTGTTTTTTTTTATTTAATTTCTGATCGTTTTTTAAATAATGCTTGGAAATCCGGCGCCCCCCTTCATAGAAATGTCCTTTACCCCAAAGAAACATCCTCCACGGAAAGATTCTCCAGAGTAATCCCCTCCTCTAGCCCCCCCCCCCCTCCAGAAAAAAATCCTTCCTGAAAATGTCTGTATACTTCCCAATAACCAATAAATAATGCTGGCAAGTCCAGCGCCCCCTTCATGGCAATTTCCCTTCCCCCATGAAAACTTCCTTCATGGACAGATCCTCCAACATAACTCCCGACCCACCCTTCCCTCCCACTACCAGAAAAAACCCTCCTGAAAACTTCTGTATACTTCCCAATAACCAATACTATATGTTAACATTGGGTAAAGTTCATAACTTTTAGCCCTCCCCCTGGGGACTTCGGGGATCAAGTCATCCTAAAAGACATATTTATCATATTTTCGACCATGCTGAACAAAATGGCTATCTCAAAATTTTGATCGGGTGACTTTGGGAAAAAAAAGCGTGGGAGGGGGCCTAGTTGCCCTCCATTTTTTTTTGGTCACTTAAAAAGGGCACTAAAACTTTTAATTTCAGTTCCAATGAGCCCTCCTACGATATTCTAGGACCACTGGGTCGATACGATCACCCCTGGGGAAAAATAAAAACAAACAAATAAACACGCATCCGTGATCTTTCTTCTGGCAAAAAAATGCAAAATTCCACATTTTTGTAGATAGGAGCTTGAAACCTCTACAGTAGGGTTCTCTGATACGCTGAATATGATGGTGTGATTTTCATTAAGGTTCTATAACTTTTAGGGGGTCTTTCCCCCTTTTTTTGAAAATCAGCCAAATTTTCTCAGGCGCGTAACTTTTGATGGGTAGCACTAAACTTGATAAAAGTTATATATTTGAAATCAGCATTGAAATCTGATTCTTTTGATGTATCTATTGATATCAAAAACCCGTTTTCTAGAGTTTCGGTTACCATTGAGCCGGGTCGCTCCTTACTTACAGTTCGTTACCACGAACTGTTTGATACTTACAGTTCGTTACCACGAACTGTTTGATTAGAAAAACAATATGATTTGCAATTTCAAACTAAAACTAATGTTTTAGGATACCAAATGTCAACTAATTCATTACGCTGTGAGAAATGCCCTCGGAAGTTGTGAATACTTTATTCAAATAAATTTTGTCAAATGTCAACTAATTCATTACGCTGTGAGAAATGCCCTTCAAAAAAAATTTTGCAGCACTTATATATATATATATATATATATATATATATATATATATATATATATATATATATATATATATATATATATATATTATATATATATATATATATATATATATTATATATATATATATATATATATTATATATATATTATATATATATATATATATATATATATATATATATATATATATATATGTGTGTGTGTGTCATTTATATTTGTACTGAAAAGCTGGTAAAGCCATATACAAAACTTATACAGATAAGCATAACAATTAGGCTGATACAAATAAATGAAAACTCTCTATCTTAAAATAAAATAAAAATACCTATCGCCACTATCGGATAGTTTGTGGTAACGAACTGTATGGAGCGATGCGGCTCAATAGTAACCAAAACTCTGAGAAACAGTCTTGATAACAACAGACACATCAAAAGAATAAAATTTTGATGCTTATTCAAAATGTATAAAATTCAACAAGTTTAATGTTACCATCAAAAGTTACGAGCCTGAGAAAATTTGCCCAATTTTTTAAAAAGAGGGGAAACACCCCAAAACATCAAGTGACCTTAATGAAAATCACACCATCATATTCAGCATATCAGATAACCCTACTGTAGAGGTTTCAAGTTCCTGTATACAAAAAAGTGGAATTTTGTGTTTCAGGAGTCATTCTTAAATAATTGGAACAAAAAATCAAACTTTATTCTAAAGAGTGAGGTATTGAGGAGGGGCCAGCCCCCTGGTATACGTAATAATTTCTGTTATTTTTAAGTTTTAATGTTACTCCTGACTTTCAGCTGAAAAAACTTGTTTTTTTATTTAATATATCTAGGAGTTGTTAGATAGATAGATAGATAGATACAGATGAAACAAATCTCCCTTTTGATTCGCCAAATCATAGCACCTAAAAAGAAAATGTCCCAATCCCTCCCCCAAAATACCGTATAATGAGCAAATTCGTAGTCTTTGGAAAATTAATATCCCTCCATTTGTTACATGTGATAGTCAGTTAGCTGGCACCTGAATCCAAATTCTAATATATTTATTTAGTAAATCTAATTGAAATAATATTCTTCACCAAAACTCTCTTTAACACTTCTATACAAAAAGTACTTGTCAAAGCACTTGTACCAGCACCCCAATGTTCAATTCCCTCGGTCCTCTAGCCTAGCCTTTAAATCCCTAAAAAAAACACCCTCGCTTTCTTTGGGGCCTTATTCCATATATAAAAAAATTCGCTTTCATTTAGCAGTTTTTGATCTGGGAAAAAACTGTCCTGGAATAAACAACTTACAATTTGTATGGCTATAAGAGCAAAAAAGAGTTTATTTATTACATTTGAAAATTGTTTTATAATCTTTCTGGCTCAGGATTGTACTCAAAGGGACCAGACTGGGGTATGGCCCCCTGAAGACTGCCATAAAAAAAAAATAAAAATAAAGTGTGCTTGTATAAATTGAATGCAATTCGCACCTTTTGCTGTTTTGACACCCCACCAAAACTAAATAACTGCACTCACTTTGCGACACCCCTCTAAAGTAAAAAAAAACGCTCGTATTAGTCTAAGCACCTGAGTTGACTTACTGAAGAACGGAAAAAAAGTAAAAAAAACAATGGCCACCGATTTTTCCTTTTCTTTTTGTTAAAATGCGGTTTTTAATCTTGGTTGTAAAATTTTGATTCACAGAAAATTTTTGGGTGAGACCTAACCCAAAGCAGCTAGTCATATTGCAAAATTGCTTTTCTTACCACCGGTTCGTCGGTTCAATTAAACCGTAAACATTATTTCTGAAGAAGAGTGAAGCTGAATTTATTTGTTTCAATTTTATGACATTATTGTGCTTAAACTAAGGTTGATTCTAACGTGAATTGGCTACCCAGCTATAAGTACGATTTGTAGTCAGAATAACCTTAATGTAGACTGTACAGGTTAGTTGATTACTATTACCTATTTGCAGCTGTAGAAACCCTAAAACAAATTTGAATCAGCAGTAAATTAAGTCAAACAAATGAAAATAACGAAATTCTGTCGAAGTTTACTGCAAAAATAGTTCTTGTCGCGAATGCATTTTGGCAAATTTTTGATTTTTCTGTAAAAAAAACTGTAATTTTAGAGCTTAACTCTCTCAAGCACTGATGTAAGATCCTATCTGGACATGCAAAGAACCAAAAACTATGGCATGATCGTAATAACATCTTTTCAAGGTTTTATATTTTTTTGAAATCGCATCATGGGGCGTCAAAATCAAGTTGATGTTTGTTTTTACGCACGTAAACATCCTTCTATTTTGGAGGCTCTAGAACACTGGGGGGGGGCAAGTTCAAAAGAAAACTAGACTGGAAATAGAGGAATTATACAAACCAGATTGGAAAATATGGGTAACATCGCAACAATATCTGGATTTTGAAATAAAGCCGTGATCCAGAAGCCTCCCCCCCCCTCATGTATATTTCTGCTTGCTTTATTTGTTGAATCTGCAATAACTACTATTTTTAACCTATCTCCTTTGAGTTTGAGTGACGCCAGAAACAGATGTCTATTTCTTCCTATAATATACCCTTCATGCGAACTATATCATTAGTTCAAACGACCGAATCTGTACCAGTGATAATTGAAATGATAGTTCGAATCTGCTTATATGTTGCAAACACACCCCTGCATCTCTGAGATTACGTGAAACTCCAAAGTGAACCATGCAACTTTGTGGAATTAGCTTCAAGTTTCGTATTTCAAAACAAAACGATTAGTGATCTAGAGTGGTAGTAGGGCTTCTGGCATAGTCTGCTAATGGCTGTTGTCTTTGCGTAATTGCATGTTATGGAAGAACTTTCTAGGATAAATCTTAAAATGTTCTCACGTTCCTAATTCTTACTTGAATAATAGTGCATGCTGGAAACCTATTAGAAGCAGTAACCTTTGGCTCAAATTCGATAAAACTTATATTTTTGTGTCATACCTAATTTAGCCTTTTAGATGCCAAATAAGAAAAGTTCTTTTTATACATTAAAAAAAAAAAAAAAAGAAAAAGTTTCATAGTGTTTAATGAACGCTAACTTTTTTTTTCAAATCCTATTCCCTTAAAATAAGGATTAATGCATGGGCGTTGGCAGCATATTGTATAGGGGGGGGGCAGTCGATAGTGTGATGGAGGGCCTTTTATCAACTGCTTTTCCAATCATCTGCTTTTTCAGCCATATCTAATGTAAATTTGAAGGTCTAGGGGGGGCAGCTGCCCCCCTCCCTACGCCCATGGATTAATGCCATGCCCTGATAGGTTGATACTTGGTTAAACGTTTTAAAGTGATTGGGAACACACACTGAACAAAACAATTATTTAAGAAAATTCCCAAACAATCTACTCTTTGTCAATCTTGATATGAATGTTATAATAAAGACAGTTTTGTAGTGACGAAGTGTAAGAAACGAGTGATCCACGTAAATAGTAGCCGAAACCGGAATTTGAAAACAATAGACGGTGTGTATGAAAAGAATTTCCAGTTTATGTGTATTCCGTAGGTATTTTCAAAGGCTATGCTGCATACCATGACGCACACATAACAGTTCAATAGGGATAAACCCTTTTATTTGACAGTGAAACAAACAAAAAAATCTCTGGATATTTCGGTCACATATACAGTGGCCGTCTTCAGCAGATAAACTGAACCCACTCTGCTGAAGCCGGCCACTGTATATGTGACCGAAATATTCTGAGGTTTTTTGTTTGTTTCACTCTCAAATAAAAGGATTTATTCCTATTGATCTGTTATTTGTAATTTATGTGTATTTCAAATCAGTAAAGTTTATTGGGTTTAAAGGAACCATTTTCAATCCCTTAACTGTGGGATGTGTAAACTTTTGTATTTTATCTCATTAACACGCGTTTATTTATTTTTTTTTCCAACGCGGCCAAACTGGTCGTCGCTTCAAAATTTCGCTTCAGAAGTGCGAGTAAACAAATTTTCGAAGAAATATAGGCTTGCTCTACATTGCTGACCTCAGGATCTTTCCCATACTTGGGTCAAGAAGATTTATATTTTTCAGAAGACATTTCAGGGAGATAAACCCTGCTTATGCAGTTGACAAATTTTAAGTGAAAGGATTTACCGTTGACTGGCGAACATACGCGTCAAAAAATTGCTACCTTTCTAAGTATTCTTGAAATTGGAGGTGGAGCTTGGGCCCAGGGCCCTGCTTTAGGCCCTCAATAATGGCTAGTATTTGTTTCTTGAATAATCACCAGTCAAAAGGGACATAATATCATATGTTTATGAAGGTTGGAGAGGGAGATTACCTGGTCCCTGACTTTTTTTGGCACTCTAATTGTATAAACTACAGAATCCTTCAATTTTTTACTTTAAGGCCGTACGTTAAAAAAATATGCAGTTACCAAGTTACCATATTTTTGATATAGTGCCCTCATCTGATCATCTAAGAAATATAGCTTAATTGCGAAACGATCCCTGAACGCTAAGGGGCCTTATATTATAAAATTGGGAGATGGGGCTTAGAATCCAAGGTCCTGCAATCACGTAGACCGGAAATTGTGGATAATCCTAACACTAATAAGGTATAATATGCTTACCACTCAACTAGAATTTACATCTAAACTAACAAAAAAACTTTTCACGTATTTCTTAAAGGAACCAAGCGTTTGGGATCTCTGGATCTCAGCAGGATGAGTTCCAAGCACGTCCCGGAGTCATGGCCAGATCAAAGTCTGAACAAACCGAGGGAGTGGCCGGGACCATTACACCATCCCGGTTACGAAAGCGTACGAATTGACTGTTGTCACTAGTTGAAGCAGTCAATAAAAGCACGATAGGAGCTCACCGTGAAAGTATTGGTATACCAGCAAAGATAAAGATAAAATATAAATATCCTTCATCTTCTGGAGATCCACAGGGGTGTTGGTAGTGGACTGTAGGACTCTAGCCGTTTTCTCTGGAAGGTGGCGAAAAGTTTGCAAGTAGAGATGGAAATTTAGATATCCACATAGACGAAAAGTAATGCAGATAAGAATACATATGAGAGAAGTATAAATATGGAGGATAGAAGAAAAGAAAGACTCGCTTCAGTTTCCGGGTGATTCCAAGTCCACGCGGAACTTGGATCTTGTGTGTAAGACTGTCGAAAGACTGTCATCAAGGAACATTGTTGCATGGATAATACAAAAATCTAGAGATTATTGTATAAATTGAAGAAGTATATTTCATATATGTTCGGTTGAATGCTTTGCACGAAATGCGAACTGATACTAATTGAAAAAAATCTTTGCTTCTAGAAAGTAAAGAATTTAAAGTAAAGAGCAAATGATGCTTTGGCCTTTAGAAAAATTAGATGACGTTAGCCTTACTAGTATTTGCAGTGATTTTTGTTAGTGTTTGGGTTGGCTTGATTAATCACTACAATTTCTGTTCCTTTTTAATCTCATTTATTCGTTAACTGTTATTTCTGTTCATTTTAAGCTCGGATTATTACTTGACTTCATCTCTCCTCATTTTCAGCTTAATGAAGCATTGTTTGAATTTTTTTTTGAAAAAGTTCTTTTTTAAGTTAATATTAAAATAAACAAGCAGAGATAAAATCAAATAAAAAATCAAATTTACAATGAACATATACCTATGAACAAGCGAAACAGGAATTGGACACAAACTAAAATGCATGATAAAGTCAAAAGTCCAAGGAAAGTCGCTTGTGCTTTACTGGAAACTAAACAGATCTCTCAAAAAACCGTCAATTGACTTTTTAAAAGCTCAGTTTTCTTTAAATATTGAATGAACTTGAATTAAAGGGGAAAATCCTAAGAGAACAAGTCGACTTTTAAGATAGTAGGAATAAATTAATTATCAGAACTGGATTTGTCTTATAATGTATTTTTCTTTGGGCAAACTTGACTTGTATTTAGTTGTTTTTATGTTCTAATGCATGAACATTATTCAATATATATTATTTACGCCAACAACATAATAGAATAGAGGTAAAAAATTTGTTCGTGTATATCATGTAGTGTCAGATTTTAGACTAGACACGATTGATTTTTTTTTTTTTTGTCCATTTAAAAATATAGGAGAACCAAAGCCCCTTAAAGTGTCACACTTAGTCTCTGTCTTTTCACATTTACCGATGACAGACTAGATAAACTTTTAAAAATAGATCAACATGACCAGGTGAAAAATGTCACAATTCCGACAAAGCATAATTATTTGACTGTTGAATATTCCCTCCTGTGTAGTGAAGATCTTGCTGAGATTATCAGATCCCACGTCAACTTGACATTGTCATAAATGGCCATGGAACGTTCCCTGCTCTAGTGTTCGGTAAATACTGAAGCAATTAATTTTTAGCGAATTCAGACTCCTTTTTGAAGCAGAAAAATCACGGGCATGGTTTGGAATAAATGGATAGAAGAAAATCAGGTGCTTATGTGTTATATAATACTCACTCGAGAAGTGAAGTTTGGTGAATGCTAATAAAATAAAACAGAATATGATGAAAATACAATACTTTAGTAACAAAATTATGAAAATTACAACAAAGAATTATGGAAGGGGGCCTCCTAGAGCGCATTATATTAAATACGTAACTTAACCAAAATACCAACTAAATATTTAATTAAAATATAGCTATAACGTAGTTTCCCACCGAGCCGAAGCTAATTGTCTGGTATAAACACCGTGAAAACCGGGCACTGTTTCATGTTCGCCATACAAGTTCTCGAGTGTATATTATATAACACACAAGTACCGAAGATCATTTCAGATGTGAATCAATAAATTGCATTTTTAATGGGAACAGAAAATTGGCTGAGCAAGTTTATAAGGCGGTTTGCGACATTTTTATCTAGCCAAAATACACGTTTAAACGATTGGCTATCTTTTTAACCCTTTCGCCCCGGAGCCCGTCAAATGACGGGTGGCTAATTTTTGTTCACCAGATGCTATCTAGTGTGAAAATTAGTGACTAAAACCATGCTCTTTGTATTCTTGAGACATCCATCGATCTATTGATGTATCACACGTGTTGTTTAGAACATTGCAGTGGACGAAAATTTAATTAGAAAAAAAGTGGGGAAAAGTCTGTTAGAGATGGCTAATTTCTAGTTAGAAATTCAAGTAGGCATACAATTTATTTGTCTACTTTTGAAATATCATTTAAAACTAGATAGCCGAAACTAATCAATGAGAGTTCTATTTAGTGACTAGCGCCATCTAGTGGGATGTTACGTCGAATGACAAGACTGGGACTCTCAGACTGAGGTGCTTACTTCTGTCGAATACTTCTACAAGTATATTCCGCTAAAGTTTTTCGAGACTATGGCTGAAAAGACGGACTTGTACCATATGAAGGAACACGGTAAAACTATAGCAGTCAGAGGCAAAAGTCTGGCCCAAGAGATACGCCAAATGGTTGGGATCTCAATCCTTATGGGATCCCTTAATCTTTCGCAGATACGACTTTACTGGAACAAAAAGCACTTTCTTCCCATAGTCGAAAGAACACTTCCAACAGATCGATGCCATGAATTACGGAGTCATGTCCACTTTGCGCCCGAAGAGGACAGGAACGAAAATGATGCGTTATGGAAAGTCAGTCCTGTGCTATCCCTTGTTAGAGCGCGGTGTTTGGACCTTGAACGGGAGGAAAACCTATGTGTAGACAATCAGATGACCCCCTTCAAAGGCCAGACGAGGATGAAGCAATACATAAAGTCAAAGCCAAGACCGTGGGGGCTGAAAAACTTAGTTCTCTGTGGTTCGTAGGGTATCATGTATGACTTTGAAGTTTATTAGGGAAAGAGTAACCCTATTGGGGAGGAGCACAGAGAAACAGCTGGAGGTTTGGAGGAGCCATTGTTCTTAGTCTGATGGAGAAAATTGACAAGCATGTCTGTCACAAAGTGTATTTCGACAACTACTTTACAACGTTACCACTGCTTGAAAAGTTGACAGCAGATGGCTTCTTGGCAGCCGGAACTATCAGAAAGGGCAGAATAGCCAAAGCAAAGCTTGCAGATGAGAAGGAAGAAAGGACGAAGGTCGTGGGACGAAGTTAGCGACATTGAAAAGGGACTCTACCTTGTGCGTTGGTTTGACAACAGCGCAGTAAACATGGCGTCGAATTATTGCGGTGCATGTGCAGGTGGAGTAGTGAAAAGATAGAGTAATGAGAAGAAGGAGAAGGTTGGTGTGAAAAGACCTGACTTTATTGGTCACTATAGCCGCAACATAGGAGGAGTAGACAAGCTGGATCATCTTGTCGCCTTGTATCGAATTGAAACAAAGACGAAAAAGTGGACCAGTGTCACTTTTCGAGTTCCGGAACGAAATTGCAGAAGCACTGCTGAAGTGTGAATATGAGGAGCAGATCTTTAAACGAAGAGCTGGTCGTCCTCACCAGCAACATGATGCCGAGAATTCTCCGGCTCCTTCGCCGTCCCGACCTGCTGTGCGATCAACTTGCACGATCGAAAGCGTTCGATATGACCGAGTAAATCACTTTCCTGTGTATTTAGAAGGTCGGGAAGCCCAGTGCCGCTATGAAAAGTGCCCAAAAGGAAAAAAGGGGGTTTCACGGATTCGTTGTGAGAAATGTGAGGTTGTGCTGTGTCTGAACAAAGACAGGAATTGCTTCAAGATGTCCCATGTTCAATGAGTTTGAAACTTGACTTGTGCATATGTTTTGTGCCTTTTTTATATTTTTCGTATAAACGAAGTTGTCTTGCTGATATACCCTTCTACTACTGTCTTTTGACACTACTGTCATTTGACAGGGATCGAGATTTCTAAGAATATGTGCCCCGACGGTTTTCTAACACAGCCATAAGTTTCTTAAGGTCGAAATAAACCCTATACTAGAAAATCAGAATTTTCCTGTGCAGGAAAAATATTCAGGGCTGAAAGGGTTAACTCGTTTCCCTCAACTTACTGACTTTCTTCATTTATGCATTTCCAACTTAGGTCAATTTGATAACTATGTTATGTAAAGCCCAATCCCTGTTGTGCCCCTCGACAAAATGTGATTTCCTACTTTTCATTTTCTTTGAAAACAAAGGTACTTGTATGATATACGCCCTACCTAATGTTCTTCTAATTAGTTTCTCTGACACTCAATCCTAATGAAATATACCAAAGTAAGATAAAAATATAATACATTAGAAACAAATTTGGACTATGCTATATATTTGCACATTAGGGGGAGGGGTAAAAGTATATAGCGGGTCTGCATGCCTAATGTGTTAGGTACACTTATTCTGCACATTGTGTAGTGAGATTTGTTTTCTAACTTCACACTGTCCAAATGTTTTACCCCCATCTCTTCCCTCCCTAATGTGCAAACATATAGCCCAAATTATATTTTTCCATCTATTCTGTCAGTTCTCTTTGTCTTGTCACACGCTAAGCTGAAAGAAACTAACGAAAAAAAAAAACGGTTCTATAATGCGTCATTGAATGAACAACTTGAACGGTAGGGTGTTTAATCATACAAGTACCAAAACGAATTTAAAAAAATATATGTATTTATTATTTTTAAGATTTTAATTTGTCCAAAAAGTGCCCTATCTTTTTCTTAGCCGCAGAGGAACTTCGAAAGTTGAATATTGCATGGGCCATGTTTATTTTTATTGCGTCTTCGAGGCTTGAAATTTCTTCCATTTCATCCTCTGACTTCCAGTTAAAAATGCGAGAAGGAATTTCTCAGTGTTCAGTCTTCTGTTAAATAAATCTCTTGTAACATGACACCTTATGGATCACCACAGCAAACTTTTTCTTGAAGAGACGTAGACCTGGTGGTTAAAGGGAGTAGGCCGGTCGATATGCTATTAGGCTCCTAATAGCGTCATTACTACACCTGGGTCTACTTAAAACACCATAGAACGACTAGATTTGAATCGTTGCTTTTTCTGGTATATTTAAGCATTCCACATTTCACCTGGTAACTTTAAATACAATTCCTAAGAATAAAATTCCCTCATTCTGTTGTGAAACTATGTACAATTTTTTTTTCAAAGTGCGTAGGTTTTCAAGGCTGGCTTGGCTCTCCAGCTGGTTGGACCCCTTCTAAGTACTGAATAGGCCGCTGCACAAGGATAACCATAAAGTTATAGACCTACTTATTACTTTGTTGAGATCCAAGACCCCTCACACTCCTTAGAAGTAATTTCAGCATTCTTTCTCATGTCCATCCGTCCCAGAGCAATAAACAAATACTTTAGAAACACTTTCTTAGATGTTGGCTGCTTTTGACAGGCCCTATATTGAACCTGTATCCTTCTTAGCCTTGATGAAAAATTCCAGTATGCGATATACACCGTTTAAAACAAAATCCTTAGTAGGATTTGTCCGGGAAAAAAAGATATATTGCGTTTCTATAGAAGTTAATGAACCACAGATTATTTGAAATGATTTGTAGAAAAGAAAGCTCTTTTTGAAGATTAAGAACGTAACCAAGGCAACCACAATCCGGTTTAATTACTTTTTTTTTTGGAAAGATACACAGATTTCTTACCTTGACAACTATAAACGTTTTTCGTGACCCTGATTATCGGAAACCGTGAAATATTATTTATATTTCTTTCGGTTTTGAGGTAGATCTATCTTTTTTTTTAACAATAATATTCATAGTACCATGAGCTGCTTGATAGTGGGCTGGTACTGTTGAAAAGCCCTTTCGTGTAAAACTGCTGAAACAACTTTTAAGAAGGTTTATGGATGTGTCTATGCAGAAAGTCATGCACGCAGAGGGAGGGTTCTTCGAGCCTTTTCCCTTGAAATCTCTAAGTTTTGTGATTTCCCCTTACTTTCTTCTATTTTTCATACAATTCAAGTTTTTCTCTGGCTTTTGTTTTTAGATTTACACTGTGACTTCATAGGAAGTTTCTACATACGTGCCTGTTTGGAGATGGCTGAAGCTAAGAGGTTGTTCCATTAATTGCCAAGTGCAATTAGCTTGTGGTAACGAACTATCAGTAAAGAGTGGCCCGTCCCAATGATCTTGGTAAAAATTTACCTCTCCAAATTCAGATTTCAAGTTCTAATTTCTAAAAACACAAAGTCTTTCCGATATGGTTGTGCCATGGATACCCGTTTATTTGTTTATTGTTTCCCCCAGGAACCATACCGAATCAGTTTTCCTTGAATATGAGGAGAGGGCTCGTTCCAATAGAAATTCGAAGAGCTATTATTTTTTACGTAACAAAAGCGATTCTGCAACGTGTCGATTTACCTACTCTGTGCTGTTACATAGCGATTTTATCCCAACTGAAAACAAATTGCTATCGAGCAAAAACTGAGATAGCTGATCAGCTTAGAAATATCCAAAGTTTACGTACATAGCCTCCCAGTTTCGGATGCCACCCTGTCACGTGCTGGGCCATTTGTCCTTAAAAATATAAAATCCATGCAAAGTGAATGGTTCATAACATGAAACATGTATGCAGTTTCGCTAACAGTTATGCAATATTGCTTAGCTGCACATCAACTATTTGCAATAGAGATTTTTTTATGAATCTTCCACCTCATTTGTGTGCTTTCACGAGAAAATGTTAAAAATACTTTGACAAATGGTTGTTCGTGTCATAAGCCTTTGCAAGATAATCATGCTCCGGTCTCTGAAAATTGCTTATGCTTGTTTTATTTTAATGCAATACTCCTTTTGCGACTTCAATTGCTAAATAAATTCATTCATATTGTTATATTAATCTGCCCCCTCGCAAATATCAAGGTGATTCTATAGTTAGTTTCAAATCTATTTCAAATACTTCACGTGCCCCCCCCCCAAAAAAAAAAAACGACATGCGTGTTGGAAATTGGCTCTCCAATTTTCGACGCACTACTCCTCATTTTTTATTCCGCTCTTATGGGGATAATGATTTTTTAAATCAATTTGTTTCTCTTTTCAGCTTCGAATCTTCTTCTTGACCCTTTGGTAGGTCCTGGAAAACCAAGTAGTTCCATGCCTGTTTTCTTAGAAGAACCTGAAGATAGCTTTGTCATCAAGAACAAGCCTGCACAGCTTTCGTGTCGCGCAGCAAATGCTCTTCAACTATATTTTACTTGTAACGGTGAAGCTTTAAGAGGCAAACAACACAGTCTGCACGAATATGTTGATCCGATGACTGGCATACGCCAAGTTGAAATTAAGGCGGACATTACTAGAAATGCCGTGGATGAGTATTTCGGTGATTTTACTTGTGAGTGTGTGGCTTGGTCATCGGTTGGACAGCAAAGGAGCAGAAGGGCAAAAATCAATGTTGCAAGTAAGTAATTGAAGACTCGTTGCAAAATGAACAGAAATTATACGGCACGATTTAAACCATTCTTACGAGTTTATGGGACGTTCAAGAGCTTTGAGGCAAATTCAAAATGATTGGGATTATATATATCTTCAATTGGTGAATTGTGATCTTTCGAAAAGAGATGTCGCTGCATAATCCACCTTGCCCCAAACATACCTATTTTCTTCTTTAAGTTTAAAAGTACACGAGTTCTTTCTTTTTCCAAGCTAGTTGAAATTAACATAACGTAAAGTAACCCCATAATCATGGCAAATTAACGTAAAACAACTTAACGCCATTAACAAATTAACCTGAAGCAATCCCATAAATATGAGCGACCACATTTTTCAAGAGGGGGGGGGGAGCTTGCAGCAAATTTTCCTGGAGGAGAGAGTGAAGACCTGTAACTTTTTTTTTTTACCAGAATCCTCCTTTCCCCCTGAATATTGAAAAAATTTACAGCTCTGAATGTTGTGTCTTCCAGAGGGGGGCGCAAATGGCCTCCCTTCGTCCTTATGATTACGGCTGCTTATAACACCATAATTACGTATTATCCATAATCATGCTTGTTAATGCTATAACCAACCATATTATATATATATATATATATATATATATATATATATATATATATATATATATATATATAATATATATATATATATATATATATATATATATATATATATATATATATATATATATATATATATATATATATATATACATATATACATATAATATATATATATATATATATATATATATATATATATATATATATATATATACATAATGTATATATATATATAATATATATATTATAGACATATATTATATATATATACATAATGTATATATATATATATATATATATATATATATATATATATATATATATATATATATATATATATATATATATATATATATATATATATATATATATATACATATATATATATATATATATATATATATATATATATATATATATATATATATATATATATATATATATATATATATATATATATATATATATATATATATATATATATATATATATATATATATATATATATATATTATATATATATATATATATATATATATATATATATATTTAGCGTCCAAAATGTTAAAAAAGTGGAACTTATGTTTCACATTTGGAGTGAAATATTTGTAATAATATTAGTAGTCTGTAGCAATATCAAGTTGTTATTTGCATAGCTTCTGCGTTTGGAAAAGTCGCTTAAGTAAAATTGATTTATTTCTCAATCAATTGAATGTTTTTCCCCTCCTCCTCATCATTTACAGCTTCCCAGACTCTTGGTAGCTTGAAAAAGATTTTCCATGCTATCTTCAATAGATCCTTTGTCCAATCTTCATAATAGGCATAACTGTCAGCTCGACATTAGATCAACATGTCTATTTATATTAGTATGATAGATGAAGGGTTATTAAGTCGAGGCTTTCTTCATCACTATTCACCGAAACTCTTGAGCTAAATTACAGTGTTGACAAGCTCGGTGAGCGCTATGTTTTCTTAAGGGGTATAAGCTCCCTTTTCTTTGAAAATATATTGACAGCATAATATAGGCCTCCTTGGGGACAATCATCAACAACTCTGATTTAACAAAAAGTGACAAAATTCTCGCAACGTTTAATATTTGATTGTGATCCGACACATTGCCGTTGTCGGTATTACAACGCTATACGGAGTTTAATCCAAAAAGAACATATGCCAGATATCCTGGCTCCTTAAATAGTATTATTTGAAAAAAACTACGTTTTCTAAAGAGTTAAAGAGGCTGAGTTACAAGGTCGAACCTTAAAACGTACAGGGATTGGGAGGCACAGTTGGGGGGCTGCCGCCCCCCAAACCCCCCGCTTTCGCAGCCTTTAAACAAAAAAAAAGTTTTTTAAACTGAAAGTAAGGAGCGACATTAAATCTTAAAACGAACAGAAATTATTCCGTATATGAAAGAGGCTGTGCCCTCCTCAACGCCTCGCTCTTTACGCTAAAGTTTTTATTGTTTAAAAAAAGAGTTGTGAGAAAGTCAAACTTTAGCGTAAAGAGCGAGGCGTTGAGGAGGGCACAGCCTCTTTC
Source organism: Artemia sinica (assembly GCA_027921565.1). Classification (NCBI taxonomy): domain Eukaryota; kingdom Metazoa; phylum Arthropoda; class Branchiopoda; order Anostraca; family Artemiidae; genus Artemia; species Artemia sinica. The sequence goes on from CM051270.1 coordinate 28,527,028, forward strand.
ATATACGGAATAATTTCTGTTCGTTTTAAGATTTAATGTCGCTCCTTACTTTCAGTTTAAAAAACTTTTTTTTTATTTAAAGGCTGCGAAAGCGGGGGGTTTGGGGGGCGGCAGCCCCCCAACTGTGCCTCCTAATCCCTGTACGTTTTAAGGTTCGACCTTGTAACTCAGCCTCTTTAACTCTTTAGAAAACGTAGTTTTTTTCAAATAATTTCTGCACGTTTTTGTACAGTTTATTACTTATTATTGCTCCTTGTAACTCAGCCTCTTTAACTCTTTAGAAAACGTAATTTTTTTCAAATAATTTAAAAAAGAAGCTGGGTTTCTTTTTAAAGTTTGAATTCAGTATTAAAAAAATTGCTCTGATGGTGAATCGAACCCGGGTTTTCCGCCTGAAAGTCTGGAGTGTAACCGCTAGACTATACAGACACAACAGTAATTGTTTTTTAGTATATGGAAGCTATTTTCGACGCAAGCAAATTCCCAAAAAACTTGATATTTGGTTTTTGGAAAACAGGGAAGGAGTGATCAGATTGAGCTGAAATTTCGAGGATAAGCTTCCAGGCCCTAGGAAAGATTATCCTCCAAATTTCAGCCCGATCAGACAACGTTAAAGGGGGGTTGTGGTCGGAAAAATTAACATTGGCTAATATAGGAAAACAAGGTTTTTCGTAAATGTAAATTCGGGGGATAATTTTTTCGGTCTGAAAATATCAAAAGGCCCTAACAGGTCGAATTCTGCTTCGAATGAGTCCTCATTCAACCGGATCCGTTGCCAACTGTGGCCTGTAGGCGTGGCTAAGAAAAAAAAAGAAATGAATTTTAAGTGGCTATATTTGGTTTTTTGAAAACAGGGAAGGAGTGATCGGATTGAGCTGAAATTTCGAGGATAAGCTCCCGGGCCCTAGGAAAGCTTATCTTCTAAATTTCAGCCCGATCGGACAACGTTAAAGGGGGGCTGTGGTGGGAGGGTCCAAACTTCCGGCCCAGTTTACCCCATGAAGATAAAGTCGGAGGAGGATGAAATTTTGCAAGTTTCTTAGTTTGAGCTTGGGCTACAAAATGCGATTACCGCCGTCTCTCTGCGACCTCTAGGACCTGAAATCGCTTAACATTGTGGTGGGTCGCCTCTTTATAGAGGCACAACTGTGCCTCCTTGATGAACATACCAAGTAAAACTAGAAAGTAAAGGCAGCTTTAGAAATTTTAAACAGCCACTTTACCGGGCGTTGATATTTTTTTTTTTGTCTTGAAAGCCGGCAGCATTCCCAATCCAAATCTTATCGTTTTCCATAGTTCACGCTACGGAACAGTGTGCTACATTTTAGCCTCATTGAATTCAATGTTTATCGATTTCTAGGGCACAGGCTGATTCTCAACTTTGGATTTTGACACCTTAAAAAATTATTATTATGTCGGAAATACTGTGTCATTATTTTTTATTCATAGACATGTAAATGTGTGATTTCCCTATGAATAGAAAGCATCTCACAAAATTGATGTAGCTTTAACAAAAATAAACATATTTTATGATTATGTCATTGCTTTTTTTGTTACATATTTACTTCTTCTTTTATCAAGTGCGGTAAAAAAAAAAAAAAAATCACGCGTTAAGGGCTGGGCCCATGTAACTGATTTCGGGAACTGATTTCCAAATCAGTCGATTTGAGCTTGAAAATTTTTCTAGTTTTCGGTGCCGATTTACAAATCAGTGCCGATTTTCATCATGATCATCACAAAAAATAGGGATACAAATAAATAGTCAGCCATAGATGTCTGTGGTGAAAAACCCCGCTGCTGAGCTGAGAACTAAACTGAGAACTAAGCTGAGATCAATCATGCAGCTATTAATAAACTCCAGTTGACTATTTGTGTCCATGATTCTTTGTTCTGAAAATCTCGCGCAATAAATTTTTCTTACCGCTATCGTTTGTCCACTGATGCTGAAATCGGTTCCCGAAATCAGCTACGTGTGCCGAGCCCTTTACGGACAATTATCTTCCAACAAAATTTTCTCGAGTAATACCTTCGAAAGCTCAATTTTAGACGCCGTTTGTTATAGATATGATTTAGCAAATAAAATCTTATGCAACAGTCATTAAATAAAAGCTTTGGATATATTCCTTCCAGACAAGGGGGTATCCAGGGTTTTTGTTCGGGGAGAGGGGTACAGCAGAAACTCTAAAAAATGCATCAAAAATGCGTTTATATGCATTTTCGTTCCGTTTTAACGAGTCAAACAAAAATTCCAGGTGGAGATTTAAACCCCGTAACCTCTCCCTCTGGACACGGCCTCCACACTCTAAACTAATCCTAAATTTAATTAATTCTAAACTTGGTATGAATTTGAATAGAATTGTCATAACTCTTCAGAAGAAGAAGAATATCAAAGTTTATATACACAATGGTATATACAATAAATTCAAATATGCATCTCCTAAATTGGAGATTACCCATTTGATATATCAATTTTTTAATTCAGATTTTCTTGTCAGGGTGCATTAACCTAAATCACTTTTAAAATAGCCTTTTATGGGCATTATTTAAGCAACCTCCATCATCAGTTTTGAAGTTATTTCGTTATACACTAATGATTTGATGCATAGCTAATTGTCAAATAGTAACTGCCACACAGCTATGGTCAGGAACTCACTAATGAATTTTAATTAATAAGATAGCAAAAAATACAGGGTTTTGTATCTGAACTCTGAATCGTTGCGGCTTTTCCTTAATCCATGACCATGTACGAAAAAAAGCAAAGTATGTATACTATGTAACCGTTACTGAATCAATTAAAATATCAATCAATTCAGACTAGTGTATTACGCCTCGAAGATGGGAGCATGGTGATAACCTTCCATTAATTCCTTTTCTATTCTCGCTTTTGTTGTCTCAAGTTACATACAAAAAGGCTTTGCCCTTTCGACATAGTATAAAACACGAGGAAATCAAGCCGTATAACAAAAGGGGCTAGAAGGTCAATAAGATTCTTTTCTCATTTTTAGTCTTAATAGCAAGGCAGATGCAATGAATTGGTTTGTTTCCTTTAATGATGCCTTTTTTATTAGTTAAGAAAGGTATTTTTCAAAGAAATGTAAGAAACTGTATTAAAGCCAAAAAGGAGTAGAACTGAAGTCAGATAGTAATTCAGAATTTAAAACTAACACAAATTATGGTGAATTAAAACAAAAATAAAATTGAGGCTTTCACCTCCATTAATCCCCCCCCCCCCAAAGACATGAACGTTGTTTGCGCGTCAAAGCGTCATTTACCTAACTTGTGCCATTGACCCGAGCTATGTATCCGAAAAGTTTCAAACTGATCGGTGAAAACAAAAGCTGCCTATCATTTGTTGAAAAAATGATGGTAGTTGGTGAAGCTGTAGATAGTACCAATCTTACATAATGCAAAATTATAGCAAGTTTTCAATTTAAAGAAAAAATGCTAATTGCCTATCTTTCGGGAATTTTTTTTTAAACTATTTTTTTTAGTTTCATCATATTTAGTCTTTTTAAATTTTTAATTGACATATCCCAGCTTAATCATTGAGTAACCAATGATTCTTTATTCCAAGGGCATATCGAGGGGGGGTAGAGGGTTTGAACCCCCTTCAGAAATGTTTGTCCGACTCGTAAAAACGTAACAAACATGAATATAAACAATTTTTTTTATGTGTTTTTTAAGTTTTTCTGTACCCCCCCCCCCCCAAAAAAAAAATATCCTTTCGTAACCCCCTCTCCCTAAAAAATCCTGGATATGGCCCTGTTTCATTCTTTTTTTTTGTCTTTTTTGTTTTGGTATTATTTGCCAGTTTTTCAGTTTTCGTGTTTTATGATTTTTCAACTCCGAAATTCGAATTTGGCCCTTTGCGTTACGATAGTAATTATTTGAAATAAATATCTGATGTCTTCTTGAATCCTTGGTCATTACGTACCTCTCTATTGGCTATGTCGGTTCTATCATATACGGATCTTACAGTAATGCATGACCCCCCATGATACAAATAATAAGCCGTTTTTAAATAGTATTGCCATACTTTAGACAATCAATTTTTACAAGGCTATAGCTTCCACTTCAGAATTAAGCTTTGCTTCTTAAAAGCATACAATTAGCACCTTATTTTCTTTACACTCACTAAAACACACATTTTCCACCAACTCCTTTACATTTGAGTTAATCGTCTCAGACTGCGTCAGAAGCATGCAAAAAAACAATCAGTCTAAATTATGAACAGTCAAATTCCCAGGTATAATTATAACTTCTTACTCGCATAATTACACACCTCACGAGACTTGCTCTGCTCTTCGCAGATTAAGGGTTATCTATGGTGTCGCAAATAATAAAGTTGATGGATATTTCTAAAAACAATTTTATGTCTGTAGTGATACTATACACTGACAATGTCTGTCCAAAACCGTCGGGTACATCGTAAGCAGAGACAATTCTAGGGGGGGGGGGGGGGCAATAGTTGCTCCGAGCGCAGAAATTTTAGAGGTGTAAAATTTCAAATAGGTAATCTAACATTTATAATAATTTGTTATATTTTTAAATTTTATTTTTATAAAAATAAAGTAGAGGCTGCAGTTAGCGGTAGGCCCTAAGTATAAGCAAGTTGAATCCGAACTTTTCATTTTCCATACATCTTTTCCCATATAAAGAAAGAAAAAACAGATTTAAATAGGTAAAAAATCGGTATTTTTGTTTTATAGCCACCATACTCAAGATCTTGTATCGCGAACATGAGACAATAACCAGTTTTCATGGTCTTTATACCAGACAATATCAGCTTCGGCTCGGTGGGAAATTACATTGTAGCTATGCTTCAATTAAATATTTATTTGGTATTTTGGTTAAGTTAGGTTAGGTGAGTTTAGGTCACGTATTTAATATAATGCGGTCTGGGCGGCCCCCCTTTCATAATTTTGTTGAAAAAGTATTATATTTTCATAATATTTTGTTTTATTTCATTAGCATTAACCAAACTTCACATCTCGACAGAACTTGAGTGTGGTGGCTATAAGACACAAGTACAAAAAAATCTAATAATTGAAAATTTTGGTATTAATGAAAATTTATCAATATTTGGTCTGATATTTTTTGGGAAACAGGGGAGGGGACGCTAATTGTGATATTGGCCTGGGCGCAAGAGAGGCCAGAACCACCAGTGATCGTAGGAAAAACATTAGTGCATATGTACATTACGCATGCCGAGCTAAACGCTACGTGCGAAATTTTCTATGCTAATTGATTAAACTACGTTAAGTAAAACCTATCCAATTTAAACAAAACAATTCACACAAGTCGAACGTAAAAAAATCGAGAAAAAAAAAATTATAATCCTCGTCTAAAATCCTAACGATCATCATAAGCATGCCATTCAGAAATTAAAAATGGAAATTCAAGCGTGAAACACTTTTTAAGAAAAGTTTATAATTTATAATTTGTTTTCGAAATTTATCAATTGCTTATCTGGAAATTTGATTTTGTTGCTGCTATATTGACTTTTCCATAACATAACATAAACTAACGTAAAGTTCTACGTAGAGCTCGATTCTACTTGACCCATCCTCCGTTACTGACAGAATTCACTCCGTAAGATTACGTAACCAACGTAAAATCTTAGAAAGAACCATTAAAGTTCTTTAAAAAAATATAATATTCTTACACGTCAAGAAATCAGCGTCAGTGTATCTGTAACACTTGTTCCATTTCCTGGAATCCAGATACGGATTAAAAAAAAAATAGATCCTTATACTTCAATATATGCCTGCACCGGTGCTCCTGCACCACTTGATGCATCCTCTAGAAGCCTGTGTCTAGACTCCCTTGTAAGTGTTGTATCAAAGTTGCCTATACTAAAGTTCTTTACCGCCCCATTTTCTTTCAAGCCCTCGTGACCTGCGGGCTAAAATAAAGGAATAATACTGATTGGACTAACATTGGATACAAACGGAAAATATGGCTTGTTGTCTTATTATACGAAAAAGAAACTGGTAATCAAGTTAAGATGTAAATTTAATAGAGTGTCTTCCAGCCCACTAAAGGGAACGAATATAAAGCAATTTTTTCGGGGCTCTGTGAAGTGTTGGTCTTCTAGAAATTATATTTTCAGGTAATATGTCATATTGTTACATGACAACAGCCGAAAAATTTCTTTTCTGCACTTTTTTATCTGTTTGTTATTATTGCTGTACTTTTTTAATCTCTGGGTTAGTGTTTAAATAACATATGTGTCTTACCCCATCTTTACGGGCTATTGAGGAATTTCCAGGAATTGCAATTTAACGAATATCTTCCTGACCAACTTCATGTAACCTACAGTAACCTACAGTCTTCGAATACATACAACAGAGCCTACACAACAATTAAACGCCCCTTTTTTCAAAATTTGCTCATCTTTTTTTAATATTTTGCTTATCTTCAATAAGAAAGGCCCCACATTCAAAGAAACTAAAAACTGAGACCCCAGTCCTGGTAGTTTAATGAGAACCTCTATTACCACAAATGAGAAAGGCCCTGCATTCAAAGAAACTAAAAACTGAGACCCCAGTCCTGGTAGTTTAATGAGAACCTCTATTACCACAAATGAGAAAGGGCCCACGTTCAAAGAAACTAAAAACTGAGACCCAAGTCCTGGTAGTTTAATGAGAACCTCTATTACCACAAATGAGAAAGGCCCTGCATTCAAAGAAACTAAAAACTGAGACCCCAGTCCTGGTGGTATAATGAGAACCTCTATTACCACAGATGAGAAAGGACCCACATTCAAAGAAACTAAAAACTGAGACCCCAGTCCTGGTAGTTTAATGAGAACCTCTATTACCACAAATATACAGCGTGAACTACTAATGTACTTTTTATTAGTCAAATGCTCACTTTTTTTCAGTTTATGCTTCACATCATTGTCTTGTTCAATCTTCTTTCTATTCCTACTTCTGCACAAAAAAAGTGTTGTTGTACACCAAGATAATCTTTGTTATAACCGGAAGACTTTAGCCGTTTCCCGAGTGATCACAGGCAGGGTTGTCACCCAGCGAAAAAAGAAATCACTAGAGTTTAGTGATTTACGATTGATTTGCTGGTTTTCTTCACTAATCTAGTAATTTATGTGCTAATTTAGTTTTTTTTTTTTTTTTTTTTAGGCAATGTACAAATCACTAGAAATAGTGATAAATAACTAGGGATGGCAACCCTCCTCACAGGGAATGAGCTTTTGTGCTACCTGCAAAGTTTCTTCCTTTTCTCTTTTGAATGTTTTCCCGTCAGTTTATATTCATTCAGTCTATCATTCATCATAGCAAGATAAAATATCTTATCACCATCCTCCAACTCCCTAAAAAAATTGGCCAATTTAGAATTGGTCCCTAGAAAAAATTGGCCCATTCAACTGCTGCTAGTGGCTTAAAACCATTTTCTCCAATTTAGAGCCGAGTTTTTATTGGTTGTGTTCCATTCAGAAAGTCTTCGATAAGAGCATAGCCTTCTGTTGGCCTCCAATCTATAATTTTGTTTTTATATTTCTTGTTTATAAATAAATATTGTCTCGTCTTACCTGTTTCTACAACCGGGAAAACTACTGCATTCTAAAGATTGCTATTCATAATGTTGTTCAGGTCCCTACATCTTAAATCCACCCCAATTAAGAATCAACTTCCGACATTTTAAATTGTACGTCCGATGTTCCTAAGCACATCAGTGACATTTCCCCTTTTGTTTTTAAAGTTTTGACAGAAAACGCCTGGCCCCTATTAGCTGATTTTCAAATTCTTTAGACTTTATGCGTCCACTTAAGATCTTGGATATACTACTGTCAGTTCATGTCTGGTTTGTGTGCTGCACCATTGAACCAAAACATGTTTTAAGATCATCTTTCTTCCGGGCATTTAGAAGGGAAAATAGGCCTTTATGGCCCATCTCTGGCATATTGACTGTTTTAAAATCTGGATCGAAGCTTATCTATTTATCTCTTTAATAGGTTCTACGGCATTCATCTGAGGTAGGATTATTTTGAGATGACAAAGAGGATATTCTCGGCTATCTGCGTCAGGATGAGGTTCTTTGTAATAACCAGGTTATATAAAGGCCTTGGAGCTTAGAAATTGGTTTTATTTCAAAAAGATATATCAGACGGAAATGAATTTGTGATACAAACACAACTTGTATTTCAGTTGTTGATAGCTATCTGCAACTTGTGTTCCTGTTTATGAAAAAATCAACATCGTAAATTTTTTTCCTCTTCGTAATCATTAGATCTTATCGACACCTTTTTTATTTTTTCCCAACAATCGATTCTTGTTAAAAAGATTTCACAGTTTCGTGTTTTTATCCTCTAAAAAATGGCATGTTTATTTTCTAAGAAATAAAAATGCTAAGTTAAAAGCGTCTGGTGCAAAAAAAAAAAACTAAAAAAGAAAGCGGGATAAAAAATTCAAAGACATAATGCTTGGAAACTCTGCCTCACTTGCCTCTTCTCACCCTGCTCGTTTGGTAGGCCTCTTTCGCGTCTAATAAGCTTCTTGCGATTGATTTTCATGATTTCTGGCGTTCAATATGTCAATTCTCAATTTTTGCGGTAATTGCAATTATTAAAATTGTGTTCAAGTATTTATTGAAACCTATTGGATTAATTATTTGCTTATTGTGCTTCAAGCCTTAATAAGCGGCAATTCTTTTTTTTTTCTACATAGAAAATTCTTGATCCATTATCAGGATAAACAAAAATTTTTCCTTTTAGCGCCTTTCTTAGAAAGTGCTATGGAGACGGAAGAATATTAATTTGAATGATTTTTATTTTATTTTTAACCACAATTTTTGGTATAATAAGAGCAAGATAGAACACTTAATCCTTTTTACCATTTTTTTTTTTTTTTATTTTCAATTATTCGTGCGAAATTGACTTTATAGTCCGAACAGCGTTCAATAGAGCAATTGTTTTATCTTTTCTCACATATTTTGTTTTTGGGGGGGGCATGCAGTGGTGGGTCCAGGGGGCGAGGGGGGCGCCCCCTAACGTAGTTTAAAGTGGTGTAATTTACTTAATTAACGCAAGTTTGCGTTAATTAAACTTGCTCCCAACGCAAGTTTATCTGATCAACCTATTTTGCGCCCCCCCCCCCCCTTCCCTAAAAAATCCAGGATCCACCTCTGGGGGATTGTCCTCTTGATCCATCCGTGCCCGTCTTAGCATGACAAATGAAAAGAAATCTTAAAACTAATGCAAAAACTCCATATATAGGTTCGGCGTCTTTGAAGACAATAATTCTTAGGAGGCTTATTTCGCATGTATGGATACCTCAATGATTTAAATACTGTTAATCACAGGCCTACAGAAATGTATGCCTCTCTTCGTAAACAATAGCTAATCCTGATTGTCTTTGATGATACTAATGTATAAGTTGCGTGTCCAGACCAGAGTCAACTGCTCCTGTATACCCCTCAATTATACCGTTGTTTTGTCTGATGTTCCTTCATCCGGTCGATTTTAACCTTTTTTTCTGTTTATTTCGTACCTCGGGTTTTACGGTTTCTTTGAATTGATTCAAGAAATCAAAATTCCGAAACTGTAGACAGAAATATAGGCTATATTTGCTTGCAAATCCATTTTTCCATTAATTGCAAGATCTTTTTGCAAAACCCTAAAACTAAAAGCATTCAAGGGTTGGGGGAGTGGCCAATAACTCTCCCTATCAAGAAAATAAACTGCAAAAATACTTTCCGTTTTTATTCATTCACGGTTTTCCTGTGTATTCCACGAATATTTACAATTTTAGCCTGTTCATTGTTAAAACCAATGTCATGTTAAGATATTTCTGCTCACAGTTTTTTTGTAAGGACTTTTTTTTTTATAAACAGTTCTAGTGAGTAATTTATACTAAAACTGTTTATCATTATTTTATAAAATAATTTTATAAAATTAGTTTTATAAAATAAAACATTATTTAATAAAAAAAATTAATTTTGTAAGTGAGTAATTTATAAAATTATATAAAAAAATTATTTGTCAACAGTCCTGGATTTTATTTGCAACTTTTATCTTAGATCGGCTTTAGAAATCAGGCATGTTTTTTTTATATTAAATAGCACTAGCCACCTTAATACAACCCCTTCTTCTTTTAGGAATCTAAAAAAGGTCTCATAAGAAAAAATTTACAAGCTTAGGAGGGGGGTATGTGTGGTTCGCCAGAATGCCCACGGAAGTCACAAGATTTTTACAATGTTTCCTATAATTTTTTGCTTTTTCTATATAATTCAAATATTTTTAGGAAACCATGCTTCAAATAATGTAACAGGAGCAAAGAGGAAGGGAAAAATACAGCCACGGAGCGCTTTTTGCCACTTAAAGAATATATCAGATTTTTTTTTTTAATCCCGGTTTTTATTATTAAACGGTTTTAGCTGATCTTGCTACGAAGATTTAAGAAACTGAGATTAAAATCATTTGATCAAAGGAGATTAATATAAATCACTATGTATTTTCCATTAACATAACCACAGACATGAAAAACTTATTGCCAAGTTGAATCAGGTAATAACCGTAATTATCTGCAACAGCGTTAAAAAGAAAGTACAAGCATATCTTTATACCTGTGCCGTGTTCAATGTTCAATCTTGAGCAAGTAATCTTCTCAACAATTATTTTAAGCTTCAAGCGATTACCAGTATTTCTCTCAGTCACGTTCAAATAGTAATAACTTTTTCAATCTTTAAATCGAGTCGATTTTCTTTGACTGTCCACGAAGAAACCTTCATTTTCAGAATTAAAGAAAAAAGTCATGTCAAAAGACTCGAAACAATAGTATATGCAGAGTGGGTTATTTCAGCCTTTTCCAAAGTTTTGGACGATATTGTGTTTCTAAAAGAGTGTTCTAATTCTTTGTTGCTGCTAATCTGCCCGATGACTTCAGAACTATATTATAGAGCTGGCTATAAGGAAATATCCCGTACTCACATTTACAAACTGTTGCGGGTAAGAATAATCATTTCTTCTGTTATCTTCCAATGAGGTTCCAGTTGAAAGACTTAGTGGGTGCACGGGAGGCTTGTATTTCTCGTATTCTTGTCTTTATTTTTTAAGGAAAGGCTTAGTAGCAGTACAGCAATACAGTAATATTAATAGTGGTGTGAAATGGGGAAGGGTATATCCCCCTAGCCTATATTTTCACATCTCCAGAATTATAAGAATATATTTCTGGGGATATTTTCAATAAAAAATGTCTTATTTTTTAAGGAAAGGCTTAGTAGCAGTATAAAAATACAGTAATACTAATAGTGGTGTTAAATGGGGGAGGGTATATCCCCCTAGCCTATATTTTCACATCCCAAGATTTAAAAGAATATATTTCTGGGGATATTTTCAATAAAAAATGTCTTCGATATTTTCACTGAGAAGAAGGACACACTTGCCCCCCCTAGATTTGAATACATTTTGCCCCATTAGCTTTTCGTTAATTGACGCCACTGATTGATGGGGATATTAAATACCGGCATTCGAGCTTATTTTTGAGGAGAACAAAAGCAAAGAATATTTGAGGGGAGTAAGAAAGTAAAACTTAAAAACTTACAGGTTGTTTCATCTAAACAGTGAAGTTTTTCGTTTTAGTAATAGCAAATCTATATTGCAGCCTTGAAGAAGTACTTCATCGAAAATCCGTATTCAACTAGCGTTCAGGTTGAGCAGCAAGTTGAGCTTCGTTGTCTTCCGCCGGAAGGCGTTCCCCCACCTGATATATCTTGGCTCAAAAATGGCATGCCTATTGACCCAGCCGTGGAACCAAACTATTTAATATCAAATGAAGGACATCTTCTGATAGTTCAAGCAAGCTTAGCAGATATTGGCAATTATACATGCGTGGCCGAGTCGATTGCGGGAAGAAGACTTAGCGAAGTTGCAGTCCTCACAGTTCTTGGTAATATTTATCTCTTTTTTTTTTGTATTTGTGCACGTCTACTAAGGGGAGTAGGCTACTAATTGGGCCTTTGGATTTTAAGTCCTTCGCATATTTATCTAAGTGTACACTTTCTTATTTTTCAGGAAAAGTATGAGAAAGTGTCTAGATTCTAAGCATGTTTTTTTTTTTCAAAACTTTGTTGTAGCACAGTGGATTGGTGCTCTTCTTGGGAATGCGGGACCCGGGGTTTGATCCCCGTTGCAGCAAGATTGGACCACAAGCTTGCTACTTGTCCCTGTAGACCCAGTAGTTCCTTTAAGACCCAGCGACTGAAACGTCGATTTGACACCCCATGCGCCAGCAATGGCTCAAGAGGATCTTTATCTTTTATGTTTTTCAAAATCTATTTTTAAACCCATGAGGTACACGTGTAGGACCGTATCCAGGATTTATTTTTTTTTTTTTTTTTTGGGGGGGGGGGGTTACAGAAGGTTTTTTTTATTCGGGGGGGGGGGTACAAAGAAAACTTCAAAAACCGCATATTTTTTTATATTTAGTTTTGTTACGTTTTTACGAGTCGGACAAAAATTTCGGGAGGTTTGGGTTCAAAACCCCTAACCTGTCCCCTGAGTACGGCCTTGTACACATCGGTGTATCCATATAATTTTTTTTTTAACTCGAGCTAAGCTTTTATGCTCACATCATAAGTGCCAGATTATAACATTTGTAAAATTGCCTTGTCTTTGATTGAATAATGTTGTACTATATTTGCTGGAACAATCAGGACTCAAATAGGTCAGCTCACGCCTTTGCAAAATTGAGCCGAAAGGGTATAACTCCTGGTGATAGTCCTGTACCTCCCCACCCCGTCTATTCAGCAGTGCTTTTAAATGACATCTGTATCGATATCAATTATGTGTAATACTCTGCTTCGGAAGAAATTTCTAATATGGTCCCCCTGGACCCACACTAAAGGCTTTCTAAGAGGAACTCAACACTCTTCAAAGAGGAGTTTCACTCACAAGAAACAAAGAAAAAAATAGTGGCACTTACAACTATTATTGACGGCTCGGTGAATTTTCTTATACAAAAATCTTCCACAGTTTTCGTGTTATTTTTCAGGATCAAAGATTGAACAGTTGAATTCTAAGAATACAAAATTCGAGTCCCAATCTTCAGTATATTCTAAACTGTAATGTTTGCAAGGCCCACAAAGAAACATTTCCGCTATATTAAACGCAAAAGAAAATATAAATTTGTGGTAATCTAAAAAAAATCTTCAGCTGCAACACTTTGTTTAAAGCAGGATATACCTTTTCTGTAGCCTTGATGCTTATTACATGTTTATTTAATACCTTATAATTTACTTTAACGAGTTTTCATGTACTTATAATTTGCTCCGTTTCATAAGACCAAATAGAATGTATCTAATAAACAATAAAATTTGCATGCGACACAAGACCGTGGGATTCTTTTGAGACTTAATTTCTGGTACAACAACAGTTGGTTTATTTGTGTTTCTTTTTGATGAGACAACCGCCGCAACGCAACTGCACTCTCAAATAATACCATTAAACGCACTTGTTCTATTCATAGCCAAAGAAACTCGTATAATCAAAATCAATTCGCACAGATTAGTGTCCTTGATTTTTATATGTGACAATTTACTTGGGCTACCACCAGAGCCGTTTCTAGGGTTGGTGGCACACAGGGAAAAATTAATTACAACGCTCCCCTTCCGACTCAAATATAAAAAAAAAGCCGAATCAAAGTGAATTTTTTTATCAAAATGGGCACCCCCCAGCTGTGGTGCCCGGGGCAGCTGACACGGTCACCCCTCCCTTAAACGACTCTGGCTACCATATAAGTGGCGCGCTATCAGCTATACAACTCTTATGTCAGCCCAGGCACGTACCCAGGATTTTTTTCGAAAGGGGGGGGGGTAATAATAAAAATATCTGTGGGAGTGGGATCAATAATGAAAGACAATTTATGTATAATAATTTGAATGAGAAGTGCCCAGAAATTCAAGAAAATTGGGGAGGGAGGCAGCCTCCCCTCTGCATGGTTTCGTGTGCCAGCCTGTTGAAAATTTAGCTTAATCATGAGATGAACTTGGAATCTGCATGTGTGATCACCTTGTTTCTAGATAATATACTCAATATATAGAAAAAGGACGGATCTGAAACTACCCAGGAAGAGTTTATTCTCAAACTTCTTTCCTATAATATATGTCAATGCGAGGGCTTGGTTTAGTCTAAATCCCCCGCTCTCCTTAAGGTTCTATCCAGAGGAAGTGCTGGGGGTTTGAACCCTCCCGTTTGAAATGTTTGTTCAACACAAAAAACATAAAAAAAATGCATAAAACACATTTTTTGGCGCGCTTTTCAGGTTTTTTGTATCCCCCCTCCCCCGACCAAAAATCCTGGATACGGTCTCCCGCCCCACAAAAAAAAAGAAATGGTGTAGTTTTCGTTATTTTAGAGAAGGTGCAAAAAAGATTCAAACATGTCGGCTCTCAAATATGCTGATATCACATGCATGATTTGTATCGATATCCGACCATTCCTTGTGGGGTTTCCTCATTTCGTGAGGCATGACGAACCTTTTTCTGTAAATTAAATTTGAGGGTACGGTATCATAACTTGAAACCTGGTGAACAATGTTGTTTTTTGGGATTGCCAGGAACAGCGATATCTTTCTATGAGGCACATGGACAGTTACCGTACGATAAGGCGGTTAACTGTGCTTATTTCCAAGAGAAAGCACCTTCGATGACTTAGGTTAGGTCGCCCAAGATAAACTGGTACCATTTAGGTAAACTGTCATTAAAGGGTGTATCAAGATACCGACTGAACGGGAAATAAGGGCGCCTTCGGAATAGTGCTCAGCAGAAGATTAGCCCGGCATAATTTTGGCAGTCTAGGAGATTTGGCGACATTCAAAGTCAAGCGCTGGAAATGTGATAACAATTAGACACAGATAAGCATTGTTATCTACTTTAATGATGGATGAGGTTGGAATACGGCTTCTAACGCCAAATTTGATGATTGCTAATGATTAATTACTATTATGAAAGCAAACAGTGTGACATTCAATCGTTTCAAGTTTGAAAAATATTATCCATCCAAAATCAAAAGACACTAATTGTATGACAAGTTTTGAGTAATTCTTTTCCGTTATGCATAAAGGTGTTCAATCCAGTTTCGCGGGAACTGAGCGACAAAATGGCAAGAATAGGTCTCATAGTCGCAACTGCATGGGCTTTATTTAGTTAATAAAGAGTAAGGGAGAACAACCAAGGTGAAAACAAATGTCTGATTACCCTTAGCTCAAAGAGCGCGATGTAATTGTATGTGCTGTATACCAAAATGAAGCGACAATATTTCACTACACATTCCAAATTTTCACATTTCTACTTATTCAAGTCCTCAAAAGCAAAACTGCTCATCTCATAAAATGCCTCATCATCCCTCATTAAATTCAACCCCATTCAACTTAAACCCCGTTTATCCCCACGCAATTCAACCTCAATTCAATCCCCTTCAACTGGTACGGCTACGCTGAGTAAATTTAAGTTGAATGGGGGGGGAGTTAAACCGGGTTGAGCTGTATAGAGTTGAACTGAATTGGGATTGAGTCGAATGGGTTTTAATTTGGGTTCAACTGGGTTGAACTATACACACCCTTAAAATATGCCTGTTTTTTGCTCTTCTTATTTAAAATTTGAAAAAAATGGACTCGACAACTTTATTGACAACAGCACGGATTTGCAGTTGCAACCAAGTTTGTTATACAGTAAATTTTAGTATATGTTGTATATGGTTTTTCAGGTAATAATAATCGATACAGTGGGGCTGAAATCATCTTTTGCTACACAAAATTCAAAACCATGAAAAATGTATATAATTTGTTGTGATTTTGAACGACCGATATGCTTAAATTGCAAATTGACTGTTGGCTACATTCAACTTTTATGGTTTCAATGTATATTATTTTCTAAAATTTATTTTTATTTGACCACAGTGACGCAGTGGACAACATTGAATTATTGTGGCTTACTTCCCTGTGCTTAAACATCTACTGCGGTTACTAAGCTTCAAAGTGTCTGTCGAAAAAAAGCAGCCATATACCCAAGAATTTGTTTTTCATAAATAAATATATCCTATGAAAATTTCAAGAAATAATGGAAAAATCTTAACTAACACGATAATTTTGGAGTACCTGGGCCTAAGCTTCCTCCCAATTTGCATACCCTAAAAGAATATTATAATCAACCTAACTTTTGAAACAAAAGACGAATTTGAAAATCACCCCGAAACAGCATTAAAATGTTGCTTTCATTCTGCTAACAATCACTAAGTGTTGGTATTTAGTTTGAAAAAAAAATCACTCATTTGGTTCTGGAATTTGATATAGCATGTCTAAATACCAACTAGTCCATTTGCCGCATTAAAATGCGCTTTAATGAATTTGTTTCATATTGTGTTATTTAATCTTGCCACAAGGTAAAAGCCAAGGCCGTATCCAGGATTTTTTCAGGGGGGAGGGTTTACTCAAAGATTTTTTTGTGGGGTGGGGTACACAAAAAAACTAAAAAAACGCATAAAAAATTTCATATCCATTTTGTTACGTTTTTACGAGCCAGACAAACATTTCGGGAGGGGGGGGGGTCATTCCTGTTGATGTACATGTACCTGATTAAGTGTACTGTATAATTTGGCTGTTATGTTAGACAATCAATTCAACGCTGGCTCTTCAAAGAGCAGGTTCAAGATCCCAAGAAATGGGCGAGTCATATAAAAGGCCATCTAGAGTCAAGATTGGGGCTTGAGGACAGTTTTTTTTTCTATAGCAATACGGTACCAATGCAAATTAACAATTTTCATAGCATTGGCTGTGGGCATTTGGAAGTTAGAATAACACAACATTCCTAGGCCTCTCCCGCAATCGTTGAATGGGGTTGAACTCAGAGCTGAAAATCCAGCATATCTAAAACTAGTTTATGGCGCTCCAAAGTAACGTTTACCTGTCCCATAGGCTATTTGCATCTGGCACAGAGGTGAGTGAAATGTGAAAAGATCGGAGTGGTTCTCGCAAGTCTTAATTTAGCTATCCTTTGAATACCTGTAAAAAAAAGTTCAACGGAATAACGGAATAACTTCAACGGAAAAAAGTTCAACGGAATAACTGCAGATAATTAGGAGATAAGAAGTATTAGAGATGATGAAAAACAACTAAGAGATTAAGGTCATAATGCGCCTCCGCGCCGTATGACAGTGGCAACAACTTTGGCATAAGGCCTAAGTAGCCGATCGTGTTCTGGGGTTGTCTGTCTAATATTATAAGAATAATCAAGATTAAAAACCTTATCTTTCAAATGAGCCCTAATTATCACCCCACGACCATCCAATAAGCCGCTAGTCTAAAAAAAGCTAAAATAGTGCTCCCAATTAAAGCGTGGTTTTGTCTAGTTTTTGAGAAGGGGTGCGCTAAATCCCCTCATGCTGATTTTCAGCCATTGAAATTCCAGCGTGTAGTTTTCTTTCGATATGATACAGTTTTGAGTGGTTTCAGGAGAGACATACGCCGGATTTATTTTGCGGAGGTAGCATAGATTCGATATAAACACAAAAGTAGATAAATTATATGGGGAATTTAAGTATTTGGAGAAATCACAAGTATTTGGAAATTTCAGAGGAGGGATCTTCATGCGAAGGCTTCTCCTGCTCAAGTATTCTGAGTTGTAGGTACTTATCGAATTGGTCGAAAATGTCTTTTCTGTTATTAAAATTATCATGAATTAATACTAATTGCATGTTTTTTGCACTAAGCTTTTCTTTAAATTCTAATATTTAAAACTTCAGCTGCAATCGTTAGGATTTTCTCTTCACCTGGTTTTACCTCTCACTGAAACAACGACCCCCCTCCAAAAAAAGTCCAATAACCACCATCCAAATAATTAGCCATATCTTCATAGAAAAAGAAAAATTGAGCGCTCATGTGAGGGAGAGAAGAGAATGAATGAAGGATTATTTTACCGACTCTAGCCAGCTTTAAAATTCCGTTCTCGTAAAACCGCAAGGTGCCTGGAGTATCGTTCATTGAATATACTTTTTATGTGTTTCTGTTATTTAGTTAATGCAAGCAAAACAACTTGTTAACTAAAGTAATTTGTTGAGTTCAGCCGGCTTTCATCTGTCATTTTACCCTATTATTTGTTAAATACAAGTAGCCCATATTTTGTACCATCCATCAAAATATGCTAATTTTCTATTCGTGTACTGCCTATATTTCTCTGGCGCGTGTTACAGAGGAATTTATTATTATTTTCATACCCCTTGCTCTGACAGAAAATTGAAATGAGTTTGGTAACAGGCGTGTCTGACGATTAGTTTTTGTTCCGTCAGTTGTTGCTCAAACGGATCATTTTTCGCACCGATACTGTAGACATACTTATTGTGCGACTGATGATCTAACAATAAGTTTCCGTCATTTTACATTTGCTGAAGGGCCGCTACTTTAGGCTGTTCACACGTACGTTTACCTAAGATTTCATACCTAACCATGCGATTCCCAGGTAAGTTATTAATGTATAGAGCTGGTTCCCAGCCGTTGTGCCGTGGCAGGCACCCTGGTGTGCCGCAAAAAGATGTCATATGACAAAAATAGTGTACGTCTAATAGTAATAAGCAAGTCTCTGAAAACGCCATTTTCAAAGATTTACAATGACTTATATGCGATAGGTATGAGATTACGTGCATGTAAGTTAATCATAATTTATAATGCTACGTTTAATGGTTAAATTTTGTTAGGACGCGTGAACAAACTTTAAGAAATTGAGCAAAGCAAACTGAAAACACTAACTGCGTGGGTAGTCAAATTACAGAACTGTGGCAACTCTTGTCACTTTCATACCATAATATTGCGTTCTTTCAGTTACTTCAGCATATTTTATAAATAAATAAGCAATGCTTTGAAAGGTGTTCCACGAAAATTAAGTAGCTTAGTTGCGCTTCACAATAAACGAATAAAAAGAAAAGAAAAAAAAATTGTTGGGAGCTACTTGTTGAAAGATAGGTGTCTCTATACATACACTGGGACGCCGATTCACCAAAAGAAAAAAGAAAAACCTTGACAACAAAACAGAACACGGATATGAATAATGAAGTTTTCTGATTGTTTTCTTCTGATTGTAATGAAGTTTTCTGAACTCCGGCATTGTATGTTTGGCTGCAAGTCGTTTCTACTCGGCACATAATTTCACGTGTGAACGGTAGCCATCTGGACAAAAGGGTCTAGCCAAACACATGTTTAGGCACACAAGTCTTGCTAGATATACCCATCGAACGCCATTTACTTACAAACTCAATCCATCCCCCTGGGTTGTATTGGGTCAACTAAGGTCGTATGGCATCGATTTGGCGATTTTATATTTCTCCAAATCTTATTCCCCTGTCTCTAATTTCATCATTTTCAATTCCATTTGTTGTATCTAGGGATATTGGGTATGTCAGCCCCCCCACTGTTATGCAATTTGCCAATTATGCTTTAAAACTAAATGTTGCTTTAAAACTAAATCAAGGGTCACCATGTATATGCTGGTTGCCAATAAAACATCTCAGCTATCTCTATGATAGCTTACCAATAAATCTTTGGAAGTCCAGCTTATTTCGTCTTCCTCACTTGATTCTGAGGATACTTTATAGCATTAGAACTGAGAAATCATGATTTATCTGATAACTATTGATTTACTTCAACAAATAATACTTTTTATTTTAGTTATTTATAGCTGCGTTGTGAAAAACGTACGTATTATCATTGTCAATTTATTGTTTTAACTATCATAAAAAGCTGTCTGGCCATTATCTAGTGCGCATAGAAAAATATTAATTCACTCTAAGTCGGCAAGGAAGGCCGTATCGAGGGGGGGGGGGTCTCTGGGTTTGAAACCTCCCCTCAAATTTTATTCGGCTCGTGAAAACGTAACAAAACAGGGTACTTTAGTATTAGCTGGTACCCACGCGAAAAGTCAAATTTGGTTAATGCTAATGAAATGAAATAAAATAGGATGAATATATAATAGTTTAGAAACAAATTTGGTCTATTTATTGCACATTAGGGGGGTTGAGGAGGGGGGGGGGTAAAGCATGGCATATATTAATTACGTAGCCTAACCTAAGTACTTTTCCCCCCTAAACCCCAACAAAACAATAGTTTAAATAGTGTAAACGCAGTGGCAAACCACGATTTGCGATCCATTTCTCTATTGACAGATACCCGTTTGACTAGTTTTCTTTAGCATTTCCCTATACAGTATATCGCGTGGGTACCAGCTAATACTAAAGTACCCAAAACAGCATATAGACAAATTTTTTAAAGTTTTTATTGTATCCCCCATCGAAAAAAATAACTCTCCCCCGGACAAAATCCTGGATACGCCGTTGCCGGTAAGGTCATGTACAATCTACTCCATGAATTGATAGACAACATCACTGAGATTGTTTGCGCAGATTTCCCAACTCCCTTTTTTTATTTGATTGTTTAATTTTCATCAAGAATACCACCCCTACTTTACGAATATGTTTAGCCCCTTTTTCTAAAATCATATATATTTTTTTTTTTTTACATGAACGACGTTCGATGGGCAGCTGTAAACTTAATGAATTTTACATGTTTGGAATCAGCCGTAAAAGTAGATTCTTTTTTTCATGGTTTTTTGTTACGAAACTCGTGTGTTTTAGGGTTTCGTGTTCTTGTGACAAAGGTCGCTCTGTTCTTGCCTTTACTCTTTAATCTATAGAATTGGGTCTAGTTATTGATATGTGGTACATATCCACATGAACGTACTACGTATTATTTTTAATGTATTTACGCATTATTTATTTATGGTACTGGTGCGTTATATGGACACTTCTAAAAAGTCAAGTTTGGCTAATGCTAATGAAATAAAATAAAATAGGATGAATATATAAGTAGTGTGAGTGTAATAGATACTAATTGCAAACACAATTACACATGAATTGCGCAAGAAAAACCCATGCTTGAGACACTGTATTTACACGTAAAAAAAACTGGTATGATATAAAGAACCCACATTTTTTAATTGTTTGATTGACGTGTTTGGGGTGATTACGTTCCTTGGCACCTTTTCAGAGCATGTACTTATGGATACCTTTCCAAGCAAGATGGTTAAACATGCTTTTACAATCGGAAATGTTTGATTAACATTTGCGAAAAAGGGGTAATGGGATTTGCGAATTGGAGGAGATGGGGTGATTGTGTGCTGTATAATACACAAGTGATGTTTTGGAGAGTATTGTCAATTTAAAATAGTTTAGAAATAAAAAAAAATTAACAAGAAATGGCTGAAAAGTGTTTTGAGGGAGATGGGTTGCATGGAGGGTTGAGTTGCACGAGGGTTCAGTTAAAGGGGGTACAGTTAGACGGGGGTTTAGTTAAATGGGGTTGAGTTGCACGAGGGTTCAGTAGCACGAGGGTTCAGTAGCACGGGGGTTCAGTTGTACGGGGTTGCGGTTATACAGGGGTTCAGTTACATGGGGGGTTCAGTTGCACGGGGGTTTAGTTAAATGGGGATTGAGTTGCACGGGAGTTGAGTTGCACGAGGGTTCAGTTGCACGGGGGGGTTCAGTTACATGCGGATTCAGTTACACGGGGATTAGTTAAATGCGGTTGAGTTGCATAGTCTTGTTGGAAAAAATTGGAGTTCATACTTAAACAGTTCTATTAAGAGCTATTGCTATGGAAATGGCTCATTTTTGAATCGAAACTATGCTTTTCTGACTGAAGATACACATTTGAATCAGAAAATGTGAAAATGTACACAATTGAAACAGAGAAGTGTGTTTTGACGATATTTTCTATAATTTCGTCTGAAAAATAGGAGTTCACGCTTAAAAGTTCTATTAAGAGCTATTTTTATGGAAATGCTTTAACAATCGGAAATTTTCGATTAACATTTGCAAAAAGGGGTAATGGGATTTGCGAATTCGAGGAGATGGGGTGATTGTGTACTGTATAATACACAAGTGATGTTTTGGAGAGTATTGTCAATTTAAAATAGTTTAGAAATAAAAAAAATTTAACAAGAAATGGCTGAAAAGTGTTTTGAGGGAGATGGGTTGCATGGAGGGTTGAGTTGCACGAGGGTTCAGTTAAAGGGGGTACAGTTACACGGGGGTTTAGTTAAATGGGGTCGAGTTGCACGAGGGTTCAGTAGCACGAGGTTCAGTAGCACGAGGGTTCAGTAGCACGAGGGTTCAGTAGCACGGGGGTTCAGTTGTACGGGGTTTCGGTTATACAGGGGTTCAGTTACATGGGGGGGTTCAGTTGCACGGGGGTTTAGTTAAATGGGGCTTGAGTTGCACGGGAATTGAGTTGCACGAGGGTTCAGTTGCACGGGGGTTCAGTTACATGCGGATTCAGTTACACGGGGATTAGTTAAATGCGGTTGAGTTGCATAGTCTCGTTGGAAAAAAATTGGAGTTCATACTTAAACAGTTCTATTAAGAGCTATTGCTATGGAAATGGCTCATTTTTGAATCGAAACTATGCTTTTCTGACTGAATATACACATTTGAATCAGAAAATGTACGCAATTGAAACAGAGAAGTGTGTTTTGACGATATTTTCTATAATTTCGTCTGAAAAATAGGAGTTCACGCTTATAAAGTTCTATTAAGAGCTATTTTTATGGAAATGCTTTTACAATCGGAAATGTTTGATTAACATTTGCAAAAAAAGGGGTAATGGGATTTGCGAATTGGAGGAGATGGGGTGATTGTGTACTGTATAATACACAAGTGATGTTTTGGAGAGTATTGTCAATTTAAAAATAGTTTAGAAATAAAAAAAATTTAACAAGAAATGGCTGAAAAGTGTTTTGAGGGAGATGGGTTGCATGGAGGGTTGAGTTGCACGAGGGTTCAGTTAAAGGGGGTACAGTTACACGGGGGTTTAGTTGAATTGAGATTTGTGGCTGGTGTGGAAAAATAGTGCTTGTTAAATATTCGGGTAAACATACGACTAAGAAACGCTTCACTATAAATAAGGCTATTGTGTTTTTCTGAACTTTCTAAGGCGGGGGTAACTATTTAGTTTAAATAATTCTAGGACGAATTGAGTTTTATGGATGGTATGAAAAATGGTACTTGTTAATATTCGGGTAAGCATACGACTAAGAAACGCTTCACTATAAATAAAGCTATCGTGTTTTTCCGAACTTTCTATGACGGGGGTAACTATTTAGTTTAAATAATTCTAGGAGGAATTGAGTTTTATGGATGGTATGGAAAAATGGTATTTGTTAAATATTCGGGTAAACATACGACTAAGAAACGCTTCACTATAAATAAGGCTATCGTGTTTTTCCGAACTTTCTAGGGCGGGGTAACTATTTAGTTTAAATAATTCTAGGAGGAATTGAGTTTTGTGGCTGGTGTGGGAAAATGGTACTTGTTAAATATTCGGGTAAACATACGACTAAGAAACGCTTCACTATAAATAAGGCTATTGTGTTTTTCTGAACTTTCTAGGGCGGGGGTAAGTATTTAGTTTAAATAATTCTAGGAGGAATTGATTTTTGTGGGTGGTACGGAAAAATGGTACATGTTAAATATTCGGGTAAACATTCGACTATAAATAAGGCTATTGTGTCTTTCTGAACTTTCTGTGAGAGGCGGGGGTAAGTATTTAGTTTAAATAATTCTAGGAGGAATTGAGTTTTGTGGCTGATGCGGAAAAATGGTACGTGTGGGGTAAATTAAGTTTTGAGGGGGTAAAAATGGTAGTTATTTAGTACCCGGTAAACAGGTGACTTGAAATGCTTCATTAGAAATAGTTTATTGCTAATGATACCTCCTCGACAGATATTTTCTTATTGTATTTTATAGCTATTAGCCAAACGTTGCTCTGTGTTTGTCACACCAACTAGTAAATATTTATCGGGGTTTTATTTTTTCTGTTCAATTATTTTCAGTGTAAGCCAATATAATTACCTCATTCTTTTATTCTAACTTAACTTGTAGGAATAGGACTTCTAGAATAAGGATTCATTCCCTCGACTAAATCAGTTTATTCATGTAAAATGGTGAACAAAAGACTATTAATTCTCCGTATTCTTCTTCTTCTTCTTCTTCTTATCTAGCTAAACGTTGCGCTGTGTTTGTCACACCAACTAGTAAATATTTATCGGGTATTTTATTTTTTCCGTTCAATTATTTTCAGTGTAAGCCAATATAATGCTAGGGGGAGTAAAAATGGTAGTTATTTAGTATCCGGTAAACAGGTGACTTGATATGCTTCATTAGAAGTAGGTTATTGCTAATGATACCTCCTCGACAGATATTTTTATGGCTCTAACAATTGTACTCTATGCTTGCCCAGAGACACGATGTGGCTTTCCCACTATTGCTCTATGGCCGGTTATCGACACTACCTAGTTTATTGCATGTATTAAATCAGTATTTTTTACACAGTGGAACGATAAACACATAACTAATATCTCTAAAAAAGTGAAGATGAAGCATTTTAAGAAAGTGTGTTCACATGATAGTGTTATTGTAGCATTGAATGCTGACAAGGAGAAGTATTTAAACTATGAAATAAGTACAAGTGGTAGCACTATCGGAAACGTATGCGTGCATTGTCATGACAGTAAGGAATTGAATTTCTTTGGAGTGCCAAAAAATTCAACTCTTATGATGGTGGATATGCGAGATTGAGATATCCGGAGATGATTGCACTCAAAGAGAATGCCAACATAAAAATAATAGTTGATAAAGAGGGGCATCTTCTTGCTAGTGCTTGTGGTAACATGTTACCCAGTGTTAAACCATATCGTCAGCTTTCGGGTATTAGCATTCAAATGAAAGCAAAGACGAAAAGAAAGGCCTACTCTTCTACTAATATCATAAACCATATCCTGTCTACGTGCCGGAACTGTTACCTGTGTAAAAATAGTGTGATAATAGACAGTGAAATTGCTAGAAATATAAAAAGGGCATTGGCAGAAAATATCACTAAGGAATATAAAGATGAATCAATGAAAAACAAAGTACCAGCAAACGTTACTGCCATTGATCAAACAGTCAATGAATCAAATAATACCAAAGACGAAAAGCATATTGACCCTGTCGATGACACACCTATAAAAATTGTGTATGAGTCAAAATGGAATAATGATTATTCTACTGATTACGAACTAAGAGAAGACAATAGCTATAGTATCAAGAGAGAACATGGTGAACCATTTTATGGAACAGATTCAAAATGTCCAAAGTTGTTCATTGATATTAATAATGTATAATAATATATATTTTTTGTATTAATATTCTACATGACATTATTTCATTAAAAATATATTATGCATACGTGCGCGCATATATTAGGCTACGTGCGCGCACGTAACTTCGTCTAAATGAACCTTAAAAAATGAAATAAAGCTATGTCGACTTTGCATGTTGATTTCATGACATTATTTTAGGTTTTTTTTTCTTGTCCCAAACTATTTTTTATCATGAACCGTTTAGAGACCAATTTGATCTGTACACTTTGAAAATTGTTTGTGATAAAGAGAAAAAAAGAATTGTCCTGTTATTGACATTAGCTAGTTTAATTGTGCTAGCTTGCACACACACAGACGCACACACACACACACACACACACACACACACACACACACACACACACACACACACACACACACACACACACACACACACACACACACACACACACACACACCACACACACACACACACACCACACACACACACACACACACACACACACACACACCACACACACACACACACACACACACACACACACACACACACACACACACACACACCACACACACACACACACACACACCACACACACACACACACACACACACACCACACACACACACACACACACACACACACACACACACACACACACACACACACACACACACAAACACACACACACACACACACACACACACATTGTTACTTACTTACAACTTTTTCATAATTTGCCTGAGTGAAATTTCTGCATTTTGTATCCAATAGGTGAAAACAATAAAGAGTTTATTACTTACTTGCGATTTTATCATGATTTCTTGAATTAAATATCGGTATTGTGTCCAGGAAGCGAATTCAAGAAAGCGATTGTTGCTTACTTACAATTTCTTCACAATTTAATGAAAAGAATAGAACTATTCTAAAGAATAAAGACGGTTTAAGCTTAAAGATATTTATTGCTTTAACGTATTAACAGATTTTTTGAGAAAAAAAAGAACACATGTTTACATAAAAATAGTACTTAGAGTTCACTCTTAAACATCCAGAAACGATGGTTCCATGATATAGAATAGTTTTTACCATGTCTTATGGATTTATCACGATCAGGTATGTCCTTAGGTATCCACTGCGCGAAGAACCTAACCTCGTCTTCAGAACGGTGATAAGCCCCTTCAAATTTAGGACACTTAAACTCTTCTAGATTGAAAAGTGGAATCCTAGGGTCACACTTTTGAATTAAAACTTTATCTGTAGGTACATTGCCCTTTACGTAGAGTGCTTCAACCCCGAAAAAGCTGCAAATTTCACTGACTTCCTCCTGAACATTTCTCAGTTCCTGACCAGCATTATTAAGTGGTGTAATCACTCTATCGTAGAATCCCAGTCTGTTTATATGACGTAATGTAGTACTCCACAAGCTTTTATCATACTCAAACATGTTATAGTTCACTATCCAATGATAACAGTCAATTTCTTCGAGTTCCATAGACAATAATAAAAATGCACATTCGAATATAACACCACAAGATGATTTTTTCAAACCGATAAATTCTGTGTCATACAGTCCTATCATCTTGGAAGGTATTAATGTAGTTGTTAAGTAGAAAAATACTTCATCAAACTTTTATACCTTCGCTCAAGGTTGAATGGAGTTATGGCTAGGGGGATGAGTCCTAAAACCATCTGAATTCATTGTGGGGAGGAGTCATAAAACCCTTAGAATTCACTGCGGGGAGGAGTCATAGAACTCTCGGTATCTATTGCATGCAATTGAAGTCTGGAAATTACAATTTCTTTTTATAATATCTGTGTTGTGTATCCATGAGTTAAATTCAAGAAAGAGTTTGCTACTTACTTACTTACAATTTTTTCATAATGAGAAATCCGACAATGGATGATGGTAGAGAATGTATTCATTCTAATAAATTGATTTTGTCAATGTTATCCAACGTATCCGACATATGATATCGATAAAGAATGTTAATAAAGAATTTGTTCAATTTGATACTTAAATTATGTCAGTGTTATCAAACGTATCTGTCAAAAGACATCGATAAAGAATTTATTCACTCTGATACTTTGATTTTGTCAATGCTATCCCAAGTATCTGTCAAAGGATGTTGATAGAGAATTTATTCATTCTTATACTTAGATTTTCTCTATGTTAACCTATCTACCCGATATATGATGTATGTAAATTCCTTTTCTTACATCTCCGATGTTTTAATAGACATTCTAAACGTTCGATATGCTAGCTTACTCTAAAAATAATGAACACATAACAATGTAATGCATAATATATTTTTAATGAAATAATGTCATGTAGAATGTTAATACAAAAAATATATATTATTATACATTATTAATATCAATGAACAACTTTGGACATTTTGAATCTGTTCCATAAAATGGTTCACCATGTTCTCTCTTGATACTATAGCTATTGTCTTCTCTTAGTTCGTAATCAGTAGAATAATCATTATTCCATTTTGACTCATACACAATTTTTATAGGTGTGTCATCGACAGGGTCAATATGCTTTTCGTCTTTGGTATTATTTGATTCATTGACTGTTTGATCAATGGCAGTAACGTTTCCTGGTACTTTGTTTTTCATTGATTCATCTTTATATTCCTTAGTGATATTTTCTGCCAATGCCCTTTTTATTTTTCTAGCAATTTCACTGTCTATTATCACACTATTTTTACACAGGTAACAGTTCCAGCACGTAGACAGGATATGTTTTATGATATTAGTAGAAGAGTAGGCCTTTCTTTTCGTCTTTGCTTTCATTTGAATGCTAATACCCGAAAGCTGACGATATGGTTTAACACTGGGTAACATGTTACCACAAGCACTAGCAAGAAGATGTCCCTCTTTATCAACTATTATTTTTATGTTGGCATTCTCTTTGAGTGCAATCATCTCCGGAGATCTCAATCTCGCATATCCACCATCATAAGAGTTGAATTTTTTTGGCACTCCAAAGAAATTCAATTCCTTACTGTCATGACAATGCACGCATACGTTTCCGATAGTGCTACCACTTGTACTTATTTCATAGTTTAAATACTTCTCCTTGTCAGCATTCAATGCTACAATAACACTATCATGTGAACACACTTTCTTAAAATGCTTCATCTTCACTTTTTTAGATATATTAGTTATGTGTTTATCGTTCCACTGTGTAAAAAATACTGATTTAATACATGCAATAAACTAGGTAGTGTCGATAACCGGCCATAGAGCAATAGTGGAAAGCCACACCGTGTCTCTGGGTAAGCATAGAGTACAATTGTTAGATCCATAAAAATATCTGTCGAGGAGGTATCATTAGCAATAACCTACTTCTAACGAAGCATATCAAGTCACCTGTTTACCGGATACTAAATAACTACCATTTTTACTCCCCCTAGCATTATATTGGCTTACACTGAAAATAATTGAACGGAAAAAATAAAAGCCCCGATAAATATTTACTAGTTGGTGTGACAAACACAGCGCAACGTTTAGCTAGATAAGAAGAAGAAGAAGAAGAAGAATACGGAGAATTAATAGTCTTTTGTTCACCATTTTACATGAATAAACTGATTTAGTCGAGGGAATGAATCCTTATTCTAGAAGTCCTATTCCTACAAGTTAAGTTAGAATAAAAGAATGAGGTAATTATATTGGTTTACACTGAAAATAATTGAACAGAAAAAATAAAACCCCGATAAATATTTACTAGTTGGTGTGACAAACACAGACACAGTTGGTGTGACCCCACACGTACCATTTTTCCGCATCAGCCACAAAACTCAATTCCTCCTAGAATTATTTAAACTAAATACTTACCCCCGCCTCTCACAGAAAGTTCAGAAAGACACAATAGCCTTATTTATAGTCGAATGTTTACCCGAATATTTAACATGTACCATTTTTCCGTACCACCCACAAAAATCAATTCCTCCTAGAATTATTTAAACTAAATACTTACCCCCGCCCTAGAAAGTTCAGAAAAACACAATAGCCTTATTTATAGTGAAGCGTTTCTTAGTCGTATGTTTACCCGAATATTTAACAAGTACAATTTTTCCACACCAGCCACAAAACTCAATTTCTCCTAGAATTATCTAAACTAAATAGTTACCCCCGCCCTAGAAAGTTCGGAAAAACACGATAGCTTTATTTATAGTGAAGCGTTTCTTAGTCGTATGTTTACCCGAATATTTAACAAGTACCATTTTTCCATACCATCCATAAAACTCAATTCCTCCTAGAATTATTTAAACTAAATAGTTACCCCCGTCCTAGAAAGTTCAGAAAACACAATAGCCTTATTTATAGTGAAGCGTTTCTTAGTCGTATGTTTACCCGAATATTTAACAAGTACAATTTTTCCATACCATCCATAAATAATCTCAGTTCCTGACCAGCATTATTAAGTGGTGTAATCACTCTATCGTAGAATCCCAGTCTGTTTATATGACGTAATGTAGTACTCCACAAGCTTTTATCATACTCAAACATGTTATAGTTCACTATCCAAGGATAACAGTCAATTTCTTCGAGTTCCATAGACAATAATAAAAATGCACATTCGAATATAACACCACAAGATGATTTTTTCAAACCGATAAATTCTGTGTCATACAGTCCTATCATCTTGGAAGGTATTAATGTAGTTGTTAAGTAGAAAAATACTTCATCAAACTTTTATACCTTCGCTCAAGGTATAAAACTACCAAAGTACCAAGGTAACAACTACCTTCTAAGATGATAGGACTGTATGACACAGAATTTATCGGTTTGAAAAAATCATCTTGTGGTGTTATATTCGAATGTGCATTTTTATTATTGTCTATGGAACTCGAAGAAATTGACTGTTATCATTGGATAGTGAACTATAACATGTTTGAGTATGATAAAAGCTTGTGGAGTACTAAATTACGTCATATAAACAGACTGGGATTCTACGATAGAGTGATTACACCACTTAATAATGCTGGTCAGGAACTGAGATTAAAACTCAATTCCTCCTAGAATTATTTAAACTAAATAGTTACCCCCGCCTTAGAAAGTTCAGAAAAACACAATAGCCTTATTTATAGTGAAGCGTTTCATAGTCGTATGTTTACCCGAATATTTAACAAGTACCATTTTTCCACACCAGCCAAGAAACTCAATTTAACTAAACCCCCGTGTAACTGTACCCCCTTTAACTGAACCCTCGTGCAACTCAACCCTCCATGCAACCCATCTTCCTCAAAACACTTTTCAGCCATTTCTTGTTAATTTTTTTTTATTTCTAAACTATTTTAAATTGACAATACTCTCCAAAACATCACTTGTGTATTATACAGTACACAATCACCCCATCTCCTCCAATTCGCAAATCCCATTACCCCTTTTTTTTGCAAATGTTAATCAAACATTTCCGATTGTAAAAGCATTTCCATAAAAATAGCTCTTAATAGAACTTTTTAAGCGTGAACTCCTCTTTTTCAGACTAAATTATAGAAAATATCGTCAAAACACACTTCTCTGTTTCAATTGTGTACATTTTCACATTTTCTGATTCAAATGTGTATCTTCAGTCAGAAAAGCATAGTTTCGATTCAAAAACGAGCCATTTCCATAGCAATAGCTCTTAATAGAACTGTTTAAGTATGAACTCCAATTTTTTCCAACGAGACTATGCAACTCAACCGCATTTAACTAATCCCCGTGTAACTGAATCCGCATGTAACTGAACCCCCGTGCAGCTGAACCCTCGTGCAACTCAACTCCCGTGCAACTCAAGCCCCATTTAACTAAACCCCCGTGCAACTGAACCCCCCATGTAACTGAACCCCTGTATAACCGAAACCCCGTACAACTGAACCCCCGTGCTACTGAAACCCTCGTGCTACTGAACCCTCGTGCAACTCGACCCCATTTAACTAAACCCCCGTGTAACCGTACCCCCTTTAACTGAACCCTCGTGCAACTCAACCCTCCATGCAACCCATCTCCCTCAAAACACTTTTCAGCCATTTCTTGTTAAATTTTTTTTTATTTCTAAACTATTTTAAATTGACAATACTCTCCAAAACATCACTTGTGTATTATACAGTACACAATCACCCCATCTCCTCCAATTCGCAAATTCCATTACCCCTTTTTTGCAAATGTTAATCAAACATTTCCGATTGTAAAAGCATTTCCATAAAAATAGCTCTTAATAGAACTTTTTAAGCTTGAACTCCTATTTTTCAGACGAAATTATAGAAAATAGCGTCAAAACACACTTCTCTGTTTCAATTGTGTACATTTTCACATTTTTCTTATTCAAATATGTATCTTCAGTCAGAAAAGCATAGTTTCGATTCAAAAATGAGCCATTTCCATAGCAATAGCTCTTAATAGAGCTGTTTAAGTATGAACTCCAATTTTTTCCAACGAGACTATGCAACTCAACCGCATTTAACTAATCCCCGTGTAACTGAATCCGCATGTAACTGAACCCCCGTGCAACTGAACCCTCGTGCAACTCAACTCCCGTGCAACTCAATCCCCATTTAACTAAACCCTCGTGCAACTCAACCCTCCATGCAACCCATCTCCCTCAAAACACTTTTCAGCCATTTCTTGTTAATTTTTTTTTATTTCTAAAAAACTATTTTAAATTGACAATACTCTCCAAAACATCACTTGTGTATTATACAGTACACAATCACCCCCATCTCCTCCAATTCGCAAATCCCAGTACCCCTTTTTTGCAAATGTTAATCAAACATTTCCGATTGTAAAAGCATTTCCATAAAAATAGCTCTTAATAGAACTTTTTAAGCGTGAACTCCTATTTTTCAGACGAAATTATAGAAAATATCGTCAAAACACACTTCTCTGTTTCAATTGTGTACATTTTCTTTTCTGATTCAAATGTGTATCTTCAGTCAGAAAAGCATAGTTTCGATTCAAAAATGAGCCATTTCCATAGCAATAGCTCTTAATAGAACTGTTTAAGTATGAACTCCAATTTTTTCCAACGAGACTATGCAACTCAACCGCATTTAACTAATCCCCGTGTAACTGAATCCGCATGTAACTGAACCCCCCGTGCAACTGAACCCTCGTGCAACTCAACTCCCGTGCAACTCAATCCCCATTTAACTAAACCCCCGTGCAACTGAACCCCCCATGTAACTGAACCCCTGTATAACCGAAACCCCGTACAACTGAACCCCCCCGTGCTACTGAACCCTCGTGCTACTGAACCCTCGTGCAACTCGACCCCATTTAACTAAACCCCCGTGTAACTGTACCGCCTTTAACTGAACCCTCGTGCAACTCAACCCTCCATGCAACCCATCTCCCTCAAAACACTTTTCAGCCATTTCTTGTTTAAATTTTTTTTATTTCTAAACTATTTTAAATTGACAATACTCTCAAAACATCACTTGTGTATTATACAGTACACAATCACCCCATCTCCTCCAATTCGCAAATCCCATTACCCCTTTTTTGCAAATGTTAATCAAACATTTCCGATTGTAAAAGCATTTCCATAAAAATAGCTCTTAATAGAGCTTTTTAAGCGTGAACTCCTATTTTTCAGACGAAATTATAGAAAATATAGTCAAAACACACTTCTCTGTTTCAATTGTGTACATTTTCACATTTTCTGATTCAAATGTGTATCTTCAGTCAGAAAAGCATAGTTTCGATTCAAAAACGAGCCATTTCCATAGCAATAGCTCTTAATAGAACTGTTTAAGTATGAACTCCAATTTTTTTCCAACGAGACTATGCAACTCAACCGCATTTAACTAATCCCCATGTAACTGAACCCCTGTATAACCGCAACCCCGTACAACTGAACCCCCGTGCTACTGAACCCTCGTGCTACTGAACCCTCGTGCAACTCAACCCCATTTAACTAAACCCCCGTGTAACTGTACCCCCTTTAACTGAACCCTCGTGCAATTCAACCCTCCATGCAACCCATCTCCCTCAAAACACTTTTCAGCCATTTCTTGTTAATTTTTTTTTATTTCTAAACTATTTTAAATTGACAATACTCTCCAAAACATCACTTGTGTATTATACAGTACACAATCACCCCATCTCCTCCAATTCGCAAATCCCATTACCCCTTTTTCGCAAATGTTAATCAAACATTTCCGATTGTAAAAGCATGTTTAACCATCTTGCTTGGAAAGGTATCCATAAGTACATGCTCTGAAAAGGTGCCAAGGAACGTAATCACCCCAAACACGTCAATCAAACAATTAAAAAATGTGGGTTCTTTATATCATACCAGTTTTTTTTTACGTGTAAATACAGTGTCTCAAGCATGGGTTTTTCTTGCGCAATTCATGTGTAATTGTGTGTGCAATTAGTATCTATTACACTCCACTACTTATATAATAGTTTATAAACAAATTTGGGTTATATATTTGCACATTAAGGGGGTGTGGGGTGGGGGTAAAGCATACCATATATTAAATACGTAACCTAACCTAGGTACCTTCCCCCCCCCTAAACCCCAAAAAACAAAAGTTTAAATATCGCAAACGCAATGAGAAACCACGACTTTGCAGTCATTTATGTATAGCGGTCTCTTGAGAATAATAGCCTGTTTGACGGGTTTTTCGTGACTGGTTTCCTTGTACAATATATAAAAAGTGTCCATATAACGCACCAGTACCTTATATATTAACTAGTGGTGGTTCTGGCCTCTCTTGCGCCCGGAGCAAAATATTGATTAGCACCCCTCCCCCGTCTGCCGAAAAAATTTCAGGTCAAATTTTAACAAAATCTTCATTTATTAACAAAATGTGAGTGCAAAATGTCACATTAACATTAAAATTATTAAATTATGTCTACTTAATTCTATTTTCAAGGAATGGTGATGAAGATATGGATAAATAGAAATTTCGGATTCAATTTACTTGCAATTGCTGCCAACTGCGCCCACTACTTTATTTTGTTATAAATAAAATTTCAAAATAAAAAAAAAAATGATTGTAACTGTTAGATTATTTACTTGAAATTTGCGCCCCTTAAATCTCTGCGCCCGGGGCAATTGCCCCCTCTGTCTCCCTTAAACCGCCTCTGTTATTAACAAGTATTTACTCTATCATTCATTTATTAACACAGTATTTTTTTTTTTTAGTCAACGGTGGATGGTCATCGTGGTCGTCATGGGGTGAATGTACCCCTGTTCAAGGAACTTGTGGAGTTGGCCTTAAAAAGCGTAGCCGATTTTGCAATGCTCCAGCTCCATTAAATGGAGGCAAACTTTGTCCAGGATTAGGAGTGATGAAGCAAGACTGTAGTATCCCCTGTCCTGGTAAGAGGAATATTTACTATTAGTGGTGTGAATTTATAAAAAAAAAAAAGGGAGGGGGGCAAGATGTATTTTTAACGTCTAGGCGGGGGGCAAAATTTCTCATTAAAAGAATACCAAAAAGACAGTTTTTAGTGAAAGTACTCTAAAAAAGGTATTTTCAAAATCTAGGTGGACAAAACAGCCCCAAAGCCACCTTCAATTGACGCCACTGTTTACTATCTATGAAGAGAAGTATGAAAAGAGCATAAATTGCACTTTTTTTCATCTTTGAAAGCAATTTCATACACGTGCCCTTAAACAATACTTTTAGTTTATGCTCCAAGTCTCCTTGTTGTTGATGCATAGTTCGTTTTACATGCACATAATGCTCATTACACTGGAAAAATCCATGCAATGGTGTAAATTAAATTAAGATTTTTTTTTTTATTCCCCCTAGATTTCGAAAAATACCTTTTGGGAATATTTTCATTGAATAAGTTTTTGGTCTTTCTGTTGTAAAGATGATAAATTCCCCCCTATATTTTGAAAAATACATTGTTATCCTCCTCCTAAATGTCCATGAACTGACGCCACTGAATACACACAGAAAAATACCAAGTTTAGTTTGACTAGTTGGAAAGTTTGAAATTGGCAGTCTTCTTGCAAGCATCACATCAAATTTGAAACAGGTCGAATTTCTTTTTGCAGTATCAAACAGTTCGTGGTAACAAACTGTAAGTAAGGAGTGACTCGGCCTAATACTAACAGAAACTATAAAAACAAAATTTTTTATAACAATTAATACATCGAAAAGGTTGGCTTTTTGTGTTGATTTCAAATATATAAAATACATTAAGTTTAGGTTTAGTTGTCGTAGAAACTTCAAAAGGGACTCATGTAATTGAAAATTGCAACGTCCAGTGCCCTTTTAATAGTCGAAAGAGATTAGAGGGCAACCACATCCCCCCTCACGCCCATCATTTCCCAAATACATCCAATCAAAATTTCGAGATAGCCGTTTTGTTCAGTATAGTTCAAAGGACCAGTAATTATGTCTTTGAAGATGACACCCCCCCCCCAAAGTCCTCAGGGCAAGGACTGTAAGTTATGCCCCGGGGGCATATAAGGTTTTATGGAAAGGGTGGTCGTTAAACACCGAGTCAAAGTGATGGGAGGGCAACTAGCCTTCCGTCTTTGATTGGAAATTGAAATTTCCAGTTTCGTTTTAACAGTCAAAATAATGGAGAGCAAATAGTCTTCCCCCCCCCCTCCTTTACAGTTTTTCGAGACAATTGTGAGATAGCCGTTATCCACAATAGTCCAAAGAGCATATGACGATGCCTTTAGGGTAGATACAACCCTTCAGAGCCCAGGGGCAAGGGTTGTAAGAAATGCCCCGGGCATATAAGCCTTTTTGGAACGGGTGGTCATATAAACTTTAGAAAGAATGGGGATCATTTGATTAGAAGTCCGAAAATTTGGTGCCCTTTTTAAGAGTCAAAAGCGAATGGAGGGCAACCAAACCCTCCTGCACAAGCCTATCATTCCCCAAAAAACATCCGATCAAAATTTTAAGAGAGCTTTTTTGTTCAGCATTGTTGAAAGCCCCAGTAATTATGTCTTTGGGGATATCAACCTCCCCACAGTCCTCGGGGCAAGGGATTTAAGCTAGGCAATTCGTTCATTGTTTACAAATAGTAGGTCAATGTTTTACTGAGAAAAGGTATGCATGTTTGAACTTTACTTTCCAAAAAGACGAAGGGCATTTCGGTGAGCCTTTCAGAGAATGCTGAGGGGAGTGTTGAGTAAAACCAAAACACGTAATGTGTATACAAAGGGCGTTATTCATGAATGACTGGGTATATTAATTTGGAACTTTCAGGAAATGATAAAGAAGATGATCAAAATGGAAATGTTTGCATGTTACCACTACTCCTACAACTACCACTACTACTGTTACCATACTACTCCATTTACAATATTGAGAGAAAATTTGAGCTAAATCAAAAGACTCTGTGTGCATGTAAATTATCAAGAGAGCTTATCCCAAGAATTGATTTGGGTATTAAGTTGGAACTTTCAGAGAATGCTAAAAGGGGAAAATCATCTGACCAAAAGGTATATGCGCATGCTACTACTAATACTTCTATCACTGCTACATTTACTATTACTACTACTACTTCAACTACTACTTCTGTTGCAACTGCTTGTAAAAGCAGTACGTTAACACTACTGCTGCTGCTAGTACTACCGCTATTGCTATAAAATACTACTACTAGTAATACAAATACTACTGCTGTGACTACTATTGCAACTATGCCTAAGGGCATGAAGGTGAAATGTTCAAGGATTTTTTTTTCTGGGGGGGTGAAGTTAATCACAGCACGTCATCTGTATGCAGGTTGTCAAAAGGGCGTAACAGTAATATCCTAGGAACAGTTTGGTGTATGAAGTTGAAACTAGCATGGCTTGTTGTGGGGGATGTTGAACTAACCAAAAGAAAATATTTGGATCCTAATGCTACTGCTTCTGCTCATGCTACTATCATTACTACTTCTTCTACTACTGCTGCCACTAAAGCTAAGGCTACTACTATTAATTCCACTGCTACTACTAGCATTGCTGCTACTAAAACTAAGGATATTTAGACGAAAAAAATTCGGAAAATATTGGAACTGTATGGAACTAAATTGAAACACACTATGCCCACACAGGTTGTTAAGAGAATGTATCATAGCTGTTTTAGGAACAGTTGAAGGTATTAAGTTGAAACTCTCAGTGTGGGTTGAAGGGAATTTTAAAGAAACCGAAGGTGCTATGCGCATACTGTTACTAAATGCTACTACAACTATTGCTACTATGCAAGCTAAGAGTATTCAGGTGAAGCTTTCAACGAATATTTAGGCGGATGTTGAACTAAATCAAAAAGTCCTAGTGCCATTTTTAAGAGTCAAAAGAGATTGGAGGACAAGCAGCCCTCCTCCCAAGCCCATTCATTTTCCAAACACATCCAGTCAAAATTTTGACACAGCCATTTTCTTAAGCGTAGTAGAACGGTCCAGGAATTATGTCTCTAGAGATATTGAGTATGTCAAACCTTCACAATTATGTAATTGGCCCATTATGCTTTAACACTAAATGTTGCTTTAAAACTAAATCAAAAAGGCACTGTGTGTATGCTTGTTGCCAATAAGATACCTCAGCAGTATATCGAGACACAACTGGGGGGTATTAAGTTGAAACTTTCAGGGCTACTATTATTACTGCCTCTGCTCTTACAATTTAAATATATCAAAAGAGTGTAAGTGTATCCAAGTCGTCAAAGAGCAGCAGAATGAATTTTTTTGGGGAATTATATTATGTTTTATTTGTCAGGTCAACTTGAGGAGGTATAAAAGTTAAATTAAAAAATGCTATTTGTGTTAGGATTAAGCCTTGGTGAAAAGGTTTCTCAAACCTATACTAATAGCATACTTTTTCCAGGAAAAACACTGTGTCAATAAAAAACGAACAGAAATTAATTTCAAAAAATTTTTCTACAAAACAAGTTTTTCAACGAAAAAGTAGAGCTCCACTAAACCAAAATAAGGAGAAATAAAGATGAATAATCTTCCAAGCGTAAAAAACTACCATAAATCACCATCAATAAATAAATGAAACCCAAAATGAACCGATATTATAATAAATAAAACGAGTCAAACTCTAAACGAGCAAAAACTAACATGAATATGGCTGACAAGCCCCACACCTTCTCAATACCAGAACATAATTTGCACTTTACTGAAAAAAAACAACAACTACTGACCTTGGATTGTCAGTTTAATATACATATACTGATATTTATTCCTTAAAGTTTTTTGAAAGTCAAAAAAGTGAAAACATGCTAAATATATTTTGTTTTCCAGTAACGTGCACATTTTTGGTCTTGAGAAGGCATGGGGGTTGTCAGCCGTACTCATGTCAATTTTTGCTAGTTTGAGTTTGACTCGGTTATTTATTGTTATTTCTGTTCGTTTTGGGTTTTATTTGCTTATTGATGATGATTTGTGATAGTTTCACTCTTTGAAGATTATTTGAGTTTATTTCTCCTCATTTTTGGTCTCATGAGCTCTTTTAAATTTCTTTGAAAAATTCGTTTTGTGGAAAAAGTTTTTTAAATTAATTACGTAAAAGATCCTTTCAAGAGACACTTTTTTTCCCTTTTTTTTTCAGCCGTTGATGGTAAATGGACGTCTTGGTCTGCGTGGTCAATTTGTGGTCCCGATTGCAAACAACAAAAAGAAAAGAACATGCACAAGCCCTCCACCGTCCGGTTCAGGGAGGTATTGTATAGGAAAGGATCTGGTTTTTGCAAATTGTACTGGAGGAATGTGCAAAGGTATAGTCTTATCATCCGCCTAATACTATTTGACAGCCTAACCATCACTATTGTCATGACTATTAAGAAAACCTGGTACAATCCCATTTTATGGGCCTCTCGGCTTAATCACTATAGACTGGCAATGATAAAACCCGTTTTGTGACGTCTTAACTGTTGTACAGCAGGCAATGATAGCGAGGTTTTCATTGCGTATACGATAGTAAACTGTTTTTTTGGATTTTAGGGGGGAGAGGTACCTAGGTTAGGTTAGGTTATGTATTTAATATATGCAATGCTTTACCCCCCACCCCCCTAATGTGCAAATATATAGCCCAAATTTGTTTCTAAACTTATATATTCATCCTATTTTATTTTATTTTATTAGCATTAACCAAACTTGACTTTTAGAGAGGCCCATAAAATGGCATTGTACCGAAAACCTTTAAATCGTTTGTATGTACTGGATTTTTCAAAGACGCTTTGTAAAAATGTTGGAAAACGGATATACAAAAATATATTTTTTCTCCTGGAATTCTGCTTATACACTACGAAGTTTAATGACGAATGTAAAAAATGAGCTGAATTTTTGCAAAGGACAATTTCAGTGGAGCTATATAGGCTACGCGATTAAAATTTTTAAAGGACATTAGAAGGATGAACTATTACAACTAAAGATCCTAAATAGGGTAACTAGTTGCCACTCCAGTCATCCCGTTCATCCTAGGTCAAGTAAATAGAAATGAGTCTTCTTTTCCCATGCTCCGGTTGTATTGAGAGAAATTGATAGACCCTTGCTACCCATGATGTTTAACTCATAGGTTTGGTTTTGTTAAACAAGATGACTTGTAATGTAAACAAATAAACCCAGGTCATTGATTTAGCATTCCGTATTATTCCATACTATTTTTGACTCCTTAAAAAGTATATTTGATTCCAGCAACGATCTGAAAAAATGTGTTAAATACAACGGCTGGAAAGTCTCCGATCTTTTGAAAAGTCATCAAGTTTGTTTTTAAGAAAGGTAAATTGGTATAGGCTATTCCCTCTTTGAATTTATGGAAATGTCACAAACTAGCGATGTAGACGAATTTAACGTCAAAAGTACTGTACGGGCTCAAAGGAAGGCGTAGGCCACGTAGGGCTAGCATACATTCTACGATGTAGAAATGATTGATAATATATGTGATTGAGCGCGTAGTGTGGCTTCGAATGGAATAGGGTTTATAAAAACTGGTTAATTTCGTTTCTTTATGCATGTTAAATCTTAATTTAAAAGGAAACTAGCGTAGTCAAAAATAAAATAGCCACTATAACCACCAACCCTTGTTGATCATTAAGAATTTGCTAAGGGGCCGTATACCCAGTCAGGAATTGTGCAGGGAACGGGGTGCCCCCTCCAGAAATATTGAATTTTCCACAAATTATCAGCAGTTTTTAATATTTGTCATTAGCCCCTCGAAAAAAATCTGTATGCGTGCGTAGGGGAAGTGCCTATTGAAGTTTATCTTCAGGGTCCCTTCCTCCTCGTGGAAAGCGTATGGCCAAAGAATCTGATTCTCTAAAAAGAATTACCCCCAAACCACCCTCCTCAAGAAAAATATTATACCACCATATTGGCGCGTATGTCGTAAAAAGAAAATAGAAAACTTGCGGAAGTTCACTGCGTGTTAACAATTTGTGTTGAATTGTAAAATGCCCTTCAAAGATTATTTTTGTGCAAAAAAGAAAAGAAAGTAAGATCTGGTTTTCTACTTAGTTTAAAGTTTTATATTTTTAACTAGTCGTTGTAGAGGTTGCCAAACAACTAGAGGTTTAGGATCTATGTTCCGGTAATTTTTTTTCCTTCTTTTTGTCTAATTAGCTTTATTTGTATGAACTGAATTCTTAGGAGAAATAAGCCATCTAAAAAATTATGCGTCAGCATTGCCACATCGTATATCCCTTAACTAAAGTAAAATACCCCTGAAGTAAGTCAAGTAAAAAATAATTAAGGGCAAAGTTAGTAAAGATGAACAATCGAAAATGTAACACTTAAAAATAAGCCCATTTCTTCATTTATGTCATCTTTTCTATGCGGGTGGTCATTTTAACGGAACTCAAATTAGATGATTTATTTTTAGGATGTGAGAGGTAAACCAAATTCATTAAAAGGAGGCGGGGCTTCTAAATGTTAGTCCTCCATCAACTTATTCCACAATTACCTCCCATTAAATCATGGACTAGGGGCGGTTGTGTTTCCAATTAGTGTTGATTAGGCTCTGTAACTCCGTCACATCACGAGAGAAAACTTGGCCTGTGTTCGTTAATCTCTAAAGGTTCTTCCTTCTTACTTCAAGAAAATTGTTTTGGACTTCTTTATTCATGTCACAAAATAGCAATTAACTGGAAAAGGTAATCCAAACCGGAAAGTAATTTGAAGCCGTAAATTTTTTCGGCCGTAATTTTTGATAAATATATAAGCTTGACGGAGCAAAGTGCAAGAAGCTGTTGCTAGAAAACAGCAGTACTTTTCTACTACTTTTTGCTACCAGAATTAGGGTTAACTATAATTTATTGATGGTTCCTTTTTAATGCATGGAACAGCAGTCATGGGTGCACTTAAGGCTGTATCCAAGTGGGGGGGGGGGGGGTGTTTGACCCCCCCCCCCCTGAAATGTTTGTTCAGCTTGTAAAAAAACGTAATAAAATTAATAAAAAAAAAATTTGATGCGTTTTTTTTTTTTTGTAGAGCCTCCTCACCCCGAAAAATTCTTTTTACCCCCCCCCCCCCCCCCCAAAAAAAAACAAAAAGCAACCTGGAGACGGCCCCGTGTGCACCACATAAGTTAAAACAAGGAGGACTGGTCTTGTCTGGTGTTCTGGTGCCTAAATCTTGTGCAACGTTGCTATCTAACTAAGTATTAGACATGCTTTCTTACCGTAATTATATCCCTCCCTCCCCAGAGATAATTTTGATCATGACTTGCCAATGCTAACTATTTATATTGTATTTTGTTGTAATATTGTGCTCAGTTGCTATATTTCGTAAGAAAATTTTTACTTCAAACCTATCTATCCTGGTAAAATAATGTTTTGGCTGGATTTTTCAGGGGTATTGTACATTTCAGCCAGTTTCTTGTCTTTTTTGTTATAAGATGATGAGAAATTTGAATAAAAACCAGCAAAATTAAGCCATATGAAGGCTCAACATAATGAGGACAAAAATTAGTGTCTTGGCGCTCGCTGTTTACATTTTGCAAGATTACATTTTGCATGATTACATTTTGCATGGCTGCATTTGAAAAACCTATAGCCTAATACCGTTCTACTGTACCCACAGACAAAGGATATATCTGACAGTTTTCACCATCATCAGCAGGAGAGTAAAAACAAACTTTTGAATCTTTTCGCTTTGATAGCTTTTTTAGATGATTTAAAAAAAAAAAAAAAAAAAAAAAAAAAAAAAAAAAAAAAAAAAAAAAAAAAAAAAAAAAACATAGCAGAAGTAGTCGCAGAGCCACTCGGATGACAGGCATAAAATACAAAAACGTATGCTCACTTGTGAGGATCCAAAGTCTACTGAAATTGATTGTATAATAGGGACTTGGTCGCTTCAGGTACCCATTAGGAGAAGTCACACGACTGTTTACAGATTAGTGATTAGTTGGAGAGTTTCAGACATTTTCCTAGTTATATAAAGCACATGTACAGAAATTTTCCAGGGGGGGGGGGGAGGGCTTCAAAACATGAATGATTCATATTGAACAATTAAACAGCTACTGCACAGATAGTAACAATAATGACATTACAGAAGGTACCAATCACTTCCTCCCTACGGGCCTGGCAGTCCTAACCTGTTATGATGCAAAAACACCTTGAAAATGTGAAATGTGTTGCGCATAATATTTAATATGTAGAGAATATCTAAGGTGCGCCCTTTGGTTTTGTGGACAATATGCTACCGCTTGTTGCTTCTCTTTTTTCTAAATCATTAAGAAGCATAATATTCAAATATTAGAATCTAAAAAGAGAGGGCAAAATAACCCATAAAACATATGGCCTAAATCAGCAAAGGCTTAAGAATTGTAATACTTCAAGCAGCAGGAAGTTGCATCTAGATCTTTAATTCAGTTTGTTTTTACGAGGTCATTTCTTTTCGGTCTATGCGGGCTGAAAGAATCATTAATAAAAAATCAGCATGGTTGTATATTATTCCGAATGTTGTTAACCATTTTTTTGACAGTGATGCATCGCCAGTGTTCAAACTGTTGAGTGGCTCAATGGAACCACCCAGGTAAACGCCGGAGTTTTAATTGATGTTGGCTAATAAAAAAATATGGGTGTAGGGATACCCATATAAACTCTCCCTTAAAAATTAGACGTCAACCGACAAAATTATATACTGAATGGTTCCCCTTGTTTTGATCTATTCTAAACCTGAGGTCCAAGAGAACGTTGCTTATGATTACGAAACGACATCACACACTAGCAACCTTTTATGCCAAGACCACCCAGAGCTTTTTTGCGTTTTTTTTTCACAATTTGTAAATAAATTTGCATATGCCATTTCCATAAATTTCCCATATTCAACTTTTTAGATAAATGTTTTCGATTTATATTTATCAATTAAATATTACACAAGAAGACACTTTATCTACAGAACTCTGGATCAAGGGATTCAAATTAGAATGGAAGAGAGTGAAACTCTTTTAATAAGCAATTGAACAGATTAACTGCTAAATATATTTAGTCTTGCTGAGTTAGATCTCAAGGTTAAAACATAGTGCATGTGTACCTCTAAATGCAGGCTTTAACAGAGGCCAGGGGATGACGTAGACTACGCCTATATTGATAAAATACGCCTAGTTTAAGCTACGTAAACTACGCCTATATTGATAAAATACGCCTAGTTTAAGCTAAGTAAAGCTAGTTTAAGCTAAGTAAACTACGCCTATATTGATAAAATACACCTAGTTTAAGCTTAGTTTAAGCTGGATTGAGATGAAAGATTAAAAGATTGGG
Source organism: Artemia sinica (assembly GCA_027921565.1). Classification (NCBI taxonomy): domain Eukaryota; kingdom Metazoa; phylum Arthropoda; class Branchiopoda; order Anostraca; family Artemiidae; genus Artemia; species Artemia sinica. The sequence goes on from CM051270.1 coordinate 28,570,888, forward strand.
AATGAATTAAAAGATTGAAAAATAAAAGATTGGGATGGAGTAGGAGCGTGCGTAGCTGTGTTTGGCCTCAGGCGGCTTGGTGCTGCGATCAGTTTGTTAGTAGTAGTAGTAGTGGTATTACACAGGAAAAAATGGACAGTGCTTTTAACACCCTTGGCCCGAGATTGGCCGGGGATTCAATTTAGGATTTATTGGCATCGCAGCTGGGGGACTAGCTATCCTCTAAATTTCAGGATTTTTAAGACTAGTCTGGAACCCTCAGTTTTGTTCAGGTAACCAACTTTTTCAGTGTTGACAATATTACCTAATTAATTAATTATGTTATCCTTAAGTATCATCCATATATTACCAATATTAACCTTAATTAATTTATGCAATCCTCCCTGCCTGAATTTTTGTAATGACCTACATATGACTCACTGTTCTTATCACGCCTTTTTAGTGGAAGCCGTATTATTTTATAGCTACTATTTTTTTTATATATATAGTTATTGCTTTCATAGCGTTTTAGTTTCTTGATACTTGGCAGTAAAAGGGAGTTGGTTCTTTCTCAAGTTTCAATTTTTTTATTTTTTCTTCTCTTGTCGAGCTTCGCCTATTAAGTTATCAAAAAAGCCCTTTAAGATTTACTTTTTCATGCATATTAATCCTCCGTTAGGCTATGTCTTCTGAGAAACCCTTTCTTGAAGAAATAGACGAAACCCTTAAAGTGTTCTTTTTTTCAGTTGGACAAGAAGCCCTATTTCCGAATGGTGATTACGATACTGGTGACGAAGGTAGGAAGAAAAAAAAATCATATATGTATACATTTTTTATCAAAAATGAGGAACTCGCATCATAGCATCTTTGGTGCGGACACTAAAGAGCTTTAGCCAGGATTTGACTGGGGCGGGGGGGGGGGTAGAACATATGCGTTTTAGTTCAATCTCTAGCATTAACCACGATGTGTTTCATTACATATATGATTCTATCCATGGTAGGGGCATTTATGCGGAAAACATCATAAACGCGGAGGAAATCGTAAAAATTTTTGGTTTTCTATGGGACAAGGGCCTCCCTTTTGGTTGTATAGGCCTACTTGCGAGAAATGTATCTATAACGGAGTTTAATATTAAATAGCCAACATTAATATATTGTTAAATCCATTCATTTTTGCTTCGAAGTGAATGATATTTACCCCCAGGTATTTCATAGGATCTGCTGTGTTATTGAGACTGAAAATCATTGAACAAAAAATGTCTGAATAAAGTTTTGTACACCTTTGACTAAAATATGCAAGTCCTTGTTGCTAATGGTTCGTTTACACATTGCGGAAATCCGTCCGTTTCTGTTCGAACTATGGCTAAAATAAAGCTGCGTTTTAAGGCAAAGATTTCAAATTATTGCAACAGCATGACCTATGTTCTTACCCTCTTCTGAAAGCTGTTGAGCAATAGAAAGCCAAATGACGCCGTTTTTTTAGTTTCGTTATATAGCCTGGGTGCGCAGGATCAAAGAAGATGGGGTAGCCTTGAACCAAAGTTATAAGATCGTGTAGTTTTTGATAATCCATACTCATGATTTTTATTCATTTAAAAATCTTGCCAAGATTCCGTCCTGATTTGACCAAAACGTTGCGGAAAGCTAGAGATTTTTTCTAGCACGAAAACGGACGGAATTTCCGCACGGATTGCTAAATCCGCATGAATTTCCGCAATGTGTAAACGAGCCATAACCCTAGACAGTCATTGGACTTGTCACTAATGGGCGTTGAAGAATTATCTGACGATTTAAGCAAGTTGTTTTACCTGTGAAAAAAGTTGATAATTGCATGATAATTACCTGGTTGTTTTCATAATCTTGATAGGTCATTATGTTTGTCCATGGATTTCACAAGTGGTGTTTTCTTCGGGGCATTATATCTGAAAAACAACGTATTTAAGCTACGTTACCTCACGATCATCATCCGTGATGGCATTTAGTTGTCATTTTGAAACATCATTTTCTACACTTTGGCGCCAATGTACCAATTTTTCGGTTGTGGCCTTTTTCATTAGTTTTGTCGGTAGGAAATTGGTATGTGTTTCTTATGCCGTGTCGCCTTTTCATGTGCAATTTGTAATATCATTAGGTCATATCATATATTTTCTTTACCTTTGAATGTTTACCTCGCAAGATTTCTAAGCAGCGCAGCCTAGTAAAGAACGAACCCTAGCTCATAGTAACTGAAAATTTAAAAAAGCGCTTTGAATTCGCATGAGAAGCAGTGATCAAGGTCGAATATCCAGCAATTTTATTGGGGGTGGGGGGCAAAGGGGGGTCCATATCTGGATAGTCAAAGGGCAGGGGATGTATAATTTTTTTTTCTCCATATTATTGGGGGAGGGCAATTGCCCCCCTTGCCACCCCCAAACGACGCCCCTGGCAGTGATGTGTCTCTCCTTTATTTCTTCTTTTTTTCTTATATCGCTAGTAGGGCACTGAAACACACCATAGAAAAATGTTGAAGGACTCATTTGAAAAGTTATTTTTTATATCGGCGTGCAGGCAGCAAGAGATAATATTAAAATAAAGTACAATTTTTGGCAAAAACTGCATCTTCATATGCAAGATGATACACCATACGTATCTTTTGACAAGAGATGAAGTAAGGCGAGTATATTTTGAAAATTTGCTTTTCTGGGGTATGATGACATATTATAGTGACTCCGGGCCTGATTCCTTGTGCTTCGGTTTTTACCAGATTCCAGCTTAGAAAAAGCTTCAGACGCGATCTAGTGAAAAACGGACTCTAGCCCAGAGTAACCGAAAATTTAGAAACGCATTTTGAAAAAAAAAAAAAAAACTGTGGAGTGAGGAAGAATCGCCATTTGAAGTTGATTCAGGAATTGTAACTATTATTTTAGTTAATCTTAATGGTAAATGTTTGTTGCAAGAACATATCAAAGAGGAATCAGTCACGTTTTTTAAAAGGCGAGCTTATTGCTTCCAATTCTAGTAGGCTATACGTCTAAGAACAATGTGATTAACTTACGAACATACGCCATAAACGTACATCAATGAAATTACAGCACCGTTTTTACCACAAAATTGTTGGAAAGTAATTTTTCTTTTTTATCTTTAATTTAACCGCGCAGATCTCCACTCACTGAGGATAGACTATTTCTGCAAGATAGGGCGCACTTTAAGGGGGGAAAAGGAAAAAAGTTGATCGAACGTGCTAAGTTAAAGGGCTGGGCTATCAATTTCAGTTTAGAAAAAAAATAAGTCACACAAGGCTTTTACAATTACCGCAGGTTATTAACAGGGCCGTACCCAGAGGGGGGAGGTTTAGGGGGTTTGAACCCCTCCTGAAATGTTTTTTTGAATCGTAAAAAAACGTAACAAAAATGGATATAAACAAATTTTATATGCGTTTTTTTTTTGTTTTTTTTGTACCCCCCCCCCCCCAAAAAAAAAAAATCTTTGAGTAAAACCCCTCCGAAAAAAAAATCCTGGGTACGACCTTGGTTATTGAAGAAATTTCATGAATCTAGAAGTCCAAATTTAAATGCTTTCCTCTCAAAAGTATATGTAATACGAAGCTGAAATAATAAATACAAATCAAACAAGTTTTTCAGATGTATGATTTCTGCATTAGCATTTAAATATTCAAGGGCTTAAAACAAATCACTATTAGGCTAACCTAAAGAATATCTTACCAAGGAAGTTGGAATGGAACAAATATCTCTATTCCTCGATTTGTTTCGAATCATGTTACTTCCGCCTTAGAGATCTCTATAAGTGGATCTATAGCTTGTAGTGTATAAGAATACATGAATTTGCTTTTAGCATGTAAGGGAACTATCTAGTCGAATTGTGGTTTCTAAACTGGGTTTTGCAATTCGATTGGATTTTATATCCTATCTTCTGTAAGGGATCTTAATTTGTTAGATTTGTACCATACTTATCTGCGTGGTAAACCTACAAAATGGAAGACAAAAGTTGACATGGATACAACAGGAGGGAGGAGTACCGGACATGCATTCGGATATCGGGTACCGGAAATGCATGCAGCCATTATTTCTAGGAGTCATAAGGTGATGTATGAGACGTAGAAAGTGTGTTTTTGCAGCATGCGCTTATGCAAGAATATATTTCAGTATGGGATTTATTTCGGAGGTGACAAGGGGAGTGAAGTAGGAAAAAAAAAAAGCCAAAAAGGAGAATATATTAAGCTGTTGGAATTTTGCAAAAAAAAACTAAAATGGTGTAAGTTCTGGGAAAATCAGTTATAAGAATCCTTTTATTCTCGTCCCTGCTGGGCCCGGATTTGGGCAAATTAAAAAAAAAAAAAAAACATTGCATAGTGTCCACGTTCTTTTGTATGCAGGTTAGCCTTTGATGGTCAACGTCTATAGCTCCCGGATTAAGCTCGCACCGATTCAGTTTCTTTTAAAATTTAATAAATGATTTTAAAAATTTTTGACTTGAGAATCAATTTTTTAAACCTCTTTCTATGGCCCAACTCAGATTGTTCACTTTATTCTAAAAGCTTTTTTTTTTTATCTAACCCTTGAAATCTCTTTCCCTTAATTTTTTTCCGTACTGCTTCGTTTTTTTTTTTTTTTTTTTTTTTTTTTTTAAATGCAACGTGGGATACAGCAATATATATGATTCTTTTTCGTCAGCCTCTATCATCCTGACCTTCTAACAAAGTGAGGCTTTGCTTGAGCTGCCAAAATATAGACAAGGTCATTCATATTCGCTGTCTTCCTTTACCAAAGTCACTAATATCCATCAATTTGTCATGGATTCGACTCCCCTAGCATTGGATAAAAGACCTACAGACAGTTAAAAAGTCCTTGTGATTTGTATAAGTACTAAAGATGGGGGGAGCTTCTGAAGCGTGGCAAAGGGCCTATTCACAGCTTCTTCCGGAGAGGGTCAACATTTTCTTGTTTATTGATATGCTGACTCATCTTGATGCGGTACTTTCTAATCCTTTTTCTGTCGCTACATCAACACAAAATATGCTCTAGCAAAAGAATATAAAATAGTCATTGAATAAACGGAAAGTAGAAAATAAGTTTTTATTGCCTGAATAGTTTATGCTGCTCATGGCCACCCATAAGCTGAATTCCAGGTGGAGGGGCGGGGGGCAAACCTCGTCTAATTGACACTTTTAATGCTATATAATAGAAATCCCAGAACAAAAATATAAAAATAAGGCAGCATCATTCAGCCGTGGGGGGGGCACCCCCTCCTGTCCCCCCCTGTGGGCACCCATGGCTGCTGGCTTTCCCTGACTGTTACATGCTGGATAGAATGTCCTATATTCCTTCGGATATACTGCATTTCGCCTAAGAAGTACCTACTTTCAATGAATGTAATGAAACTTCCTTTGGGGTTGATCCTCTTGGTGAAATATTCACCTCTAGATTTTGATTTTAACGCAACCTAAGAATCTTTTGAAAAAGAGGGCATTAATCAGCTGTTAGGCAAAAATAAATCCAATGGCCTCCATCAAAATCTAAATATTCCGCTAGGCTAGGCTTTCCGCTAGGCTACATACTTAAAAATTGCCACAAAAGGCCCATTTCTGAGAATTTTTCGTAAAAAAAAGATAAAAGTGGTCTAAATAGGGTTTTTAATATTACTATAACAAGCAAATTTGACATAGAAAGAAAAAAACACTGCCCGAATAAGGAGTTATGTCATTGACCTATTGTTGATTTAATTCGGGGCTTCTCAACCAGAACAAGGAAGGATTCGTTGAGACATGTAATTCATCTTATTTTCGCGAGGATTAATAGGGTGAAAATTGTTATTCTAGGTCTTTTAAAACTATAGATTTTAAAGTCGGCAGATTGGCTTGTTGTAAGTCTGGTTTTTTATAAAAACAAAATTTCTTTTTACGGGTGCTACCATTTCATCTAACCGTCACAAGCACTAAATCACATAACATCTAACCGTCAGGACATCGACAAAAAAATTTATAAGTTTATATAATATTAATAAGTATATAATAGTTTAGAAACAAATTTCGGCTATATATTTGCACATCAGGGGGATGGGGGTAAAGCATAGCAAATATTAAATACGTAACCTAACCTAACCTTAGGTACCTTTTCCCCTCTAAACCCCCAAAAAACTAAAGTTTTAAAATGTGTCGATGTCCTGACGGATTTTTTTATCGATATTATGACGGATTTTGTCGATGTCCTGACGTTAGTGGTCCTGACGGTTAGATGTTATGACGCCTTCCCCTTTTTACTGTGATTGCCTTGCAAATGTGTAAACTTTATATTGGGGATTAATTTTCCCTTTCACAAGATTCCCAGCCAAGGACGTTTATGTTAGCGCATGTTCTAATATTTTCGAAAACTTAAGTGCTTCTAATAATAATTACAATTTGCTTTGTGTCAGGTGTTACCTCCGCCATTTTATGTTATTAGGAACTCCCACTAAGTTAAATGTATCTATTTCTTTATTTTGGCATGGAAAGTGGACATCATGGAGCGCTGGCTTATTGAGATTATAATCACTGTTATCAACTTGATACAAACACTTCCTTATTTGAGGGCTCTTTCACTTTTTTATAGTGAAGTTCTATTTAGCTGCGCAAGCAGAATAGGTGACATTCTAATTTCGGTGTTTTGTAAATAAGAAGCCAAACAGCCTATTGGACGACTAGCATATATAAAAATAGAAATCGTGATGTATGCTGATTTCTGGAGACCAGAGATAAATATTCTGCCCCTTCCCCCATAATTCTATATCCCCTCCACCCAAAATAAAAGAAATTTTTATCTTGGAAGTTTCAACTCAACCTGCGAGACGCAACAGGGCGTGCATACCAAACTACGTATAAAAACTTGTCACCTTCTTCTACTGACCTACTGACTACATGCAGTCGATATAATGGGGCTTGTCGTTTGCCTTTTGACAAAAAACGCATACTCTCTTTTGATCATTTGGAAACCAACTGACGGATCTCAGCTAGTAAACGGTAAGTATTAACAACATTGCTGATCGTGGTTGCAGTGGTAGCAGCAACCACGCCCTTAGTAACCATACGCCTCAACGCCCCATAGTAACCAAAAGTTTAAAAGCACGTAAAAAAAACTGGCAAGTGAAAAAAGATTGCTATTTCTAGCTGATTCAGGAATGTTTGTTAATATCTAAATAAAGCTTGATAGTAAAAGGCTATTTTGGAAACAGATTTCAGGGAATTTCGGAGAATAGTCTGAAACCCCTAAAAATGTCGTCAGATCGAAACAAAAGTTCAACATTGGAAATGTCTTGGCTGGCCTACATTACAGTCCCCCGGCTTGAACAACAAGGAAAATCGCTTTTTTGCATGGGTAGCACTGATTTATCCCTTTTTCCGTTCTGAGCTGTTTGAGGGCTCATTTTGAAGGAAATGCTATGTCTACTGCGTTTTGTAATCAACAAAACATAATTTTTAAATTATTCGAATTAGAGTATTCGTAATTAAACTCCTTTTATTTTCATTTCTGGACATAGTAGCGAAATGAAGTCTCGGTGCCTCTTTGTTGCGTTTTGGACGCATGAGAATTCACGAAGTCGGAAGCTACTAGAGCAGTGGCTCTCAAACTTATTTAGACACTGTACCCCTTTTTGCCCACAAAAAATTTTAGGTACCCCTTCTCAGTTATCGGTACTAAGTAAACTATAGCTAAAATCAAAATAAAATTGCCAGTCCTAGGGTTAAAGAGTTGTTTTTTTTTTTTTGTTGGCTGGCCACATGCCCCCTAAAAATTTTTGCGTGCCCCCAAGGGGTACGCGTACCACAGTTTGAGAACCACTGTACTATAGCATCGTTTCTCAACCTTTATAATGTTGAAATAGGACCTCCCTAAATAGGTTTATAAACAAAATGTTTTTCACTAGATACACTAGAAAAACAAAAGTGTTGTTCTTTAGTTTTTCATGTGATTTTTAGGATATTGAGACTAAAAAGTGTCCACTTTTGTGCTAAGTAAATACAGTTGTTGAACTTTTCAGTATTTATAACTAGTAATCAAACTGCAGTGATATTCATTACTAAAGTAGTCCAAGTAAAGAAAAGTAATCGCAATGAAATTGACTCCCAAAGTCAACGCCGTATCCAGTATTTTTTTTTTCGGATGGGATTTTACAAAAGATTTCTTCTTTTTTTTTTGGGGGGGGGGTGTCACCCAAAAAAACCTAAAAAAAACATACAAAATTTGTCTATGTTCGTTTTTGTTACGTTTTTACGAGTCAGAAAACATCTTTGGGGGGGGGGGGGTCAAACTCCCTACCGTCTCCCCCCTGAATACGGCCTTGCCTAGAGTTACGACTAAAATTGAATCCCTTATGCTCGTTTTATAGTTTTGTAAAACCAGTGAAGCAGCGTGACACTAATTTGCTATGGAAAATATGAACATCATTCGGTAAAGCCGAGAACAGCAAACGAGGCAAAACTAAGTAGATGCGGTTGTCTGCTCCTATGCGAGCAGAGAGTGCTCCTATGCGAGAGAGCTACTCGCTCCAAGTAGCAAGTAGGCCTACCCGTACTTTGTTTGATCCTGCTTTCAATAAGCTTGTCGCGATTGATTTGTGTAATTTTTAGCGTTCAAGAGCCAATTGCAGCCATTGAATTGCGTTTAAAAGCAATTATTGCAATTAATTCTTTGCTTATTGTTCTTCAGAGTTCAAGAAGCTGCAATTCGTCATTTAAAAAAATGGAACCAAGGCCGTATCCACGGGGGTTGGGGGGTTTGAAACCCCATCGAGATGTTTGTCTGACTCGTAAAATCGTAACAAAAATGAAGTTACACAATTTTTTTGATGTGTTTTTTAAAGTTTTTTTTGTACCCCCCCCCCCCTCTAAAACAACTCTTTCTGTACCTTCCCTCCCCCAACATTTATTTATTAGTATAAGCTAAAAATATTTTCGGTTAGTTTCAAAGGTTCTGTGGGTTTTGTACAATTTTTTTTTAGTAATAAAAAAGGAAATTCATTCTTATATTGAAACCGTGCTTGAAATAGCGCACATTAGTTACGCTTATTCAATAAGTTACTGTAATTTATTGTAATCAATTTGAGTAAAATCTTTGAACGTAGGGCGTAGGGTAAGTTAAGAAAAAAACTTATCTATTTGAATACTGAATAGCCCTTCTACTTAAAGTTGATGCTTAGATGGAATTCGATTCCTTGATTATAATACAATTTCTATTTTATTCTGACTGTTGTTTCATTAGCTGTCTAGGACACCAGTATCAGCAAGGACTATTTGTTATTGTTAAACCTGAAGCCTTTTCTAGTGTTACATTAACCCTTTTACTATGAGGCTGCATAAATAGCAGGGTCATTATTGCAGCTGAAAAAATCCCACAGTATATCAGCAGATAAATCAAGACCAGAAGAAAATATTGATGGCTTCACCAGTGGCTGGTTTCAACGACTGTTTATCCCCGTTTCTAACGAATTAATTTTTGCCCGTTCGCGTAAATCTTTAAAGGATAGTCAGGGTGAATATTTATCACACTGCCTAAATTTATTAAGATGCGAAACGAGAATTGGGCGTATTTCTTGTTAATTTTTATATTTCTTACTTATCGTATTTTGGAGATCGGTACGATAAGCCCTGATTTAAAGCTACTACTAATTAGATGCAAAGCCAGCTTAATACTTCTAAAGCTTAACATATTTTTAGGCAAGCTAGAGTAGTCAGTCAGATCTATTTACATATTAGTTGCATTCCTTTCGGAGCTGTAACAGGTTTAAAGACGTTAAAGATTTGTTTTTTTTCCTTTTTAGTCAGAAACAAAGATGAAACTAATATTAAACTTAATCAATTGTAATAATTAATTGATTTGATGTAATACTCAATATAATTGAATATTTAATTAAATGTAGTTACTGCTAATTTATTCGAGAAGAATTTTTAAAGCACAGTATAGTCGATCGTCTCTTGTTTTAGTTAAGTGTCTGTATAAGCAATTGCTGATGGCAGCAATTACTAGCAATTAGCTTGATTCAAAAGCCAGTCAATGCCTCTAAAAAGGAATCAACCCTTGTAAATAACCTCACGGATAAAAAATAGTCAGCAAGTCTATCATGGGCTCAAAAGATGTCGTTCAATGAAAGATGATTTTATAAAGATTTAAACTGGTAATCAGGTAACTCTGAAATAAATTGTGTTCAAGCATAATGCGCCTGCTTTGGCTAGGAATTGTAGCTCTCCTTCAGGTCGCAAATTAACTCCTTCATTAACCAATTCATTTATGTCGGGGGAATTAAAAAATGATGTCTAGTTAGTTTTTTATTTTCAATAGTGTTACAAAGTTCTTGTAAAAATATGACTTGACTCAAGGTTATTCAATGAATCTATAGGCTCTCTCCTACTATAGGGTGCAAAAACTTAGCCTACAACCACCGTGACTTTGAGGAAGCTGGATGTGACTCAAACCAAAAGACTCCATAAGATAGAGGAACTCTGCTGGCAGGATTTTATCAGAAACATCAACCTCCGAACCCGTAAGGTCCAGATTCCATTTTCCCTACAAGTAGCGCAGTGTAAGCTGAGGTGGTACGGTCATCTTCTCCGAAAGCCAGAAGAAACCCCTCTCACCCCGCCTATGATTTCGCACCGTGACCGCAGGATTGAAACGACCACGTCGTGTCTAAGAATTAGATAGTCCGGTATTTTACACCAGTTCCTAAGCAAGGCTGGAATAAGACCTGAAGATGCACTTGCGGCTGCTCAAGACCGGGTGTCCTGGAGGAGGATGGTGTCTGCTCTCTCGACGCTGGTAGCCAGCAAGGAAATTACGTAAAGGGCATATGAAAGATGGCACTTGAGCTACTCCTGACTCGAAGCTCAAATCTGAGCCTATTTCCGAGTTATTATCCCTTTCATAACAAATTTTACACATTCTTTATGTGTCTCTACCGGTCGTGTTTCTTCTGGTGCAGATTGTTGACATTTAAGATATGTTATGCTGCTTTTAATTAGCCCTCATTTATCCCTTCAAGTATTGTCTTATTAATCCAAATGGTTGTAACAAGGTCTTAAATCAGACCGAAGCCTGAGGTAAAACTTTAGAACATCATTTTTTCTGGTAATTCCCATTATAAAGAGCAGGATCGAAAAAAAAAGGCAATTGTGGGCTGCATATGATCCATCGACAAAGGGTTATTGGCCCATCAGGATTGGTGTATATACGGGTTATTTGATAGCGTAAAACGCAAAATGAGCAGAATTTGAAATTTAAAATTTGCGCAGTCATTTTATCTAATTTTTTTTTTTTTTTTTTTTTAGTTTCTTCCATTGGTGACGACTCAGATATCGCCCTCTATATTGGCGTTGCGGTTGCTATTGTGGTTGTTGCCCTGATTATTCTAGTTGTTCTAACTTTGAGGCTAATTCAAAACAAAAAATCACAGGAGTAGTGGTTATCCATCAAAGAATTCAGGTAAAATTTTCCATATGAATATTTATAGTTTGTCATAACTAAATATATGTTAGTATCATGCACATATCTAGAAATGAGCCTCTTCACTTGGATAAATTTCGTGATTCCACCCATAATTTCTAATGAGATTCATTGAACTTACCACTATTTTTACTTTTTTGGCGAATATGCCCTTCCCTTCAAAATAAATTTCACTTGTATGTGCCTTCAAGACCGTATCCAGGGGGAGGGGGGTTAAGGGGTCTAACCCCCCTCCCCCGAAATGTGTTCCCAACTCGCATAGACGTAATAAAAATGCATAAAAACTCAGTTTTGATGTTTTTTTTTAAGTTTTAAGCCCCCCCCCCCCCCGAAAAAAGTCCTGGATACGGCCTTGTGTGCCCTATTGCATAGCTTATATTTACGTATATTTATTTGATCTATTCCTTTATTTTGAAGTTGCTAATTATCTAGAAATCAAGGGGTGAACAGGATTTTTTTTTGGATGGGTTTAACCGTTAAACTTTGGGGGACATATTAACGGTATGAACTTTAAAGGGAACTGACACCCGCTTCGTGGGATTGCTGTGAAACAACTCCAATTTTTCAAATGGTAACCCTATGGATATTTCTATATTTCTATTCATGCTGAAGAATAATGTAGATTCTTCCCGAATTTCTTTCTACAAATGCCCTGGCAAATACTTTTGACAATAAATGATTCTTAGTAGCAAATATGTTGATAAAAACATGATATATAAGGGATATATAATCGAAACATGATATATAACATGATATATTTGGACTCCATATGAAAAATCACAAAAAGCTAAGATACAAGGCCCTCCCATATCCTGTGTTATGGCTTCTGGAATCAAAAGTTGGTGGGATTTTATGTCATTTGCTTGGCACTTAAAAAATGTAGATAGTAACTTTAACTACGATTACCAGTTATGTGTTACAATAACTTAGTGTTCTGTGATGGCTTTAGAATAAAAAAGAAATGACATCTGCGTGTGCCCATCTGAAAAAAAAAAATCAGGTTATCACCTTAAGAGTTTGATTTTAAGACTTCAATCAAGGTAAGTTATTTCGGAGCTGGGTAAGGGTTCATGAGTCAAAAAAAGGTAAGACCCTCCGCTAAAAAAATGAGATTTTTCCTCACCAAGAATGTGATTATTTAGTGAAAAGTTTACAATCCCCCTCCTCCAAGGTCAAGTTCTAAAAGGGGTTCTGGATATGATCTCTTGAAATATGGAAATTATTTTGGAATTCTGACTTTTAGCTTATGAAAATGGCCAAAAGGCCTTCGCTATATTCCCCCCTAAAAATAGATTAATTCCTACATCCTACCCCTTTAAACCGAAATACTGGATAGAGCCATGCCCCTTCCCTCCCACCAATCTGTTAGATCCCGATTTTTCCAAGAACATCTTCTGTTAGAAGATGTTTTGGTACTCTTGCATTATGCGGACCTCTCGGATTAACTACTATAGAGTAGGCAATGATAAAACCACGTTTTTGACTTGTTTACCGCTATAGACTAGGCAATGATAGCGTGGTCTTCATTGCGTATACGATATTAAACTGTGTTTTTTTTTGGGGTTTAGGAGGGGGAGGTACCTAGGGTAGGTTACGTATTTAATATGTGCCATGCTTTACCCCCCCCCCCCCCTAATGTGCAAATATATAGCCCAAATTTGTTTCTAAACTATTATATATTCATCCTAACTTGACTTTTTAGAAAGGCCCGCATAATGCAAGAGTATCGATGTTTTGATACTGATTTTTCTTGTTCAAATTCAAGCTATCTTAAAAGAAAGAAGAATAGAACCTAATAAATCGTAAAAAATATTACATCTGCTGATATCAAATATATCCCAATTTTTCACAATAACTTTGTCAAGAGAATAGCCTAATAAATATGCAAATACTGTTTTTTAAGTTTATACCTCATACAGTGCAACTATTCTACAAATGCTTATAAGAACCAGAGGGTTCTTATCTGATCGGAAATATTACACCAGATCCTATTTAACACCGACACAGTTGGTGCCGTCCAAACATGGAAATATGGTCTTAATTGCGTTATTCGAAAACAATGGGAAACACAATTTAATTCATTTCGTACTCAGTAATTTTACTTGTCCACTAACCCAACAGGTGTCCATCCGTCTGGCGTGTGCTTTCTCACGGCCAAAAATACCAAGCTGGACAATCTGATAAAATAGAATAAAAAAGAAGAAAGATAAGGCGCGCTCACAAAAAAGGCTGTCAGAGCTAATGATATTTAGAAAAGCTTATGTTCCAAGGTTTTGACTGTTATTTACAAATAGTGTAGTTGATTGGTGGGAATAAGATGTCATTTTATGGCTTTTTCAATTATAATCCGGATTTTTTTATTACAATTGATGGATGGCTAGTAATAATTCAATTTTCAATGAAAATTATAGATTTGCAGGTGATAATCCAGCTTTCGACAATGGAGCAGTAACATAAAAATGCGATAATAACTCGAATCAAACATGGATTTTCAATTGCTTTGATCTGAGAACCGAAATGTGCCCCTGGCCTCTCTTCCCGTCAATTTTTAGCACAAATTTAGATACGTAGCATCTTATTTGAAGTGAAATTATGCTTGGATTTTGAATATCTATTAATAGTGGCACGAACTTGTCTCTTATAAACCCATTTAACCTATACTATAATGAGCGAGTATCATATTTGACAAAATTTTTGAAATCCGAAGTTAAACTTTTTTTTTTTATCATATTGAGTTGCTGAAAGTTGACAACCAAAATTTGTAGTTTTTTCAATTTGCCATTGTACATTGCTTGGATGATTGTATTTCAAAAGTTTGGTTTACCGTTTTGACAAAATTTGAATTATTCCGAACAATCTGCAAGTCACAAGTCACAATTGTACTTCAAAAGTTTGGTTTACCATTTTGACAAAATTCAAATTATTCCGAACAATCTGCAAGTCACAATCTATTTAAAAGGGGGGCCTACTATTTAAGTTACTGGGACTGAAGCCACCCCCCCCCCCTTGCTGCTTAAGAAGGGGCTTCTAACAGCAAGGTTGTGTATCAAAGCAATAACCTACATATTGGCTTGGAAGACACTTTGTGGTAATCTAATGGGAAAATCATTTACTGCCTTGAATCCTTCTATTCTTGTTAAAACACCCCATTGTCTTAAGCTTTCTTTTTTTTATACTGAGAAAATTTCACAACCATAATTGTGGCCTAAACAGTTCAGGAGCTTAGGGGGATCCTCCAAGGGTACGCTGACACCCAAATATTGATTTTTAGGCTCCAGAAAATATGGATTTTCGGGCATTTACGATTTTTTGACGAAAATTCTGAAGGATGTTTTGGACAAGTATTACCCTTGCGTACATGATCTTTCATACACTTTTTTCAAGGCCGTATCCAGGGGGGTTACCCAGTTTGACCCCCCCCCCCAAAAAAAAAAAAAATTTTGACAGAGTCGAAAATTAGTCTAAAAAATACCTGTAAAGGTATTTTTACAGATAAATACCTGTAAAAATCGGGTAACCCCCCCCCCCCCCCCGAACAAAAATCCTGGATCCGCTCTTGTTTTTTTTTCTTAAATGGTGCCCCTTATACGGAACTTTCTGGAATAAAGTAGTTCTGGAAATGGTATTGTAAAATTACCGGAAAATAAAAATTCGGTAAGTAAAATCAGCCACATTTCTCATATCATATACATGTTATTTTTCATTTTTTTACAAAAGCACCGAATACAAGTAAAAAAGTGGTTTGTAACGCTTGATGACTTTGATTACCTAACCACTTGATCACAATAGTAGAACATTCAGTCACTTTCAGTCATTAAGACCGTCTTCAACATAATCTGCTGGCAAATCTAGCTCTTCCTCTTCAGACTCTGATTCTGATGATTGTGCCTGTTCTGAGGAACAGTGTTTGATTTTGGACATCCATAAAAATAAACAAAAAAAAACATTATTTGGGAGTAAAATCATACATATTACAATTTTTTTTTTTCTTTATTTAAACCTAAGAAATCTTACCCTAACAGCCTTGCATATTTAAATAGCCAATCAGTCACAACGAGCCGCATTTCTCATATCATATACATGTTATTTTCCATTTCTTTATAAAAGCACCAAATACAAATAAAAAGGTGATTTGTAACGTTTGATGACTTCGATTACCTAATCATTGGATCATAATAGCAAACAATTCAGTCACTTTCAGTCATTAAGACCGTCTTCAACTTAATCTGCTGGCAAATATAGCTCCTCTCCTTCAGACCGAGATTCTGATTCAGATGACTGTGCCTGTTCCGAAGCCCCCCCCCCTCGAAAAAAGAATCTTAAGTCCTGGATACGGCCGTGAGGATTACACATCAATTTCTACCTCCAACCTTCTCTGTCTCTCTCATAGAACTAATTTTGTATTTATCTGAAGATTATTTCAAAGCAACTGTTTAAACACAAGGGTCGTTAAACTAGAATAATAATTTCTTAAAGACACTAGTCAGTAACAACACCTTTGGTAGCAATTGGTTGAAAAGTAGGCTAAATCTTAGAAAGGGGCACTGGAACTTTCGATTTCCAAATTGACTGACCCACTCCAAAATTTATTCGCCCACCCCTTCCACATGAAGTGCCTCTGGGAAAAAATAAATGAACAAATATTAATACTTTAAACCCTTATGGGTTTTTACTATAAGCAATGCTTTACGATTAACTCTGACTTAAACAGGGATAGTAGAAATTTCAATTTCCCTTCTAATGAAGATCCGGACTTATCCAGGGGGAAAATGGGCGAGGGGGTTTCTTAGGGTAGGGGGAAATTCTCCACGGGGGTATTTTCCGGGGGTAAACGTCGCCTCCCGGGGGAACGACGGTATGAACACAAGATTTCTTTGGGATGTAAAATTTAAAATAAAATGAGGATATTGACTCTGCTTCAGCCCTCCACATCATTGAAAATCCAGATCGTTTAGTTCTTTTTGATAAGGCAACTTTAATGTCTGAAGCAAATGGCATCCCACATTCTTTTAGGAATGCAATTGAAATAAAAAAAAAATCTATAAACACAAAACTAAACTAAAATAGCTTAAAATTGAAGGATTCAAATAAAATTTTTTCTTGAGCCCAAATTAAGATCATCTGACCACTCTTTTAATTAAAATTAGGTCAGTAAGAAAAGCCAAGGCAATCACTAAGCAGAAATCTTGTCCAATCTAATTGGTGAATAGTCTTTCATTTATTCTGGCTTGGTTTGTTTGATCCAGTCTTTTTTCTGCTCTGTTAAGAGTTACTTCAAAAGGTTTTTCTTGGCTATTTGGTTTTGTTATTTTTTTCTTGTTTGTCATATGTCAATCCTGCTTGTATCTGGAAAGCTCACTGTCATTTCCGTTTGTCTTGAGTTTTATATTTTATTATTAGGAATTTCTGATCGTTTTCGGTTTGATGTCTTACAGCTAATTTCTGCTATTCTTGCATTTTAAATTTGTCCATCACTTTTCAGGGACAATTTTGTATGTATATCTGGATTTTCTTTTATTAATATACGGTTTTGTAAATATTGACAGTAGAATTCTGGTTAGTAAGTCTTACTAATAATACAACTACTAATAATACAAGCTTCGTTAATGAACTGTAGAATCGGGTTAGTAAGTTGTGGTGAAAATAGGCACAGAATGAATGAATACTAACATCGGTGGATATTAAACACCTTTTTGAAATGTGTGCTTAATGGCCTCAGATTTACAATCAACTGCCTTAAAAACTCCTTAATACCAATTTTGTTGAAAAATTGTGTGTGTTTGATGTGTTTTCAGTTTTGTACATTGAGACCCTGATGATGCTTAAATAACTAAAATATAATCATAGAAGTCCATTCCCTAAATAATACTTCGTGATTGATCGCAAGTGAAAAATGGTTCAATATGTCTATATTTGAGATTTTGGGGTGGGGTAGTATTTCAAAGGCCAAGTGTCCCAATTTTGACCCTCCAATCACACAGATGAAAATCTTTACAAGACTCAAAATTCGACAAGGTGCGATACTTCCAATATTTGTGAAATTTACACTTTAAGTATTTTCTACGCTTATACTGTTTTCTTTCGGCCTTGTAAATTTCAATATTAGCTTGTGATTTCTAATCAGCATCCTCAGAAATCCTTCTAAACCAATTTTAATGGCAACAAAACACATTTTTTAAATGCTTACTAAATGCACTTTTAGTTAGGATGGTCATGCTGTGATTTTAAACATTTTTTAATGGCTAACTATGATCGTTAATAACAAAATGTTGAAAGATGGATTATACAGACTGTCGACCAAAGGAATTATTGGAGGCAGATCGTGCGTACTGTTTGCCAAAAGGAGTTGAAGACATGAATTACGCATTTCATACCAAAGGGAGGGGCAGGGGTTGAAGAAAAAAACCACATACGCTGTTTGTGAAAGCGCGCTCGCACAATCAGTAAGTCTTCAAATAATTTTTGGGAGAAATCATTCATTATTTATGAGAAATGAATCTTCTTTTTACTTTGTAGTCATACATTGACTTTTGACACTTCCAATAATGAAAGTTTAACCATACGGAACTATTTCCTGAAGTATCTCTGATTTATCGTGAGTCAAAAGATGCATATTGTGCCTTGTATTTGCAGCTATATTGAATTTCAACACAATGAAACGTGTCCCCTTTTTTTATTAAAATGTATTTGTGTAGCCTTTGTTTGCATAGTTTAGGCCCTTGCCCCTAGGGCTGCAGCCATCATGTTGCCCCTAGTGTTGGCAAAATTTTCAGACCTTTTGAAAAGTGCATGGGAACTCAGAATTTTTGGTCGAATGATTCCTTAGACATCTTTCTACGATAATCTTTTCTATATGAGGACCCTTGGGGAAAAAACATGGGAGACATTTCTTTCTACCAAGTCAAAGCTGATGGGACATTTTCTACGAGGATCTTTTCTATATGACGACACCTGGGGAAAAATATGGTAGACATTTCTCTCTGCCAAGTCAACGCTGATGGGACAGTATTTGCTTGCGCTTTGTGCAGTCCACCATTACAATCACCCGTACCGAGTAAATCCTCCCAAAGTTTCACAACCGCACCAGATTCGACTTACTCTGCTTAGTCTCCACAACTGTTTCAACTTACTCATCGATCCGTGCCTTTACCGAGTACCGAGAGATATTGAAGAAATTTAACCCCTTTTATAAAGGAACATTTTTACCAATAGAACAAGTAATTTTTTTCCTGAATTATATATTTTTCCTCCGTCCCGATTTTGGTTTTCTGATATTTTCACTTGTTAAATTTGCTTTCTTTTTTATGCACCTTAAGCTCTAGTTTTATGCTTCTTGTGTTGCTATTTGCTTCTTTTAGTGTTGTTTCTTTTTGAGTAACTATGACCTTATTGTTCATGTGTTTTTTTTTTATTGTTTCACCTGTGACGCAAATTTTGCTCTATTATATTGTGATAGTCGTTTGTCAATAAATTATTATCTTGTGTTAATGCATTGGATATGGAAATTAGGGAGAGTTACACTATCCCTTTCTGGAAAATTCAGTTCCCTGTGTTGTATTGGAAGATAATACGTGTTTTCTTCGTAATTTGTAGGTTATCACGGTACTTGTTACTTTGCAAATGGAAAAGGTCATGAAATGCAGCCTGATTTAATGCAAACAGTAAATCTTCTTGGAAAAGGGTCTGGGATTCCATGCTGTGACTACAACTATTCTGAGCCTTCTAGTGCGCTGTAAGTTTGTTGTTTTGTTTTTATTATTATTTTCTAGAATTATTTCGCATCAAAGTAAGAAGCCAAGTATGTCTTTTATATTCAAAAACACATATTTTCGCTATTGAATGCTACTTGATCTTTAATTCAAATCTTTTTCCTTTTATTTTTTTTGTCTGCAGTTTTATATGTACGTCACCAAGGGATTGGTCGTGACCCAATTTTTGTGGTTATATTTTAACTAGCTAAAAAGTCAGGCATAAAAAAACGTAGCATTTACTAATTTGATAGGACAAGAAAAAAAAGTAGCTTGTCTCCTTCCCTTATTATTTGAAGTCTGCTTATCTCTCCTTGCACCTCAAAGGACGGAAAAAACTGTTCCTGAAACCTTAATTCAATCCCCAAGTCGTAGGACAAAACAGGGTATGCTACACTTACCAAGCTAGGTACAAAAATCATTCGACTCTTCGTGAAAACCATTCACTCCATGCAATCTCTATAATGAGATAGTGTTGCTTGCTTTTGAAAAGAAATGCATATTCTCTTGTGAGAATCCATAACGAATTGACTGATCTGGTCTCAAGATAGTATTTACAGCACCACGTCATAGTTTTCAGATTAGCTAACGACTTACTGAATCTTACCAAAACTCTAATTTATATAATACAAGATATGGATCTAGCCTGGTCTCATATGTTGCTGGAGCTTGTCAATTTTTCTTCTTTTTTGCGGGGTAAGGATGGGTAGGAGTTTGAGTCCGAGTACCACTAGTCTACGAAAAACTGGAGGACGACCAAAGTCGTGTCTTTTTTTCTTTTTTTATTTAACTCCATCTATGTATAAGTTTCACTCCGTCTGAGGATCAAATATAAACCTTAAGAAAATGGAATAGCTAAAGGTAGGCATCCTCTCGGCAAGAAGTTTTACCAGATGCAAATAGAAGTCTGAAAAGAGTTAGGTTTTTACAATCAAAAACGTTATAATATAGCCTATTATTAGGAATGCAAATTATTTTAATTTCAATATCATATATCTTTCGGGACAAATTAGAAAGGAACCAAATTCACAAAAACAATACATTTATTTACAAGCGTTCATAAGTAACTAACATAAACATTAATATACAAAACTGCAACTTGATGGAAGTTGTTGCAACAGTTTAGATAAGGACAAGGCTTTGTTAGAGGACGATGGTCCTTTAGGGTCTGGTTAGAGGACAACAGGAAACAAATTTTCTTATGAGAGGTTTATTTACAAAATTTTATCACTAGTGGTGGGCGCGGGGGGATGTTAAGACTTGAAAAAAAAAATACCAAATAAGTTTCATATTTAATACAAATCGTTTCGTTTTTTTTTTCTAAAGGGCATCCACGTGCAACAATTCAAGAGAAATTTGATTTTCGCTGTCAATTCTCTAAGAAGGTGGTGCAAAATTACTTCACGTGAGGTAAAAAACTTAGTGTACAAAAAAGCCCATATAAATATGCAGAAGCTTCTTAAGCACCAAAGCTGTTGCAGTCATTTCAGCCGAAAATTAGAATTTGACTGCTGCCAATTATGAAGAGGTCTTGTGCCAATATAACACCGGTTCTTCGCCTAAAACCATATAGGCTGTTTGGTTTTTGTATAAAATAGTGCCATTCCCTAAGCATCATCATACGTTACGATTGTAATTGGCAAATAAAGAAAAAAAGTAATATCCTCGTCTTAGTACCGTGCTGTAGTGACAAAATTTAGCCTTCAGCCCTGCCTACCTCCAATAAATTTCTACCATCTTTTATGTTTGTGTCAGCTTTAACTTTCTACAGATAATGAATAAGAAAAATAAATAAATAATAACTGAATTGTAAGTCTTTTGAAAAATTGTCACATTGAAATCTTGACAATAGATGACAACCATGTTTGACTAGCCACCTAATTACTGTTGGATTATATACGTTCGCTGCCTTTTACCAAGGAGTTACGCACTAAATTCTTTAATTTACATCCAGGTCTGGTCTGGAGTTTGAACTAGCCAGGTTTAAAACTAGATTTAGGCTTGGAGGCTCAGGTACCAGTCGGACGCGCTAGGAATAGGACTGGCGGTTAGAAGGCATAAAGTTGAAAATACCTTTGACAGACAGTGTTCACCCCCTTGCTCTCTGCTCTTCTTCAATGTGATTTGTGAGTAATTAATGTCAAAAGAGATTTAAAAAGAACACTTACTCTTGTACTTCTGTGATTCAGGTATACGATGCATGGCTGGATCTTGTCCAACATTTTTTTTATACTTTTTTTTTTTCTTGTATGATTTTTATTGTTTATTGCTGGTTATGAATATGGAATAGGTTTCTATTGTTACAAACGTTCTTCCTTCTTTATGATTGATGTCAATTCAGGCAAAAAAAGATGAAAGAATTACGATTTCTATTAATTTATTATATAATCTTGGACAAACACAAATAACAATTTGGTTCGAGGACTAAAAACCGATTGGGACAACTGCAAATTTGGAAACACTTGTCTATCTGAAATAATCTAGTGAAAAATATAATAAGAAATCGTCTGGGGAAGGCTCAGTGGGACCACGTTCCCCAAGGACTCAAAATGGATAGGGCACCAGCCGAAAGGAGCCCATCTCTTGAAAATAGAGTAAAAACAAAATATAATTCAGTACTTGTCTGTTATATTGAACGCACTAAAAGAATTATGCTGTGAAAGATCTATCAGAAACCAGTTCCCTTCCTGGATTGGTTAGGATTTGCTTATTTTGAGTGAAAAAACTACGTTGTATGTATTTTTTTTATTAAATATTTAATATATAGAGTGGTTAGGGGTTACTTTAGGTTAGGTTGGGTTAGGTATTTAATATAATGCGTTCTGCGTGGCCTGCTTTCCGCTATTCTTTGTCGTAGTCTCCATAAATGTTTTTTCTAAAGTATTATATTATCATCATATTGTGGTATATTTCATTAGGATCAACCTAACTTCACTTGTTGAGTGCGTTCCGCTTAACAGACAAGTTCCAATAATTCTATCCCCCCTCTAAAAGAGTAAAATGGAACTGGTGCTTCCGATACGGCTTCTTGTATGTTTGCTACAGAATAGTCTAACGCAAGCAGGGGTGTCAGTTAACGGAGATGTTGGGGGGGGGTAGATAAAATGTATTTTTCAAAATCTAGAGGGGAGGATTTTGTTTTCGATTTTTAAAAATGAATAAAACCAAAAAAAGGATATTTTTCAGTGAAACGCCACTATCTATGGGGCAAAAAGTATAAGGGTGCAATTTCCTCCTGTGCCTCCTCCCCTCCCCCAAAACACACATAAAAATAAAACATGTTTTTAAAATAATGAGTAGCTACAGAAGTCAAGAATACCGCTTTACTTCTCTGTCGTGTTAAGTACAAAAACTCATCCTAGTTTGGCTGCTTTTTTTTTTTCGTTTGTCGTAAAATTTTTCAAAAAATTAATGGCGCTTATACATCAGATAGAAAGCCATAAACTGACTCAGATATGACCTTGATTTGTTTAAAAAATTAAGTAAGATTTTAATTAATATGGCAGATGGCATTAATAATGTTCATTGCCATGGGCGCCCATAAGGCGGTAGGGGAGCGGTGCCAGCCCCCTCCCCTGGCTGAATGATGCTGTCTTATATTTTAATATTTTTGTTTTGAGATTTCTATTATACAGCATTGAAAGTGCCAATTAGACCGGGTAAGCCCCCTCCCTAAAGCTCAGCTTATGGGGCACCCATGTTCATTGCCATATAGTTGTTTTTGAAATTCCAGCACGCTAATAATGTCTTGGACATTAATTATTTTGTACTTAGTTTATTTTATGGTCATGTTTTGTGTATCTAGACTCTGTTTAATAAGCTCTTTATTTTGTTTAACCTTTCTTATTCAGATTGTCATCTGCTAAATGTGTGCGCCCACCTCTATATCTGAACATCTTTATGAACTCCCACAAATGCCTACTCCACATTCCTGCTCTAGCCACCAAGCTGGTCAGAGTTCATTTTTGACAAGTTCTACAAATTCAGGCAATAAGCCAAAGTCGTCTTTATCAGATGGAAGTCTCAGCAGCACAAACAATATCTCCAGTAAGTTACATTTCAAATGAAGACTAAAGATTTTACCAACAAGAGAACTGTCTTTTTTTGCAGTGGCTATGATCCTGTTATTATCTTTCTGAATTTATCCACCTATGCTTTTCCCGGGGACAGAGTTAAAACAAAGATTAAATCATTCAAATTTTAATTTTGTGTCACAGTTTTCACCTTTTTCTTGTAAAATAAAAAAAAAACCTGTTTTTTACCGACATGCATTTCCTAAAGCCGACTACTTGCAAGTCATAGCAGTGCCAACCTTCCTCAAATACCCTGGCTACCTCCAAAGAAATCCCGAAAAGCTAAAGTTGTTTTTATAGTCTCATCCTTGCTTGACTGCCAGCCGCTTGCAGGTTATAAGTTTGATGTGTTTTTAATGAATGCAGTCTTCCACTGATGGGCCATGTTCAAACAGCCGAAGACCCTTTTTCGTAGAATTGAAGAATGGAATCGAATTGTTTATCTCTTGCCCAAAATATACCTTAAGCTTTGACTGCCTATTTTTCTTCTTCAGGTAGTGTTCATCCAACCTTGATTTAAACCATATTGTTTTATTTCATAATTAATTATAGTTGGTATATAATTATGTATTTAAAGGCAGTGTAAATTAAAATTGTTTGTGCTGAATTGAAAGATGCAACCCAAGGTTTTCAATTCTTACGTGTTGTACGGGTCCAACACGTGCAAACTGGGATACCAGTCAATTTTGATGAAGTTTGCTGAAATTAGCTAAAAGAATTTCTTCTTGGAGCAACTTTTCCTTGGGGAGGAGTTTATTTCAGAAGCGAGTTTCCCTTGTACCAGATTTCTCGTCTAAAACATAAATACAATCTGAACGAACAGAAGAAGTTTCCCAATTATTTTTGTTAGAATAAGCTAATATAAACTCTGATTATAGCACCTTGTTATAACCACGAGCTGTAATTCTGATTATTGGTCAAATTAGTCATATCGAAATAAAAAAAAAAATGAGTTTAAGACACACAGGCTCGGTAATTTCATCTTGCCTCGGCTAAACGTATTTTCCATTTTTAAAGTATATCAACAAATCCCTATTTTCTATCTGAAACACCACAGAAAAACATCAAAGGGTACTACAGGAAAACTATGGGCGCTAGGAAAAATCAGATTAAATTTATAAATTTGCCCTTTCCTTATCCTTTTTTGTGCCTTATTCTGGCGAAAGAAGGTATGAGAGTCTATTTTTCTCCTTAGTAATTCCCTCGCCTGGAAAGAAGGCTAATTTTCTATCAGGTTTGCTATTGCCAAGTTATGAAAAAAACGCTCTGTTATAATTTTCGCCTTCTTTTGCAGGGAAAACAGTAATAAATTTATAAGTCGTGGAGGTTTACATTGCTTATTCTAACTAAAACCTTTGTCTCCGAGGCTCCGTGATAAGCAAAAGTTTCTGTTTTGATTCCGTATATGATAGCTACTGATAGCTACTCATTTCTGTGTCTTTTTTTTACAGTCAGGAAACAAGAAACGGGCTGTCTCTTCAAAAAAAGTAAAAGATCATTTTTAAAAATGTTACTCGCTAATCACTTAGAAAATTAGACAACATTCAAAAATCCAAAATCTCGTTCTTAAAATCAAGTCTACTATCGGATTGTTATTTAAATCTTTAAAAAACTTACTAAAAAACTTTAAAAAACGTGTCAAGAATTTTTTATATGCATTTTTGTTATGCTTTTACACATTTTTTTTTTTTGGGGGGGGGAGGGGGCTTCAAACTTGATAACCCGCCCAATGCAGTTTCTCCTGAATTCTGCAAATTTGGCCATACTTCGCACTCGGTTAATCGGTTAATCTAGAACCAAAGATATTGGATTTTTGTGGGGGAGAGGGCAGGTGGCATTTGTCCCCTACAATTATTTGCCCCTCTCACTCGTAGATTTGAAAAAAAATACCCTTATTTTGTTTTTTTTTTCATTGAAAAATACCCTTTTTTGGTATTTCCATTGAAAAATACAAATAAATTGATCCCCCCCCCTAGAGTATGGAAGATATATTTACCCGCTCACATTTCTATGAACCGACGCTGTTGGGGTAGGGAAGAAAGGAGCCTCAAGATAAAGAAACTTCTATGAGGAGCCTCATCTCTCTGATAGATATGTGCAACTAAGCATAATAATGCTTAGTTGTATTAGTTGAGGTATATCTGTTACTAGTTCTTTTTTCTCGAATCCAGTATGCAATGGTATGGAGCCGGTGTAAATTCCTCTTCTTTTGTTTAGTAGAAAAGTTTCATATCATAAAATACACTGATGATTGTCCATGATAATTGTTCTTCTAACCAAATTAATCAAAAATTGTATATAGTAGACGACTTATGATTTGTGTTATTCCAGAAATTAATATTACGAAAAAGTTTTACTTCTCTTAGGGATAAAAAATTGGAGTAATTCCTCATTAAAAAAAATCAAAAGATTAAAGTTTTTAATAGCAATAATAGTTGTAAAACTTTGAGCAATATATTGCAACTTACGGAATACTTAAAATGAGAAAAACTAGAAGCAACTTTTCGCCATAGGTTAAAATTAGTTTTTTTTTTTCGGCAGATTCGCTTTATTGCTGGAAATAGAAAACAGTTTATCTTTGTAACTTCTGTAGGGAACAGTGAAAATCTTGGGACTGATCTTTTTTGTAAGTTTATCGCAGTAGCGATATAATTTCCTGCTGCAGTCTCTGGAAAATGTTTTGTACAGAGCTATTCTGTGATGTGCCATCTTCTTTAGGTTTTTATGATCGTTATATTATAAACCGTAAAGGGCCAGAGCTTCCATTTAAATGTTCAAGAATGTATGATTTATCTCAGTACTTTTACTTTTTTTTTTTTTTTTTTTTTTTTTTTTTTTTTTTTTTTTTTTTTTTTTTTTTTTTTTTTTTTTTTTTTTTTTTTTTTTTTTTTTTTGTTTTTTTTTTTTTTTTTTTTTTTTTTTTTGTCAAAAAAGGGACCAGAGTAATATCCAGTTGTAGGCTAGATAGGTATAACAAAGCTATCACTTTGCAATTCTCAGCTGCGATTAAGCAAATTGTAGTAATTAATTAAACAAATTGTAGTATTAAAAAAAATGAAAAAAAAAAAAAAAAAAAAAAAAAAAAAAAAAAAAAAAAAAAAAAAAAAAAAAAAAAAAAAAAACATTTTTTGTTTCGCTAAACAAATTAAAATGGGCGTAAATATTAATAGTATATATTAAAAAATATTATGTTCCCTTCCCAGGGCCGTCAATTTTTTTTTTGGGGGGGGGGGAGGAAGTGGGTCAGCCGCCCCAAATAATTTCGAGAAAAATATTATTTAGCCCATGCCCCTTGACTATCTGGATATGGATCCCTCTTGCCCCCCCCCCCCAAAAAAAATGCTGGAGCTACGCCCCTGCCCCTTTCCCTGACTATGCCGCTATTCAATTGCAGCATTAACAAAGGGGCCACAGTAATATCCAATTGTTGGATAGGTACAACAAAGCTATCATTATTCAATTCCCCGCTACAATTGAATTCACCAATTGTAGCATTAATTATAATGCCATATAAAGCCAAACAACGAGAGAGAATGTAATTTTTTGTGTTGCATGAATAAAAAATGAGTATTGTTGAGCTAAATCCCAGGCTCAGTTTTCTACCGGAAATTTTGGATACTATCTCCAAAAAATTTAACTTCCTAAGAATGGCTCAAAAACTGTAATGGATAAAGTTCATTTTTAGTAAGTTAGGTTTGCAGTTAGGGGTCATACTTTGTGCCGTTACCTTATTCTTATTGTTATTTATCCTTGTTTGTTTTTCCTAAACAGCTCTCTTGTTTTTGTTTTCTAGATGCCTCGATTTTTGTTCTCTCTTGTGTTAACTCATACTTCTTACAAGCTTTGATTTATGGGGCAGTACCTTACGTTTCAAATAATTGTTTGTACGTTTTTAGGGTAAGTACAGATTTAGATTTAGGTTTAGACAGAAATTATTCTTACTTTTTATCCCCTAGCTGGTTCTACAAGTCCTTACGACACAGACACCGGAATTTCGGGCATCAAAGATGTTCAAAGTGTTTGTGCATGGGGCAGTGTGACGTCTGCAGGTGCTCGTATTGAGTTACCTGATTATGGGATAGCCCTAACTATACCAGAAGGTGCTTTATCAAACAACAGAACGGAGGACATGTACTTAGCTTTGTTAGCAGATGATCGAGATAGACCAAGATTGGATAGTGAGTATATTCTTTTAACCTAAAACTGCTGTACCTTCTTTTGATATCCGTTGTTCTTATTAGTCCTTGTTTTATATCTATAATAATTGTGGTTAACACGTTTTGACTGCAGCTGCATTTTACTTTACACCCTTCTCCCCTTATGTGCAAATCACAGTTTATATAATTATCCAGTATGATCATAAAAACCCGGACCGGGTGCGAGTGCTCCAGAGAACGTAGAAACATAGGCGGCATCAGATCTTTTCACGGGTAGACAAGTCAGACGCGAAACAATCGGAAACAAGTGGAAACCCGCTATTACGAATAATGCACTTAGTAACCATTTCTCATTGATAGACGCAAACACACTGATCCATAACTGCACGAAGAAGTGGGAGGAGCTTTTTGTTCGCACCGAGAACGAAGACCAGAAATGATCTGCGATAAGCTTACTGGATAATTATATAAACTGTGGTGCAAATACACAACCCAAATTATGCTCATGTTTTCCGCCATCCGTCACTCGTTTTTCTGGTTCTTGTTCCGTCACAGTTGATTCAATTTACGGGTACACGAGTTGAAACAAGAGAGATGCAATGGCAGAATGCATGGGAAATATGTAATCTGGGATGTACATTTGCACAATAGGAGGCGTTGTGGGCAAAGTATAGTGGAGCTGCAGTCAAAATGTCTTAGCTACAATTATTCTGTATATTATGAAGTAACAATTGTTTTCTTAACATGTTCCGTCCTCAGTAGCCCCTAATCGAGACCTTTACTAGTAAGAAATAAAGGAAATTCAACAAGGAGATCCATACCTGGTTTTGATTTCTCGTTTCTTGTGAATTACCTGGTAAAAAATGTTCCAGAAGCTATAGTTAATTGCTTATGGCTAAGTTATGGAGAACTGTCTCGAGTGTATTTTAAAATCGCCTTAGTTAAATTGACTGTTAAACACATTATTTAGTACTGAGTGAGTGTAAAGGGTTTGTCATTTGATTAGTCTTAATTGTTAGTTTTAGAGAATATTCTAGTGACGATTGTTAGTTTTAGAGAATATTCTAGTGACTATACAAAGCAAAGAACCAATGGAATTCTTAAATCCTAAAACTTCAATACAATGTTAAAAAACGGGTTTTGTCAGAGGAGCCATTGACGTTCTATATTTCCACAAACTTTTTCTCTTTTGTTGTTCCTTGTCCGTCTTCTTGGGGCAAAATTTGGTCACCATCCCTGTGTAATCTCGAGTTTTCTAAAACACGCAATAACTTATACATACTCTGGATAAAATCTATTAGCTACAGTGAAGATTTGGTTTTCCCCTAGAAGGACCTCAATTGTCCCTAGGGTCTCTCCCTAACGTCGGGAGCCTTCAACAGCATCTGTGAATAATTATATCTTTCCTCTGACTTCTAATTCCAACTTTTAAAGTAACCTTTCCATAATTTGTAACTTTCCGAATTAAAATGTGTAGAATTTATGTCCATGGGAAGGACTCATTCCTCTGAAATGTAAAAGGAAGTTTTGCTCTAGAACAGGGTACGTTTTTTGCTTTTATATAAGTAGCGTATTTTGGGAAGAAGGTATTTCTCTTCACTCAGTGTTAAACAAAGCAACTAACAGAGTCCCTCCCCTTCACCAAAATATATTTCTATTTTAGGCTACTATGTTTTTTTTTTTTTAATTAATTACACATAAAGGAATTTGAATAAAGCTTTGAGGAAAAGCGATTCGACAGGTGAATCTCAAACAATAAAGAAGAATGGTTTGTTGTCTTATCTTCATACTGATGTCATTAAATTTCAAATATAGGTCTAACTAGGTAAATTTCATATGATTTCAATACAAACTGCTACATCTAAAAAAAAAAAAATGAGGGTACTTGTTTAGAATCCAGACAACACGCGAGTAAGACCGCATCGGAATCTCAAAGATGCTATATGGAAAACAAGTTTTCATTGCTTAGTGAGGTATTGCTCACTCCTTGACAAAGATTTAAACTTTAGTTTTTGGGGGTTAAAGAGGCAAATAAAGGTACCTAGGTTAGGTTATGTATTTAATATATGCTATGCTTTACCCCCACCCCCCTAATGTGATAATATATAGCCCAAATTTGTTTCTGAATTATTATATTTTTATCATACTTTGTTCTATTTCATTAGCATTAACCAAATTTCACTTCTCGCGTGCTGCCCGGATTCTAAACAAGTACCAAAATGAGCAGTAACATACCTGACTATTGATCCATGACACCCTCTCCCCTCCTTGAATTATACTTTTTTTTTTATTTTTCTGTAATTTGACGATTTTCTTCCAGGGAAACAACGTTACTAAGTCCGCTAATTTCATGCGGCCCAGGTGGCATGAAACTGAAGAAGCCTGTTGTAATAACGTTTCAACATAGTGCAATTATAGATAATAGCGGTAGCTGGTCCCTTACATTGCTAAGCAGTCCTAGAGGACCGAACGAAAGTCCTGTGTGGGAGGTAAGCACCATCAGTTTACAATAATCTATTGGTAATTATTAAGGTAAGCACCATCAGTTTACAATAATCTGTTGGTAATTATTAAGGTAAGGACCATCAGTTTACAATAATCTGTTGGTAATTGTTAAGGTAAGCACCATCAGTTTACAATTATCTATTGGTAATTATTAAGGTAAGCTCCATCAGTTTACAGTAACCTATTGGTAATTATTAAGTTCATCAGTTTACGTAATCTGTTGGTAATTATTAAGGTAAGCACCATCAGTTTACAATAATCTATTGGTAATTATTAAGGTAAGCACCATCAGTTTATTACAATAATCTATTGGTAATTATTAAGGTAAGCACCATCAGTTTACAATAATCTATTGGTAATTATTAAGGTAAGCACCAATCAGGTTTACAATAATCTGTTGGTAATTATTAAGGTAAGCACCATCAGTTTACAATAATCTATTGGCAATGGTAAGCACCATTTTACAATAATCTATTGGTAATTATTAAGCACCATCAGTTTACAATAATCTTTTGGTAATTATTAAGGTAAGCACCATCAGTCTACAATAATCTAATTGGTATTATCAAGTCTTTGGCTCAGTTTAGGCTTCCACCAAAAGTTGCGAATGAAGACTTAGTTTAAAGTGATTAATAATATCGTCACTAATATCCGGCATTAATATGGTCGGGATGATCGAGACTCTGATCGCAGTAAGTTGTCAATACTTTAGTTTATGTTTTCAGTCAAGGCCGTATTCATGAGGGGTTTAGGGGTTTGAACCCCTCCCTCCGAAATTTTTATCCAACTCGTAAAAATGTAACAAAAATGAATTTAAATCAAATTGGTTTCACTCCTGCTCTGGCAATCTGTCCTTTTGTTTTTAGATTAAAAGACCTTCTGCCCATTTTCACAATACGAACATGTATATATATATATATTATATATATATTCTATATATATATATATCTATATATATATATATATAATATATATATATATATATATATATATATATATATATGATATATATATATATATATATATATATATATATATATATATATATATATATTATATTATATATATATATATAATATATATATATATATATATATATATATATATATATATATATATATATTATATATATATATTATATATATATATAATATACTTCAGTTTGCAAAGGTTTTCGAATACATCAGCGTTCTTGACGGGTTCTTATCAGTGGGTTTAACATAACATTTACATGCACAAGCTTTTAAGAGTATATTGACTCTTGATGTTATATCATACTTCAAAACTAATTCGCATCTTGTTCTCTTCAAACCCGAAAAGTTGATGTTAGTTAGATCATTCTTTCTTATCTGTAATAGATAACTGATTTCCGATTTTTTTTTTTTTTTCTTCTGAGGTTTTCATTAGCTTCGCTATTTTACACCAAACGAATCTTTGCAAAAATGTGAAGAACATGCTTTTAGCATGTTCTATTGTCTCAATTCTCTGGAACAATGTTCTTACAATCATTGATAGTTTTTCTCCTGCAAGACATTTTAGATTGCAATAAAACAAGGGAGGGCCTAGTTAAATCCCTTATCGCTGCTCTTTTTTGAGGGAAGTGCCCTATAAATTACATCTCAAACTTAAATTTCTCGTGCCATTATTTCTAACTTATCTGAAAGTGTTCATAAAATAAGAACGTCAGTGAAGTCAATGATTTATGATTTAAACTCCAACCTGTCGCATCTCATTATCCCTCCTCTATCTTTCCAGAAAGTCGTAAGCCTGGGCGAAGAGACAGTTAATACTCCCGTTTATGTTCACTTGGATTCCCAAGAATGTCATATTGTGTCTGACAGTTTAAACTATTTTGCCCTTATTGGAGAAAGTCTTCCTGGTTGTCGAGCGATCAAACAACTTCGACTGGCGACTTTTCTCTCCCAGATTCATTCTATGGAGTACCAGATAAAAGTTTACGTCTTAGAAGATGTTGTCTCTGTCTTACAGGTAAGCATTTAAGTATATCAGCATGATACGGGAGGTATACCAACTAAATTTGAGCCTACCCTAAAAAAACAGAGGAAAAAAAATATTTGCTTTTTTGCCAAAGTATAACTACTAAAGCCGCTCCTTTGCCATGGGGTAGCCATGGGTTATTAGGTATACACGACATAGAATCCCAATCCCTACCTCTTGTTTTTATAAGCCCCTATCCACCTGCATGTCCTTGCCTCGCTCACCACGGTGTCTGTCGAGCACCCTGTCATCTTAACAACCTTACCTGAATATACCACTGAAGAAGCGCACTAGAAATCTGCTTTTTCACAAACTTTTCTGAAATATGATTACAAAACGCTGTTACACCTGATGTTTCTGAAGTGTTAGACTTACGTGGTTGTAAGATAAGGATATCCAGTGGCGGATACAGGGGGCGGGGCGCCCTCATTCCTTGCTTCTTTTTTTTACTCTTATTTTAGAATAAATTTGTCAATTTGGTCAATTATTGGCACCTTTGTCACATTGGGCCCTCCCCAAGGTTTTGCTCATTGGCGCCCTTGTCATACTGGGCCTCTCCCAAGATTTTGCTCTTGATTCACCCCTGAGGATATCAAACTATTTCATACGTACTTTAATGAATCTTTATGTATAAAGCATACGCAGTTCCGTATGAAAATAAGGTTTGACAAAAATTAAATTTCAAAGTTGGGTCTGCTATTAATTATGCTATTTTATGTTTGAAGATAGTTTGAATTGAAAGATTATTGCTTCGACCAGGCCTGTGTTGTGGCATTCTTGGACTTCAAGTGTTGTTTAATATCGTTTCTATGGGTGGGTGGTGAAAACAGAAAAAAAGGCATTCTCTGCTCGACATGGCCATGCTCTTACATGGTGCATAACAATGTGTTTTTGTTTAAAAAAAAAAGCTGCATTTAGTTTGTTGGAACGTAGCTTTTACAGAGGTTATTAGATTTTTTCGAGAAAAAAAAATAAGTTGTGTTTATTGAATTTTTTCGTCCAAAAAGTATGTTCTTCTACAGGTTAACTATATTGTCCGTCAATCGCTCAATAATATAGCTGGCTATGATAATAAACATGTAAGTAAGGAGCGATCTCTTTCTAGGGAAACCGAAGCCCAAGGTAGTTTCGTAAATGCTTCAAAGAACCTTTGTTTCGTGGTGATGACACACATGAAAATTTTCGACAATTTTAAAGTTGCCCATGAAATTTGATAGTGTCAGAATTTTTTTTATAATTTTAGAAGAAGGAAGACGCCCTTTGTTGATTCATGTTGAGCCCTAAAATACAGCATGTCGGAGAGAACACCGTGCCGGCCATTTCATCATCTATATCCCGAACAGCAAAAAAAAAAGAAACAATCTCGAGAAATATGATCATGGATATGCTTTGCTTATTTTTTTTTCAACAGGAATGATCATATCGAATCCGTCATTTTAGAATAAGCAGAGAGGGATCATTTGAATGTAAATTTAGCGTTCTGGTTCCATTATTAAGAAGAATACCTCAAGAAAAAAAATAAGTTGTTGTGTTATTGAAATTTTTCTTATTCTAGCTAGGCTATGCTCTTCTATAGGCTAACTATATTGTTCGCTCAAGAATACAAACATTCTTGGTAATAAATATTGAAGAAAAGAGCGATCAGTCAGAAAGTGAAACCCCTGGTAGTTTGATAATAATACATGCTTCAAAGGATGTAATTTTCATGGTGATTACGAATGTATAAATTTCATTAAGTTTAAAGTTATCATCGAAGTCATAGCGTTAGAAAATGTGCATAATTAAACAAGAAAAAAAAAAAATCCACATTGATGAAAACTTCGCCATAAAATACAACATGTTAGAGAACCCCACACCGGAAGTTTCATACCTCTATACCCAAAGTTGCAAAAAAAAAAAATTCTTTTTCTCGGGAATTATTATTATGACTGCGTTTTTTTCACCAGGAACTGTCTAGTCATATTGAATCAGAGACTTTTGAAATATCTGTAGAGGGATCATTCGGGTGGAA
Organism: Artemia sinica; assembly: GCA_027921565.1. NCBI lineage: Eukaryota > Metazoa > Arthropoda > Branchiopoda > Anostraca > Artemiidae > Artemia > Artemia sinica. Next base: position 28,604,827 of record CM051270.1, read on the forward strand.
CTTTAGTGTTCTAGTCTACTGGTTTATAACTATCTAAAAGTATCTCAATTCCAAAGGCCTTAGTCCTATGCGGTTTTCGTCGCCAAATATATATTGAAAAAACAAGCTGTTTCAAACGATAGTAAAAAGTGCCACCAGAATTTAAAGCGAACTAATATCCTATTGAATTTATAAATATATATAATAATATATATATATATATATATATATATATATATATATATATATATATATATATATATATATATATATATATATATATTATATATATATATATATATATATATATATATATTATATATATATATATATATATATATATATATATATATATATATATATATATATATAGATATATATATATATATATATATATATATATATATATATAGTATATATATATATATATATATGTATATATATATATATATATATATATATATATATATATATATATATATATATATATATATATATATATATATATATATATATATATTATATATATATATATATATATATATATATATATATATATATATATATATATATATATATATATATATATATATATATAATATATATATATATATATATATATATATATATATATATATATATATATATATATATATATATATATATATATATATATATATATATATATATATATATATATATATATATATATATATATATATATATATATATATATATATATATATATATATATATATATATATATATATATATATATATATATATATATATATATATATATATATATATATATATATATATATATATATATATATATATATATATATCCTAGTAATAGTTGTGTGCAACCAATAACTGTTTATTTTGTATGGATTTCATGTCCATAGGAAGAATGCATCACTGTGCGTCGTGCAACAATGTGGCCTCATAAGCTGGGAGACAATTGAATTAGCTTTTGGATTGTTTATAAGGATTGGTTACATCGGAAATTGCGCTAATCGATGGGGTAGCCCCTGGAGAAAAAAAAGAACAATTCAGAACGTAATCGTGACTATCCTTATACAGAATATGTGAAATTTTTTTACTTTTATAGTAGGGAGGGAGCCAGATAGAATTTTCCTCAAGGCATCCTTTTAGGGCTGTTTTTTCCTTTTTGTGAAATTATGAAATATAACTTTTGATTCATGGTTTTAGATTTACGATGTTTGGAATCAGCATGAAAACCAAACCCCCATGTATTTTTATTTTTTGGTAAATTATGGTTAAATTCCTTTCTTAGAGTTTGACTACTATTGATACGGCTTGGTCTTTACTTACACTTTGTTACCATGATTTGTTTGATACAGTCCATACTAAATGAAAGATGATTTTAAGCCGTTTATACAATAGGCCTAATAATCACAGTGCATACCAGCTATTAGGAGAAAGGAAACCAGTAGGTCTTTTTGGGGGAGAAAGGGGGTGTGTCTAATGCAACAAAAAGTGCAAAAATCGACTTTTTTTTTTTTTTTTTTTTTTTTTTTTTTTTTTTTTTTTTTTTTTTTTTTTTTTTTTTTTTTTGCGACAGATTACATCAATCTGAAGGTATAAAACCATGTCTAGCTACCTAAAACACTTAGCATTTCAGGAGCTTAAGCATTTCAAGGGCGATGATCGTTTTCGAAGCTTTGTTATACAAAATTCGAATTTTTATGTAACGAACAGCGAAGGGGGTATCTAAGATGGCCGGTATAGCCCCTTGTGTCTGGGATACAATGGATATGCTGTTGAAATCTCAACATATACTAGATATTTATCGTATTCTCCATAAAATATAAGTTGAATTTAATCTTAAGTAGCCTTGGGGGAGGGGAAAAGCACCTCCCTCATACATAGGGTAGTATCAGTTCATATTAGGGTTTAATGTCACTTCACTTTCATTTGAAAAAAACGTAATTTTTATTTATTCCAAACTTCCGTAATCAAATTAAAAATTTATTTACGAATGACGTATTTATGACGAATCCCAGTTTCTATACAGAGTTGAGAAGGCCCATCCTAGGGATCTAGAGGAATTGGCTCTTATTTTATTGGATCTTTTTTTTCAAACAGTTCCTGGTAACGAACTGTAAGTAAGGAGCGACCCGGCTCAATAGGAACCAAAACTCTAAAAAACGGAAATTTGATGCCAGTAGGTACATCAAAAGAATCATATTTTTATGCTGATTTCAAAAATTTAAGTTTCATCAAGTTTAATCTTACCCATCAAAACGTTACTAGCCTGAGAATATTTATATTAAATTTGTGATTTTTTTTTTACCTTACCCATCAAAAGTTACTAGCCTGAGAAAATTTGCCTTGTTTTCGAAAAAAGGCAGAAACTCCCCGTAAAAATGATAGAATCTTATTGAAAATCAAACCATCATATTCAGCGTATTAGAGAACCCTACTGTAGAGGTTTCAAGCTCCTATCTACAAAAATGTGGAATTTTGCATTTTTTGCCAGAAGGAAGATTACGGATGCGTGTTTATTTGTTGTTTTTTTTCCAGGGGTGATCGTAGGCTATCGATCCAGTGGTCATAAAATATCGCGAGAGGGCTCATTCGAACGGAAATCGAAAGTTCTAGTGCCCTTTTTAAGTGACCGAAAAATTTGAAGGCAACTAGGCCCCCTCCCACCCTCATTTCTTCCCATAGTTACCTGATCAAGATTTTGAGATAGCCATTTTGTTCAGCACAGTCGAAAACCTAATAAATATGTCTTTGAGAATGACTTAATCCCCACAGTTCCTGGTGGAAGGGCTGCAAGTTATGAACTTTGCCCATTGTTTACATATAGTATTTGTTATTTGGAAGTATGCAGACGTTTTCAGGAGGAATTTTTTCCGGTGGGGAGGGGGGCTGGAGGAGGGGGCTAAGTGGAGGATCTTTCCATGTAGGATGTTTTCATGGGGGAAGGGACATTTCTATGAGGGAGGATGTCGGATTTCCCAGCATTATTAAAAAAAAAAGATCAAAAATTAAATAAAAAAAAAAACAAGTTTTTTCAACTGAAATTAAAGAGCAACATTAAAGCTTAAACCGAACAGAAATTAGTCCCATGTATGAGGGGTTCTCCCCAAGGCCGTATTCAGTGGGGGGATTATCTGGTTTGACCCCCCCCCCCCCGTCGAAATTTTTGACCGAGTCGAAAATTAGTCCAAAAAATACCTGTAAAGACAAAACCTTACCAGATAAAAGATGCTATAAAAAAAAATCGGGGAAAAAATCGGGCAGCCCTCCCCCCCGAACAAAAATCCTGGATACCTGCTTGGTTCTCCCCCTAGTCAATACCTCGCTCTTAACGCTAAAGTTTGTTTAGTACTTTCAAAAAAGCTATCTATTCTAATTAAAACGGCCTTTATGATTCAGGGGTCATTCTTAAAGAATTGGAACAAAATTCGAACTTTAGCGTAAAGAGAGAGGTATTGACTAGGGAGAGAACCCCTCATTTACGTAATAAAAATATACAAATATAGAAGTTCGTTACGTAAGTTATTTCGTATGTTACGTCAGATCAAATTTCGAGAAAGCCATTTAGCCAAAAAAGTAAAATTAATATGCAAATTTCATTTTAATTATTCATGCACGGTGAGCCAAAATTAAAGCTGCATTAATTCAAAAACGTTCAGAAATTGAATAAAAAAACAAGTTTTTTTAAACTGAAAGTAAGAAGCGACATTAAAACTTAAAACGAACAGAAATTATTCCGTGTATGAAAAGGGTTGTCCCCTCCACAACGCCTTGCTCTTTATGCTAAAGTTTTTATCGTTTTAAAAATTAGAGTTGTGAGAAAGAGTCAAACTTTAGCGTAAAGAGCAAGGCGTTGAGGAGGGGACAGCCCCTTTCATATACGGAATAATTTCTGTTCGTTTTAAGTTTTATTGTCGCCCCTTACTTTCAGCTAAAAAAACTTGTTTGTTTTTATTTAGTTATTATAAGGATCCATTCAGAAAAAGACGAGCGTTAGTCACTGCTTGACATTCTGGTTCTTACGAACTTTTCTTGTAAGATCTTATCGAGTAAATCATACGAATTTAGCACAGATTTAAAAAATACTATTTGATTGGGCTAGGAAACTGTCAGATTTAAATTTGTGATTTTTTTTTTATATATATATATAATCGCCTTGACATTCTCTTAAAAATTCGAAAGATTTTACCGATTTTCGTCTGAGGTTTACCATACAGTATTGGACTTTAAGTTCCAAAGAAACAACAACTAGTATTAATTTAGTTTCAAAGAAATTTTGCCATTTGAAAATGAACTGGCAACAAATTTGAACTGCCAGCCAATCATATTAGAAGCCAAGTTTGTTTCCAGAATGGGGCGAAAACAGGTTCATAAAACAGATTGGATTTAGAATCTGTATTTTCGTGTGTGGTAAAGTACAGCAGGATATCACACATGAATCACTCTCTAAGGGAAGTGTTTATCTGAACTAGTGGCTAGTTATACAGGGTATCCCAAAAGTCCCTTTATAAAGAAAAGCCAAACTACTTCTCCATATATTTGCATAAAAAACAGCTCGTTTTTCATGCTTGTTGTTTTCCGGGATTCAAGATCCCAAATCAAGACATAATAATCGTACTGAAAATGCAAGATACAGCTTTTTCACGGCACTGTCGGCAGCCGTCTTGCGAAATAAGAAGACCATCACCAGTTTGTAATCGAAACATAAGGGAGTTAGAGGATTTGCCACGCTGAACACGAAAATTCGAAGCGAAAAATTTATATATATCGCACGCTAATTATCGATGGATACACTTTGAATGTTCGATTAGTATAAATTACTCTCAAGTTCACGCTGTGCTTGGGTCGAAATGTGACTCGATTCCGAGTCTATCATCGATATTAGACCATTGATAGCTAGTTTTCTCGAATGGGGCTCCCTAAATCTACAAAGTGCTCAGAGGCTCTTTGAGAAAGAGAGACATAAGCTAATGTAATATTTATCACGTAGATTTAGATGAAAAATAATGAAATAGATATAGTTTACGGTGTGCAAGGGCTTTTTGAGACAAGTAATATATTTTAATAGTTATAGATTGCTAAAAGGGTTGAGAAACATTGACTCCAGGCATGGTACTCTAGCTTAAACCTTACTTGGCTCAACTTGAATTCAACTGAAGACTTCAACTCAACTAGAGGTTCAACTCGACGTCACCCCTATTATTACACTACTAAATAATTCGCTGGTTTCAGAATATGGTTTTGGACTTTAACTAGGAAACCTTCGAACGTATGACAAAAGTACAATATTTTTCAGAATTGAAAGGATGGCAATTTTGTGTGAAAAAAATATTAACATTTTCCCTTCCCCAGAAAGAATACAAGTTACTACGAAATGCTCGTAAGTATTTCTATACATGTAGAGGTCCAACTTTCGTGGTTGTCTTTGTTGAGGTCCAACATTTAAGTTTATCGTTTGTAAAAATTTATTCTAATAACTAATTAAAAAAAAACTTTTCCGCAAAATAAGTTTTTCAAAGAAAAGTAAAGAACTCCATTAAACAAAAAATGAGCAAAAATCAAATAATCTACCAAGCGTGAAACTACCACAAATCAGTATCGATAAATAAATGAAACCCAAAACGAACAGAAATTACTATAAATAACCGAGTCAAACTCCAAACGAGCAGAAATTAACATAATTTGGGCTCAAAACCCCTATGTCATCCCAATGCCAGAACATAATTTGCACTTTACTGAAAAAAAAAAAAATTTTTTTAATTTTATAACTTTAATAAATCAAATAATATTAACATTTTGAATACTAAATATCAGTATATGTATATTAAACTGACAATGCACATTCATTTGTATTTTTTTCAGTAAAGTGCAAATTATGTTCTGGCCTTGGGAAGGCAAAGGGGCTGGAGCCCAACTTATGTTAATTTCTGCTCGTTTTGAGTTTGAATCGGTTATTTTTTGTAATTTCTGTTCGTTTTGAGTTTCATTTATTTATCGATGTTGATTTGTGGCAGTTTCACGCTTGGTAGATTATTTGATTTCATTTTTGCTCATTTTTTGTTTAATGGAGTTCTTTACTTTTCTTTGAAAAACTTATTTTGTGGAAAAAATTTTTTAAATTAATTTCTGTTCGTTTATATTGACATAGTCTTTTCAGGTAAAAAGAAAATAACACTTTAAATCTTTTCGATTTTAAGATTTTATAGTTTGGCCTGCTATTTGTATGCTGGAGAAAAATTTTCAGCAATTTCTAACAACATACACCCTTTTAAAAACCTGGACACAAATAGTACTGTTTAATTTAGTTTCATACCTCCTCTAATTGACCTGAAATGGAAAACTTGATACCATTCGCAAAAAATCTGTTTACTTTCTTTGATGGCTTGGATACACTTACGCTATTTTGATTTGGTTAAATTTTAAGAGCAGAAGTAGCCCCGAAAGTTTGAACATAATACCCTCAATCGTTAGTGGCCTTCAATCACTTTCGACTATTAAAAAGGGCTATAGCCCTTTCAGTTTCCAATGGAATGAGCCCTTTTGGAAGTTTCTACAACATCGCTTTCTATAAACACAGTGGGGGGAGTGTCCTGCTCAAAGGTATAATTTCATGAACTTGAAACTGCGTGGAACAAAATGGCTATCTAAAAATTTTGATTGGATGTGTTTGGGGAAATGGTGGCGTGGAAGGGGTGTTAGTTGCCTTCCAATCACTTTCGACTATTAAAAACAGCACTAGCCATTTCAATTTCCAATCGAATGAGCCCTTTTTGAACTTTTTATGACAACGCGTTCTATAAAAGCCTTATATGCCCCTAGGGCATAACTTACAACCGTTGACCTGAGGGCTGTGGGGGGTTTTCATCCTCAAAAACCTAATTTACAGAACTTAAAACTACGTTGAACAAAATGGCTATCTCAAAATTTTGATTGGATGTGTTTGGGGAAAAGGTTGGCGTGAGAGGAGGGTTAGTTGCCCTCCAATCACTTACGACTATTAAAAAGGGCATTAGCCCTTTGAATTTCTAATCGAATGAGGTTTTTTTTGAAGTTTCTACGACAACGCTTTCAATAAAAACTTTATATGCCTCCAGGGCATAACCTACAACCCTTGCCTTGAGGGCTGTGGGGAAGTTTCCTACTCAAAAACATAATTTCTATCTGGAAATCAACTACGCTGAACAAAATGGCTATCTCAAAATTTTGATTGGATGTGTTTCGGGAAATGGTGGGCGTTGAAGGGGTGTTAGTTGCCTTCCAATCACTTTCGACTATTAAAAAGGGCACAAGCCACTCCAATTTCCAATTGAATGAGCCCTTTTCGAAGTTTCTACGAGACTTCTTTGATACGAAGTGCCCTGGTCTGAAGGACAAAAATAACAAATAATACATTGAGCCAACATCGTTCTTATATGCCCCCAGGGCATAACTTAAAACCCTTGCCCTGAGGGTTGTGGGGGAGTGTCCTCCTCAAAAACATATTTTCTATCTGGAAATCAACTACGCTGAACAAAATGGCTATATCAAAATTTTGATTGGAGGTGTTTGGGGAATGGTGGGCGTGGAAGGGATGTTAGTTGCCTTCCAATCACTTTCGACAATTAAAAAGGGCACAAGCCACTCCAATTTCCAATCGAATAAACCCTTTTCGAAGTTTCTACGACAACTCCTTCGATACGGAGTGCCCTTATCTAAGACCGAGAAAAAAAAAAATAAGACATTGTGCCAACATCATTCTTTACTTAGGCAGCGCTATTGCGCTGCCTATGATACAATAAACCATACTCTCAACATTTCCATTCTTGCTCCCAAAAATTTTTACTTAAAATCCACTCCTGGAATTGATGGATAAAAAAAAAAGAAAAGAAAGAAAGAAAGAAAGAAAGAAAGAAGATGTCATTAATACAAGCAGCGTATATTGGATAAGAGCAAGGACCAATATTATAATCCCAAATCATCCCATCTCTATTTCAAGCAGGTATATCTTAGGTATATTACCGTTTTATAAAAACTAGGAGCTATTTACTTTCCCCTCAACTGTTGCCCTGACCTGTTATAGAAACTATAGATGACAGATTCATTTGTGTAACAGCTGAGCAATGAGGTTCGAACAGATTAGCCCTGTATGATTATTAAAATCCTATCTTGCAAAAAAATTTGAGTTCAAGTTGTAAGGATTGGTACAAAGCGATTTTCTCGATTACATAGCTCATACTAGCTGTCATTAATGTCAATTATAAATCTTTTTCACACACTTTGAAACCGTCCTTCCAGCAGCTTAATGTCCTAAACTTCTACATGTTCTGTCTTCCATGAAACCATGTAGCCTTTTTTTTGTGTACAGTTAAAGACACAAAGACAGTAAGATAGACCTGTGTTTTTTGCCTTAATCTCATTGAATATGCAGCTGGATTCGTCATTCACATTAAGATTCCTTTGTGTACATTTGCTTGAGAATACACATGGAAAAATGATGACTTTAATTATATGTCATCGTTTTTCTTATATTCAATGTGACTTCTGATGGGGAAAAAAAAATCAAATTCATGAACCTTTGCTCAATGACTTGTAAAATTAAGTTCTCCTTTGCTCGGTTTTGAGCGCTTTAATGACTCTCAACTAATCTGGAGAAGATAAATACTTTTATCTATTGGCCGTCAAGAATCAGAATACATTAAGTACAAATAGAAGCTTGAATAATTGAAGCTTGAATTTATATGTGGTAAAGCAAAACACTGGCGACTTTTTAAGGGCATCAGACCCTTCCCCTTGGAATATCCTTTTTATCTTCCATTAAAGATTGGGCTTGTACCCATCCCAGGTGTTATGTATCAATGGTTGCCCGTTTTATGCTGTATCCTCCTCCCCCAAAACACCATGATTCCATAATCCTGTACCCAACTCCATTACGTTCCAAGCCTGCTCTGAAAGTTACAGACGCGCTACGTGAATAGCGGAAGGCTCAATCGATCATAAATTCAGAAATCTAGTGCCCTTTCTAAGCAGCAAAATAGATCAGAGGTGACTCCATTGTGGTTCCTTTGCGCCTCGTGAATTCACATGGTATCTGAACCAAATTTTGGGTTGGCCATTAGAAAGTCTTTCGGCCTCTATCCCCGGCGTCATGTGTTACAGACACGATCCATCTGTTTTAACTCAGGATTAACCAAGGAACGTTTTCTCGGGAATGATCCGTATGTAATTTTATGTTAATACAAAGATTAAATTTAATCAATGCCAATCATGACTTTGGGGCCCCACTTGGCACCGAACTAAAATTGCCACAAAAAAAAAAAAAAAAAAAAAAAATTCGAATCGTATTCTAAGACATATTTGTTTAGTAATTACAACCTGCATTTTGAAATTTGAGAAAGTCTAGTTTTACCAAAAGCATCCAAAACATAAAATATAAATTACAAGCTACAAAACTGTTTTTCAATTACTCAGGTTACATTCTGTAATTTGAGGCATTCTAACCTTATACAACACGTTTAACCCACAAAACATAATGCTATAGAGGTGTTAATGAAACCACACCCTACATGCAACAAGCTGGAATGTTAAAGCTTGTTGAAATTAGAAAGCTGCAAAGATTTATAAACTGTACAATTGAAGGGCTAACTAAAAACTTGCGGGCCCCTACTCCCCCTCAAGCTCGTACAAGTTAAGGTGTTTCACCATTATATACACATTGCACCATTTTCGAGTTGGGGTTATTCCGGGATCCTTTTTCTTTAGTTGGCTAAACCGTCTATATATATTACTTACTGGATGCAGCTATGCAGCTGCTATTCAGTAGCTTCCCTTTGTGTTCAAGGTTAAAGGTTTGTATAAAAAGGAAGGGTTTCTCGGATGATGGCAGGTTTGCTTTCGCACTTTGTGTTACTCTGGTAAGGATAATCTGGAACATTGTCTGAGTCGATGTCGGTCTGTTGGGGGTTAGAGATTGTTTGTTCGGAGATGGTGAATAGCTTCTTCCAGATGTTTTAAGAGTACTTCATCTCGATTTGTTTGTTTAGTACAATGTTGTTTTGTCAAAATGTTTGTAATAAGGAAAATACATTGATGTGTATGTTTTGTTTTCTTATAACACGTTATCTGGATAATGAAATAAGTTTTGAAAATAAAGAAAACTTTTATTTATGAAATTTTTTACTATCTGCTCTAGATCAGTCATATAAGTAGATGATAAGTCGATTTGAAACCCTTTTTTTGCGTGATTTCCACCCCTTCCCCCTACCTTGATGTAAATTCATATGAACAAGTCTGCTTTTTGTGATGATTTTGGAATAAAAAGTTACAAATCCGTCACATTCGCCAATGTTACTCAACATACCTTAGCACGGATCCTCACGTACTCTTAAAGAAAAACGATGACATGTTTAAATTAGTATGCAAATTGATGCTGTCTACTTTTCCCATTAGAGTTAGACACAAATCATTGTGTTAATATAATTACTATATTATAGTAGCTTCATTGAACTAGACACTTATTTATTGAACCCTATTGCTTGTGCAACTTGTGCGGAAGAAGCATATGATAGACACGCGAAGTGCTAGATTTTAAATACATCTGATTACAATCTATATCACCGTCCATTACAACAGTATTAATGATCGTTTAAAAGAAATTTAGCACCGTATTGAATAGTCAGTCTTCCAACTGGTTAGGCCACTGTATCTTTCATTTTAAGTTTGAATTATCAACGTAGCTTCTATAGATCCAGATTTCTCGGCTTTCTTCAAGCCGTGACAAAGACAAACTTAGTCAGCCTGTTGGTTGCCTACAAAAGTAGCATAGCTTGTTGCAGCTGCCAGCGTGCCTAAGAACTCAAAGTGTTTTAGCTCATTTTCAGTCTTTGTTTTTTTGAACAAGTATGCTGACACTGTTAGGCTTAATGATGCAATGTCCTATTTCTATAATAAAGCTATATCGAGTCTTTTTTTTTAAATAAGGCGTATCCAGAGGAGGGGGGGGGGCAAAGTATCAACCCCCTGGACACGGCATTATTGCCTGACTCGTAAAACGTAACAAAGGTGCATGTAAACAAATTTCTGATGCGTTTTTTAAAGTTTATTCCTATCCCCCCCAAACAAAAATCCTTGATATGGCCTTAGTTTGAAACGTAATCTTTAGATTAACTTTTGTTGAATGCTACAGACATTATGTGCCCATAACGATATAGCATTGAGATCTTACTTATTTAACTGATTTAAGTCTAATGATCCCGCTCACCATTGGATATAGGTAACACTCCTTTGGAAAGCTCTTCCGCAAAATATTGTCATGATGTTCTAAGATCTGCATGTCGCGACGGCTCTATAATGTTTGCTGGTGGCCTAAGTTGTCAATCCATCTCTCAAAAGTGAGCTAGCAAGATCGCTTGAACCGTCTAAAGGATGATTCTGCGATTGGCGTCAATTCATAAAAATTGGAGGGGGAGGGGCAAATATTAAATTTCTAGGGGGAAAACATGTTTTTTTTTGTTCAATTTTTTCAATGATGATACCAAAAAGGGTATTTTTCAGTGAAAATACAAAAAAGGGTACTTTTCGAAATCTAAACGGAGGGACAAAAAGTTAGGGGAACCAATCCCCCCACCGATCTTCCCAAAGTGACGACACTGGTTCTATAGAAAGCCAAAAAACTAAATTGTTATTGAACCTAACAACGACAACGTATAATTTTGAAACTTTAAAAAATAATACAACACCCAAGTAGAGCATATAAAGTATTCTAAAATCTAAATTCCTAAAAGCGATTCTTGCAGTAGATTCAAATAACAATTTTTGTTTCCTCATTAGAAAGTATGTCAGAAAGAAGCACGGCATGGGGGCCGTCCATTGGACCTAAAGAAGACAACTGGCTTTAAAGACGACGGACAGTCTCTGCGGCTGGAAATTTCAGATCTTAGTGAAGGCTGGGCCACAAAATCATCCTCTTTCAGTCAGGTAAATAACTCTTGCCAACCTTTTTTTGCTTGGCTTTTTTATGATCATAGTCCACCTTAGTTCAGCTTATGGCTTTACACTTTAATTGGAGTATTCTAATATTACTTTCGTAAAATATATGACTGTAGTAACTATAAAGGGAAGTGCTTAGTTTCTATAAAGAAAATTGCCTCAAAAGCTTCAAATCATTGGGCTTGGTGCTTGGTAATCTTAATCCACACCGGCACCACAAAAGCAAAATATACCCAAGTCTAGTGCAACCAGTTGGGCCAATTGCGGGGGAGGGTTATCAAATGGTGGACATGAGCCCCCTAATTTTTGCCCCCTCTAGATTTTGGAAAAAAACCTATTTGGGAGGGGTGGATTTTTTTTAATTGAAAAATACCTTTTTTGGGGGTTTTTATTGAAGAAATTGAGAAGCGACAAATTTGCCCCCTTTTAGGGTTGAAAAAATCCCCCCTGTAAATGTTCATGAATTGAATGAAACTTGACCTAAATGTAACAGTTGAAAGAATGAACATGTAATGTGAACTGAATGAAACATTAACGTGAAGCTAACTGAATGTGACAAGCAGACATTTCAGAAAATATTCTCCCTTTAGGTTTCAGGGGGGGGACGCTTTTTCTAAATTTTGTTTAGTATCCTCTTATTTAGTATTTTATAGTTTTAATACAGACGAAAAATAAGCTTGTTTTCTCTGATTTCATTTTTCTTCTTCTTTTACCAATAAATTTATCAATTAGAAGTTTTGAGCATTCAGACTTGTAAGTAAATTGGATTGTTTAAATTGACTTTTCTTATGTTTAAATATGTATGTATAATCTTATGTATAATTTGAAGTTTAAATTGAATCCTCTAATTGTATTTATATGTTGTTTATTGTATTTATATGTTTTATTTTTGTGACCACGACCTTGGGTATTTTTTTTTGTCGAATATACTATGCTACACTATCTTCTTAGAGGATGGGACAAACTTTGGTGTTTAAAATAACACCCTGTATTAACATTAATAAGGAAAAATATTATTGTTGCAGGAAATTCCATTTGAATTAATCTGGTGCTCTCAGCAAACGTTTATTCAACATTCACCATCATAAAACGGTCTTCCCAAACATCAGAGCTTTCTTGTACAATTTCTGCCAAACAGTCATTGCAATGTCAGACCCTAATACGGATCTCGAGGTCAGATCTTAGAAAGATCGCGACGCAAAGTCCAGTCCCGCAGCGGTGGCTGAATTCGGTAGTGAACTCATCTAGAAATCAAATTTCCACTGTTATTCAAGAAAATTACAATCAACCATTCAGGTAATGATTTTTGTCAATATGTATCGCTGTGTTCGAAGTGCTTTGCTCATTAATCAACTAAATATTGAAGGGGCTCTACGATTTTTTATTAACTGAAATAAACGGAGTAAAACCCCGCAGAAGCGCAGTGGTGACTAAGTAAAACCCGCTAGGTTTACACACTTTCCAAGTTTGAGAATCTAGAGGCGGTCCAAACATAAGGGCTGCTAATCATTAGAAAAAAATATTTGACAGATGTGGTACAAGTTTGTCAATCCACTACTAACTTATCAATGCTTTGGTTCTATATTTGCTTGTTCTTAATTCGGCATTCGAAAATGGAAACGTACTATTTATCTTTCCCACTTTTCAGTTTGGTAGATTATATTCATTGAGACAGGGAGAGGGGAGGGGAGTTTCTCTGAGTCATAAAGCTTGCCTTTTTGGCTATTTTTCTGAACCCTCCTTTCTCACTCCGGAGATATATTCTTGCAAATTTGCTAAATTCATCAGATAAGTAAATTTCTAGTTTGATAAATTGTTAATTTACTTGAAATGTGTTGAGTTTGTTATTTTTTGTGACCAAATTGAAAATATTTTTTTTTTAAACTGACATTTTGGTCCATTTTGCCCATAAGCTTAAATTTATCGAGGGTACGTGGTCCCAGAAGATATGTAGAATGAAGGCGAAAGAGTACAGGTGAGCATTACTACCTTAAACTGGGCATAAAGGGTTTAATTAAAGGGTTTGAAATTATTCTTTATTGCTCATATAGTATGAGCATATGAGTCATATTAGAAAGAAATTCCCAAGATTTGACAAAAGAAAAATATAAAAGAGATAACAAAAAAAAGAATCTCTCATTAAAATAAACAAAAAAAAAGGTTTGTTGTAATTATCAATCAATCAATTTTGTTAGAAAATATGGACCAGCACCCAGTATGAGATAACAGGTTTCTGAATTGTTAAGCCTATAGGGGGGGGGAGGTCAGGAAACCTTTCATATTTATTTCCTGAATATTGCAATATAGTATATCTTTTAGTACATTTGAGGGTTTCACCCAAGGATCAGCTGTTTCGTTACTCTTTTCTCTGGTGCCCCTTTCATAAAGTTAAAACTCAACTTTTATTTGCTATAAGTTCAAACTTATCAATTTAGTAATTCAGCATAGGAGTAATTTTAAAGCAATGCTTGTCTTTTAATTATGTTTCCTGAAACAAAAGTTAATCATCCAAAGGTTTTGAATAAGCGATTTAAATGTGGTGTAATAAGTAACGTTGGGGAAGTCATTTGCTGTTAACCGTCAGCTGACATTTGATCAGCAATATAGAAACATGGAATCTGAAGAGGATTTGATCCCTGAACCTCTGGCAGGGCTGTATTCAGAGGGATACCGGCTTTGACACCCCCTCCTCACGAAAGTTTTGTCACACTGGCAAAAACGTGACAAAGATGCATAAAAACAAATATTTGACGACTTTTCTTAAGTTTCTTTTGTAAAACCCCCTCCAAAAAATACATCCCCCCGAATAAAAATCCTGGATATGCCCTTTTCTTCAGGTACGTAAAATCAAATTGTAAGGAATGCTGTGGCATAGCGAGGGATCTGGCAGCCCTCTTACCGTTCCTCTACTTTGACTGCTATACATCGAATGATATACATATTTCTGATTTCATTTGCCGTTGAATTAATTGAAAAATATGTTGACGAATACGAGACTGTCAAAAAGATTCAGAAGTTCAAGGCAATATCAGAATAATTACGCTGATACGAGTATTTCAGTGTCAAAAGAAATTTATATATTTGTCAGAAGGAAAAAACAGAAAAATCATGGTGCTACAAATTTGTTCATTAAAATTGTTAGTACTTCATATAAGACCTACGAGTTACTAGTAAGCAATAGGATCCCCCCCCCCTACTGTAGTGGCTTTCCTAGCCACTTTGCAAATCTCGCGTAATCCCTGATACATCTGTGAAGTGATGGTTTTGTTTTACATGTGTGTTCCTTGCCAAACCAACAAACCCTGATAAGCAAAATATAAATAGACGAATAAAGGAAAATATAAATAAAAGACAAAAAGTTAATAGCGAAAAATAACAAAGGCTGATGGAAAAAAGAGGAAAACTAAATAGCTGCCTCTTTCTCTTTTTCTCTCTTGACTTATCCTTTTTAAATTATCTTATCCCTCTCAACAGATTTTCTCTCTCGACTTTCCTTTTTCTGTGACAAATTAAAGAATCAAGTTTTTTCAACCATCGTTGATAAATTAAAAAAAAATGCAAGACTTTTGTAAACAAAATTCGTTATCGGCAAATACATGTGTTTATTCCCTGTTGTAAGCGCCACCTATGGGCGGGGGTGGGGTTGAAGGAAGAAGAGATGTCTTAAAGATGCTGCTTGTGGTGAATTAGCTCCCGTTGTGGAGAAAGTAGCGTTGGAAGAGTTATACAAAACTAAAGAACTTCTTCTGATAATATAGGGTAGGGGATTTGATCAATTTCGAATGGACAAGCCGCACCATCCGTGGTTCCGGAACCGGCATCTAATATCGTGGTTCGGCCTCCCTGATTTACGGGAAAAAGTGACTGGTCTTGCGGGAAGGTGTCGGAATCTGCAGCCCTTACTGCGCACCATAATATACGTCGTTTTATGTAAATATTAAATAAAAAAAACAAGTTTTTTTAACTGAAAGTAAGGAACGACGTTAAAACTTAAAACGAACAGAAATTATTCCGTATATGAAGGCGGCTGTCCCTCCTCAACGCCTCGCTCTTTACGCTAAAGTTTTTTTATTGTTTAAAAAAAATAGAGTGTGAGAAAGTCAAACTATAGCGTAAAGAGCGAGGCGTTGAGGAGGGGACAGCCCCCTTCATATACGGAATAATTTCTGTTCGTTTTAAGTTTTAACGTCGTTCCTTACTTTCATTTAAAAAAACTTGTTTTTTTTATTTAATTTTTGAACGTTTTTGAATTAATGCAGGTTTTGATTTTGGCTCACCGTACATGAATAATTAAAACAAAATTTGCATATTATATTTGGTTAAATGGCTTTCTCGAAACTTGTTTAATTTTATTTACGAACGTTTTTATTAGTAATAAATATACGTAACTTAGAATTAACTTACGTAACGAACTTCTATATTCATAAATTTTTAACACGTATATTAGGGGGTTCGCCCCCTAGTCAATACCCTGCTCTTTAAACTATAGTTCGAATTTTTTTTCCAGTTCTTTAAAAATGACCTCTTAATCACAATCAGTTGATCAGTTGAAAAACTTGTTTTTTTTTTATTTAATTCCTGATCTTTTTCTTTAATAATGCTGGGAAATCCGGCGCCCCCTTCATAGCAATGTCCCTTCCCCCATGAAAACTTCCTTCATGGAAAGATCCTTCCATATAGCCCCCGACCCTCTCCTTTCCCCATCTACCAGAAAAAAATCTCCTCTGAAAAAGTCTGTATACTTCCCAATAACCAATACTATATGTTAACATTGAGTAAAGTTCATAACTTTCAGCCCTCCCCCTGGGGACTTTGAGGGATCAAGTCATCCTAAAAGACATTTTTATCATATTTTCGACCATGCTGAACAAAATGGCTATCTCAAAATTTTGATCGGGTGACTTTGGGAAAAAAATGAGCGTGGGAGGGGGCCTAGTTGCCCTCCATTTTTTTGGTCACTTAAAAAGGCCACTAGAACTTTTAATTTCCGTTCCAATGAGCCCTCCCACGATATTCTAGGACCACTGGGTCGATACGATCACCCCTGGGAAAAAAAAAAAAAACAAAAAAAAAAACAAACAAATAAACACGCATCCGTGATCTTTCTTCTGGCAAAAAATGGAAAATTCCACATTTTTGTAGATAGGAGCTTGAAACCTCTACAGTAGGGTTCTCTGATACGCTGAATATGATGGTGTGATTTTCATTAAGGTTCTATAACTTTTAGGGGTTCTTTCCCCTTTTTTTCGAAAATCAGCCAAATTTTCTCAGGCACGTAACTTTTGATGGGTAAGATTAAACTTAATGAAACTTATATATTTGAAATCAGAATAAAATCTGATTCTTTTGATGTATCTATTGGTATCAAAATCCCGTTTTTTAGAGTTTCGGTTACCATTGAGCCGGGTCGCTCCTTACTTACAGTTCGTTACCACGAACTGTTTGAAACTGTTAAGCGTGCAAGTTTGCTTTTTGTTCTTGATGTACTCCACTTCTTTTTGTTCATAGTCGGTAATAAATGAATTATTATTATTATTTTTATCTGTTCCAGAAAAATGGAAATTGGCGAGCTGTATCTCCGACTATAATAAGCAAGCTATTTTGTTATAGCATTAGATTTAATTTAACTGACAGTACCTATATTTCCATAATGTTTAGATTTGTCCGTAGTGGTTTTGAGCTGGTTGTAACCATGTGAGTTATGATTACCTGTGTGGCATAAGCCATTAGTAGAATTTATTATCGATCATCACTAAATTTATCACACTTTGTTAAGCTATTAATTTCAAAAAAAATGAATCAAAAGATTTGAAAAGGTCATGACCTTAGGAATTTTAGGTGTATGTAAATAAAAAATGGACTATGAGTTTTCAAATGTCGGATTTGAATTAAATTGTCATTATATTAACAGAGTGATGCTTTTGCAATTTTGTTTCATAAGGCATTTTGATTTTTATCTTTATGGCTTTCCATTTGTTTTGTGTTGAGCTCCTCGTGATAAAGCTAACGTCTTTCGGAGTGATAGGGATTTAAGTATAGATTAGGCAGAGGTTAGGAACTTGTGCATCATGGGCGCGTTTGTGCGTTGCTAGATAGTAGTAGCTGGGTACTTTTCTGGAAGGGGGGGGGGGGGGGGGGGTTCAGAATTGGATGAGATGAAAAAACAGTATTTAGTATATTGCTGAAGAATAACCGATACCATTACTTTTAACAGCATTTTTTTACTTGAATATATAAGCCCCCTCCCCCTCGACCTCCGCTTTCTATGCTTAAGTTTGACTTATCTCTCTAAACTTTAAAAATGAATGCTATAATACATGGGCAATGGAAAATGGGATTAGAGTATTTTGCCCAATGTTTCAAAGGATTTTGAAACTCTGGAAAAAGGGATTTTAATAGCAATATATACATAAAAAACATGTCTTCAATGGTGTTCCCAGACTTGTAAAATTAATTGATTTTACCGTTACCATTTGAAAGTACTTGGCATAATAAAATGTGTCTTAATCCAGAAAAGAGGGACGAACACCTCTCCCCCAATAAAGAAATGGAAATATCAATCTCTTTTGTATCGAATCAGTAAGCGTAAAATATGGGAAGAGGGATCGCTCAAACATACTTTTGATGTTCTAGCGCCAGTTTGAGTAACAAAAGAAATCGTACACCAGCAAAATGCCGATTTCTGCCAATTTAAGTCACAAGACAACATCTGTGACCCGTAGATGGGCAAAACACTGCTGTGCGTAAATTCTGAGACAGCTATAGTGCTTAGAACTATCAATATACCTTCATTTAAACGGCCTTCCAGCATCAGAGGCCATGCTGCCTTATAGTGGTATACATGTCCCTAAATACGTGTGTGCCGTCAATGTAGAACGAACCCGGGGGTAAAATTTGTCCAATGAACCTCCCTTCTCTTGAAAAGTTTTTAAAATAATTGTTTACAAGATGTCAGTGACTGATTCACGGGGAGGGGGTGAGGGGAGGGGCGCCCCCCCTAATGTAATCGAAAGTAGTGTAATTTACTTAATTAACGCAATTTGAGTTAATTTAACTTGCTCCTAACGTAAGTTTATCGGATGAACCTCTCCCCCCCCCTAAAAAGAGTCCTGGATCCGTCCTTGCAAGATGTAACCCAATCAAGTAAATTCTTATGAAAATGTGGGTCTTTAGCGTAGAGGGGAGGGGATTGGGAGTTTCATATTTCTAGTAATCCTGAATATTATATTGAAAACGGACTGGAATTAAATGAAAAAAATAAAGTTCTGGTGAAAGAGGAGTGAAAATAAAACTTAAAACGAACAGACACTATTCTATAAGAGAAGGAGATCGTTACTCCCTTTGGCCCCCATTCTCTGCGCTTAAGCTTAGCTTATGCATTACTTAGGGTCTAGACACTACTCTAGACCCGAAACACGGAGATGTTATGTTGCAAAAATTAAATATAGCCTGTTATGTAGCAGAAAACGGTTCAGAGCTGATGGTGCTTCTGTTAATTGAACATCAAGTTGTCGTTGTCAAAACGGGCGTAATTTTCTATGAAGCAGGGGTGAACTGTCCCCAAACCCCATCTTGCCCGTCCCAGACCCCAGTTTGCCCACCCAAGATGAAGTTTAGCTTATTCGAACATTTTGTCAAAACTAAGATAAGCCTGGATAATCCAAGCATCCATAGAAACAGGTCAGTTTTCTTTAGTATATCTTTGCCTTTATGGTACTATACGGCTTGTTTTCCTATTTTCACTTGATTTGGGAAAATTGTTTCCAACTTTGCCCCCATCCCCCAGAATCTTGACGAAATTACGCCACTGACTGACAATACAGATGAAAAACCAAGGAATAAGTAGCAAGAAAGCCAATACTTTGAAAACTTTAAAATTGTCCTGGCAATTTTTTTTTCTTTTTTTTAGGTTACCAATAAGTGTAAAAAGGCAGTTGAGTTTATACCTTGATCCACCAAACGCGAGAGAGCAGTGATTGGCGGCTACTGGCAGAAGAACTCAAGTTTCAGAGGTAATTTCTAATTTAGTATTCTATTCCTATCGAGTACATTGCCATGTTTTGGAAACAATCGTGTTTTGACAACTTATCCGATTATCAAAACATGTAATAAGCTCTTAGTACTTCCTCAAGGGGTCACAATAAACGTCTGATAAATAAATTAAAGTGCTAATAAATTAAGCTTCTAAATATTCTGTCAATTCTCCCGCAATGATACTGATGCAAAAAGTTAATAGTACAAATATATCAGATTTTTACAAGCTGTATCTTAAGAGTTTTCCCAAGAACCTCTTCAAAAACCTTATTTTACAATAGATTAAGAATGGAACCAACACATCCCAAAGCACCTATCTTTCTTAAGGTCTTTTTGTCGGGGGACACCGGCGCTGGTTTAAAATACATAGGTATTACAATCATAGACGTATTATTAAAATTATTCAAAATTGTAAATCTATGATTACAATTCAATCTACGAGCCTAAGAAATTTGCCGCTTAAATTAACTTATTTTGTAACAGTTGGTAACCAAGAGCTAGGTCACTCGGGACAATCAAGGGCGTCAATTGGGGGGGGGGGGGAAGTAAAAAATACCTTTTCGGGGGTATTTTCGCTGAAAATGCCCTTTTGGTATTTTGATGACAATCCCCGCTCCATATTTTGGAAATACGTTTTCTGGGGGTATTTTCATTGAAAATGCTTTTTTGGCATTTTCACTGACATAATTAAAAAGCCAAATTTACCCGCCTCTCCCCCTAAATTATTGTGAATTGACACTATTGGAAATATTCCTTCTGTTTGCTATCCTAAAAACATTATGATAGTGATCAACTAAAATGAGCACAGGAAACAAGAATGTTAGAACGAATTTTTGAACAACTTAGGGAATTTTCTAAAACAAGAATGTGTTTTCAGAGCGCAATGAACTATGATGTACGGTTCGTATTTTTATTTGCTTCAATAGTTGAGAAAATTTTGAGTTAAATTCGAATACGTTGTAGCAAAATGTTTTTTTGGGCAGTCAATATACTGCTCTATAAAATACATCGTCTCTGTTTTATCCCCTCCCCCCCGCTCTACCACTGCTTTGTGTTTTTTACTTTATTTTGATCGCTAAATTTGTGTACAAGTAAATATCTTTCTCACGATTCTTCAACCGCAACCCATGATATTTTGCTTTCTTAATTTATATTAGGAAATCATTGTCTAGTCATCAGATTTTTTTTTTATATTTTGAGTGACTATATCTAATTTCTCTCCAATTATATTAGCATGTTTTTTTGTCTGCCAGAGTATCGGTTCTTTCCGTCTAATTCCGAGAGCCAATTGCTCGTGCAAAATTATATTTCAGCACGAATGCAATCAAAGAGGTTGCGCGTTGATTGTTTTACATTAAACAGGACCGTATCCAGGATTTTTTCGGGGGGGGGGGGCTTTACGAAAGAATTTTTTTCGGGGGGAAGTTACAGAAAAAACTTCAAAGAACACATCAAAAATTTGTTTATATTCATTTTTGCTATGTTTTTTATGAGTCGGATAAACTTGTCGAGGGAGGGGAGGGGGTCAAAGCCCCTAACCCCGTGGATACGGCCTTGACGGTATATATGGCCTTATACCCCCTGTCACGCTTCAGGGTGTACCTCCTTTGCCTTAAAACTTTCACTCAACATATTTCAATTCTTCATCCGTGCCTTGATCTTGCATCTTGTGTATAAGAAGCTACCTAATGCTTTAGTCCTTGATGAGATCATAGGAGTAAGCATTACATTTCAAATATGCATCAACGAATAAACTTATGGTGGAAAAGTGATACGCTTTTTTAGATTAATTATTTCAAATTAAGTCAATCCTAGTTTTTTATTCCTTTTCCAGTTGGAAATTTTTTTTCCTGGTCACGATCAAGAACACTTCAATGGGAAGTTGCCTGTGGCAAAGCGTGTCTTGCATTGGAAATAAAGTTTTTGTTAGTTTGTTCAACGTGGAAAGTCAAGGAGGAAATTGTATTTTCTTTTTTTAAGACAAGCCATATTGTATTTCTGACTGTAATGAGGTGGGATTTCAGATGTATTTAACGATAAGATAAATAAGGAGAAAATCCAAGTTTAAGGAAAGAACAGTTTTCAAATTGACTGAACAGAAATACTTTAATAGGAATGAAAATCTTACTTATTCTCAACATTAAATGACGGTTTTCTTCATTTTTATGAATGACACATTAGAACGCAAAACACGTAAATTATTTGTTGTTTAGGTTATTTCATGTATCAAACCAAAATGCTGTATTCAAAATCGTAAAAAAAAAACAATTAAAAAATAACAATTATGCCCACTACGGTGGATGAGTTCGAAAACTTTTGTGTGTAGGCCTGTACAAAATATAAACAAAGAAAAAACAAAGCATGAAATGGGGTCGATTTTTCTAGACAGTGGAAGAAAAAAAAGGACAATCGATTTTCGTACATTTCGAGTACACACTCAAGAATCGTCGTCAGCGGACACAATCACAAAAGTACATAAAATTAAAATTTATTAGATCTAATAATTAGTTACTGAGAAAAAAGCTAGGAACCTTTGGTCCTCAGTTTTATAGATTATGAGCAAGCGTTCGTTCGATTCTGTTGACAGAAGAGCTTTAGTAAAGGTTTTATCCTTGTATGGTATACTAGACAAATACATTAAAGTGATCAGTGCTATGTACGAGAATAACACTGCTAAGGTTAAGGTAGGAAATGAGGTTAGCAGCTGGTTTTGTATTAAATCAGGAGTTAAGCAGGGTTGTGTTCTATCCCCCTTTAATTGGATTATTTTGATGGACTTTGTCTTAAGGAGCACAGGAAAGGCAATGGGAGACCACGAAACCAAATGGGGACGAAAAAGTCTCCTGGACTTAGATTATGCTGATGATTTAAGCATCCTAGATGAAAGTGTGAGCAAAATGGATGAAGTTTTAGAGGTTTTGCGAGTTCAGGGTGCTAGGATAGGTTTGAAAAGTAATGTTAAGAAGACTAAATCCCTAAGGCTAGGAATAAGTGAAGATGAAAAGGTGACGTTGGGTAATGAAAAGGTTGATCAGGTGGGCAACTTCACTTACCTTGGTAGTATTATTAGTAAAGATGATGGTAGCAGTGAAGATGTTAAAAGTAGGATAGCCAAGGCTCAGGGTGTTTTTTCACAGTTAAAAAAAGTTTGAAAGAATAGGAAGATAAGTCTGCAAACCAAGATTAGAATATTAGAAGCTACGGTGATGACAGTGGTCAAATATGGCCCTGAAGCATGGTTGCTCAGAAAAGCGGATGAAGATTTGTTAGATGTTTTCCAGAGAAATTGCTTAAGGATTGTTCTGGGTACCCGGCTGACTGACCATATTTCAAACAATAGGCTATACGAAAAATGCAGTTCAATACCGCTCTCTAGGGCTATAATGAAAGAAAGGTTGAGGTGGCTTGGGCACGTTGTGCGGATGAAGGATGACAGATTGCCGAAGATTGTTCTTTTTGGCCAACCGTCTAGGGCTAAACGGAAAGCAGATCTTCCTCGTCTGGGGTGGGAGTACGTCATAAAGAAAGATTTAAAGAAAATAGGAACTTTCCTTTCCGTGGGTGGGTGTAAAAAGGGAGGAGGTTTTGAATAGATTGGGATGGAGGAGGAGCGTGCGTAGCTGTGTTGGCCTCGGGCGGCTTGGTGCTATGGTGAGTTGTTAGTAGTAGTAGTGGTAATAATAAAAAATAATAATTAATTGCGGGTCCGACCTTCACCATCACCAATCCAAGGTGCAACCTAGATTCTGGCCTTGTTTCTGAAAAACGATTGCTGCCCTTACAATCGTATGTCTCGTATTCTATAATTTCGGTACTTATCTGTTAGCTAGTACACACTGGAGAATCTCCATCTACAGGTACGGGGTTGAAACAACTGAGACGCTTGGGAGATATATAGGATGCAAATAATTTGGGCTGTATATTTGCACATTAGGTGGGGAGGGTCGGGGGTTAAGCATAGCGGGGCTGCATGCAAAATGTAACCTAACCTAACCAAAATACCAACTAAATATTTATTAAAATATAGCTGCCATATAGTTTTCCACTGAGCCGAAGCTAATTGTCTCCGAATACAAACAGCAATAAAACCGGTTATTATCTTATTCCAAATTCTCGAGTGTGTAGCGGCTAACAGATAAGTATTAGAATTTCTAATTCTTTGGTGACTTAAAACTGCGTCTGCTGATGACGATTGTCCAGTGTACTAATAGAATATTCAGATGTTTGGTTTTGTAGCTTCCTGAGAAAATTCAACTCTCTATTGGCTTTTTTTTTTTTTAATTCTTCACTCATATGATGCAAATACAGTGTGATCTTCGCAATATTTACGGATATAGAGAAAGATGTATACCAAATAGATTTGTAGTAAAAAGAATGTGTCTTTCAAAACAGTTTTCTCTCACACTCCCGCCCACCAATTTTCTCTGACATTTAAATTGCGACATCAAAAATTGAAGTCAATGACACATAAAACCCACAGACATGTATCATAGCCGACTAAAGTAAATCTTGTAGTGCGGCGAATAGTCTACAAAAACCATATAATAAATTTGAAAAAATTCAGAAAAAAATGACATGGCGTGTAATTAAGTTTTCCCAACAGATACATTAACTTCTTTGCGACAAAGCCGAGTCCAACGGAGCATATTCTCGATTTGTGGGAGGCAAAAAAACAAAGATGTTAATGCCATTGTGGGGCTGATCAACGTCCTAAGACTGATGCATAGGGAAGATGCTGTAGCCATTCTAGAGCAAGTTGCCGGGCCTTGGTGCTGACAGAACCTGATGTTTGACTTTGAATCGTACTTTTTCTAGAACTTATTAAACAATATTATGATATTTATAATGTTTGTGTGGCAATTTTGTGGGCAAGCGTTTGAGTTTCAAGTTTGTTCTATATTACTGTTAGATTATGAGTTTTATAATTTGTATTTTAAGGAGGGAGTTGATTTCTTTGTGTTTAAAATGGCGATAAAGGACAATAATGATTTAGGTTTTTCGTCTTTTATGATCAAGGTGATTTTTGATATATTTTCTTTGTTTGGGAGTATCTAAGGTAGTTTATTATTGAGATACGCTTGAATCCAAGAGTTCGCCCCTCGGGAGGTTTTTTGCAAATTACCAGCCACTTAAGGCCGTATCCAGGGGACGGGGCTAGGGGTTTTAACTTCTAACGTTACAAAAATGCATATAAAATTTTTATTATGGGTTTTTAAAGATGTTTTTGCCCCCCCCCCCCCCCCCCCCAAAAAAATACCCCCTCCTGCTCCAAAAAATACCCCCCCCCCCCCCCGAGCAAAATCCTGGATACGGCTTTGCACCAACGTTTAATTAAAGTATTTCGTGTATGCTCGACTTCAAATAGAAGGAGCATCTTAATTTAGCCCGCTGAAAAAAAAAAAAAAAAAAATCTTTGTGAGCTCTTTTTTAATCTGCCTAACATGATTAACCAGTATGTCATCCTATTCAAACACATCTGGAGAAATACACTCGGAGGCTTCCTATCTTTAGGGGGACAAGGGGGAGGGGTAAAAATTAAAAAAATGATGGATTATATGGAACATGCATAATGATATAAATCAAATGAATCATGCTTATACTTTAAATCATGAAATTTCAGGGGTTTTAATCCGAGGTGCAGCTCCCTATGCATATGTGCCAGTTAATCATAGAAGTTCATCTCGAAAAAAAACTTCTTTTATTGCTTATGAAAAGTGCATCGAATCCATCAATGAGCTGTACTTTAAGGAATTTTTTCTTAGGAGAAGCTTGCTCTCTAATCTAACGCTTTTAAGCAAAATTGATACAACGTCCAATTTCTCGGAAGACGTTTATAAGGATTGCTTGTTAAAGATGCGGAAGTACGACCAGTGGGGTTAAATTTTATTACTTCCTCTGATCCTCCCTTTTTGCTAGTTGTTGAAGATCATTTCTAAGTGAGATTTTCTACCAAGGGATAAGGTCGATTAATTTCACATCATTTTCAGATTGGAAAAAAAAAGCGAAAAGAAATGAGCATGCCTTTTAGGCTTAGAAGGCCTACAATGCTGTGTTGTAAAATGCTCTTTTACTAAATTCGTTAAAGAGATTTTACAAGTTTTGCCTTGAGTCTCTTACATTCATATCGGTTTGGAATCGAAAAGACGCAGGTGGCAGCTTTTATCTTTACTTTATCACTCGAAATCAATCACACTGGGCCAGTTGGTCCAAGTCGTATTCCTGCATCTTTTCTAGTTCTCATGAAACTTCGATGTTTTGAATTTTGCAATATTTGTTTTGTGCAAAATTTATCTGTATTTATCTTATTCTTGCTTGGAGTATTCGTCGAAAATTTAAGCTTTTATTTTTTTTTTTTCTTGTCTCAGAGGCCTCAGAAACCTTTCGACGTAGAGTAATTCGTCAATAACATTTAAAAATTTAATTAATCTAAAAACTTTAATAGTTTAATATTATGTTCCTGTCCTCTGAAAAATCTGTACCGTGTAACTCAACACCATTTGATTTGAATTATTGATGCTGGGTTTCTTCCGTTAATTGCATTTACGGGGTGGGAGGTTGGAACTAAGCCAAAGATTAGATTTAGCTAACAATGTATTAAATAGTTAACGGGCAGTGAAATGTTTTCTTTTTTTTGGTCAATCGGAATTTGCTCGCCTAATCCCATGTTAAAAATATAAATCACAAGACCTGGTTAGGCCTTAGTTCAAATAGTAGTATGTATTTCGGCCCTTCCCGTCCAGATTTCCGGGTCATTGAATAAAATTCTTGTGTCGCCATTTTAAGTAGTACCTGATTTACTTTTGTTTTTGTATTTCTCATGCTTATGTTACAATAATCTTTGTGCCTTTATAAATGTTTTTAGCGCTTGTTGTTTAGACATTTCGTATTATATCGGAAATATAATTTTGAGCCTGGCTGGAAGAAATAGTTTGACGACCAGTGTTCACGTGTAAGACGATTTATTATGTTATACGTGTGCATTAACGGTAAGCGGTGTATACCGTTTGTACTAAAAAGACGGTTAAGTAACTACATTTTCATAAATATCCTGTATACAAAAAAATCCCAAAAATCACAAATGAAAAATCCCAAAATCCCAAAATTTACAGAAAAAAAACTACCTCTTGGAAGTTTTTTTTTATTTTGATGTTCATCGAAATAAAATTTATTTCGATATTCATTCTTCGAAAGTCTTCTAAATATTGGTTAACTGGTAAAATTCCTATTTTAAATGCCTCGCAAGCATAGGGGATACTGCATAAGACCTAATCATAAAATTGCAATGTCACTTTTCTCGAAAGTTCTAAAAAAAACAGTTTTCGCTAAGATCAAATACTGTTTTCGGCAACTCATAAATTTACGAAATGTAAGATATTAGCTTTTATTTCGGGCATAAGAATATATTTTGAAGGTGTAATTGCAGAACATTTGCAGAAAATGCATTGTATGTATGCATTATGCTATAAGTTTTATAGTCGCTAAAGTATTTCAGT
Organism: Artemia sinica; assembly: GCA_027921565.1. Taxonomy (NCBI): domain Eukaryota; kingdom Metazoa; phylum Arthropoda; class Branchiopoda; order Anostraca; family Artemiidae; genus Artemia; species Artemia sinica. The sequence goes on from CM051270.1 coordinate 28,632,309, forward strand.
TTTATATTATGATGTGAAGCGCTTTAGTATTTGTCATGATTGTTATATTATAAATGTAAATACATAAATTTGTATTGAAATTGAATTTATTTAATGTTGTATTTTATAGTTCTATTATTTATAAATAATAAACTGGAAATGAATTACATCTTTGCTGCTATAAGACTTTTAATGTCCAAGCAGTCGCGGACTTGGACAAAGAGTTAGGGCTTTCTTGGAAATTAAAGCTTCCGGATTTTTTTTTTTTTTATATTAGTTTGTTCCTTAAGATGTTTCATACTTTTAGGTAGAATAAAAACTCTAGAAATGGTCCAAGCAAGAAGGTTCCTAGTCCAGGACCTTGCGGGTGCAAGTTTTGAGCCGTTCAGAAAAAAGTTTTTTGCTCCTTAATCTGGGAACCAATATTTTATTTTCTACTTTATAATGTAAATTTGTATCTTCTTGGCCCAAGGACTCAAGGATATAAGTTTTGAGCTGATCAGAAAAAAAAACAGTTTTACGCCCTCTTGGGCCCTATTTTGAGGGGACCGTGCTCAAACACCGTTTTTTTTTTTACATTAGTATACCATCGGTCCAGGGCCTTATGGCTGTAAGTTTTAAACTGACCAACAGGTTTTTCGGTCCATTTCTGGGTCCGCTACCGCTCTTTCCCATTTCAACAAAATATCGGATCCCTTTAGCCCAAGCAACGATTCTTGAAAGTTTCAAGCCAATCGAATAAAATTGTTTTGGGATACCAAAAAAATAAGTTTACCAAGGGAACAAGTTTAGAGTTTGTAAAAAAAATAGTGTTTGGCCCTTTTTTAGTTTTATTCTTGAGGGGACCATGCTTCCAACCCTTTTTTACATTAGACTCTTTTTTACATTAGGAGCTTCTTGGCACAGGAAATTACGGCTGTAAGTTTCAAGATGATCAAGAAAGAAAATCTTTGGCCCGTTTCTGAGTCTCCTAACAGCCCCTCCCTCCTTTGAAATGCCTGGTCCTCTTATCCGCCGGAACGATCCTAGAAAGTGTCGAGTGAGTTGAACACCCATGATCAAACATGCCCGTCTTTTACCATTACAACCTATCAGTAAACAATTGGCAGTTTGCATTTTTTACGGCATTTGACCCAGGAGCCGAAATGGTCATGTATTCCCAGAGGCATAATTCGACTGTTTTGAGAGATATGACTTTCTGGGTTGTAGGCTGATTCACCCTGGAAAATTTCTGCAAAAATCCCTTCCATGGAAAATTTCTGTCTCCCTACAGAACAATTACCTCCCGCTAGCAATTACCCCCCCCCCCCCCAAAAAAAAAATGTCCCCACTTTTAAAATTGAGCAGTCAAAGGGAAAGTATGACAAATAAAAGACATGAAGAACAGAAGGGATCTCGGAATATTTACCTGTATTCCTGTATTCCAAAATGTAGCTAGAATATATGGTGCAGAATGTCCCATTGTATTTATTTTTATATTTGTATTTCTTTTAATTATTTTTTGGTGCTATTGAGGTGTTGGGGGTTGAGTTATAATATCAGGGTAAGATAATGGTTATAGAAAGTAATTTGTAACGGAAGTACCCAGCCCATAACGGAAGTACCCAGAAATACAGCCAGGGATTAAGAAGAACAAGTAATCACTTCCTGTGGACTTGGTGTGGCGCGCATATCTACAGCACAATATATCTGTTCAACCCTTGCTATTGAAATTGCGTCCATTTGGCATGCATCAGAAAGTTTTCCCGTCCGAAGTACCTTTAAGTTTTCGTTTTTTTTTTATTTAATTCAAATAACATGAATGAAACTCCAAGTCAGAACCAAGCAAATTTGGAATTGACAAAAACTTCTCTCATTTAAACAAGCAAGAGAATAATTTTCTTAGCCTTTATCTTAGCCTACTATTATGGCTCAATCCCAAAAGCATGAAGAAGTATAAAAATATAAAAATAAATCTTATAGCATATTTTACACCATACATTCTACCTGTATTTTAGAATATAAAAGGAATATTCCAAAATCTATTCTTTTCTTCATTCTCTTATTTGTCTTACTTTCCCTTTGACTGCTCAATTTTACATGTGGGGAAATCTCCCTGGGGCTAATTGTCTGGGGGGAGGTACTGCCCATGGGGGAGGGATTTTTTTTTGGGGGAGGAAGTTTCTGTAGGGGTATTTCTTGGGGGGAATTATCCAGACACCAGCTTTCTAGAAGTTCTTATTGGATGCAAGGCTGTACCCAGAGGGGGAGGGGGAACACCCCCCCCCCCCAAATGCTTTTCTGACTCGTAAAAACGCAACAAAAGTGGATATAAACGAAGCGTTTTTGAGTTTTTTTTGTGTACCCCCCCCCCCCCCCGAATTTTGTTTTTGGTAAAACCCCCACCGAAAAAAATCCCGGGTACGGCCTTGATCGGGTGTCTTTTTGGGTAGGAGAGTCAGTTGCAAAAAAGACACCATCAAGGTGGGTGGTTTACTTCCATTAATATGACTCTTCGAAAGGACACTAAAAATTTTAATTTCTAGTCCAATGAACCTCTTCCAATTTTTTATAAGCATCCCTTCAATATGAAGTGACCGGGAAAAAAATAAAGGATGGGATATGGATGGCTCTATACAAAGGCAACGCTGGAGCATTGCCTCAGACAAATCTAGTTATTTGAGCTGTCTAATTCATGGGCATACAACAAATGTGAAAGAGGACTTTCAAGTTTCCCCGTGAAGTTATAGTCGCATTTGTCCATATAATATATATATATATATATATATATATATATATATATATATATATATATATATATATATATATATATATATATATATATATATATATATATATATATATATATATATATATATATATATATATATATATATATATATATATATATATATATATATATATATATATATATATATATATATATATATATATATATATATATATATAATATATATATATATATATATATATATATATATATATATATATATATATATATATATATATATATATATATATATATATATATATATATATATATATATATATATATATATATATATATATTCGTCCAACAACAACAAACCCCAATTTCATTAGTATCCTTAATAGTCTCTTTAAAGCTTCTTGGAGCACAAGAATTGAACCCCAAGAGATGGGTCTCTGCACAAACAGTTGAAAACGCCCTAAGTTATGCAAAACCTTCTTCCGAAAGGACTGAAATTGATTGTTTCAATTTGAAATGTAAATGACCCAAATCGAATGATGATGTTTTGATTTCGGGTCGGACCTTTTCTTTATTTGATACCGTTTATCACTTTTGACGACAGGTGGCCATGGGTTTGGTTGTTAATTTGGTTTGCAAATTAATCCACGAAGGTTGTGAAAAACTGTAACTTTGTTATAAATGTCCAGTCCCTTTAATAAGGCATTAATATATTTCTCATGACTTTGACTAATAAAGAACGCCTTGGCTAAATCTTGTCTGAGATCAAGACCGATAATAGGAATATCATTTTTTTTTTAAACCTTTTTTTTCAATTTGACGGTCGATGTCAGGGAGGGAGAGCAAAACGTACTGTAATAATTATGTTCTTGTAGGTTCGGCTGAACCTATCAGATTCCAAAGGGAACTAAATCAAATGAATAATTTTTTTGTGCTGCAAAGCAACACTACTTTTTTTTTTTTTTTTTTTTTTTTTTTTTTTTTTTTTTTTTTTTTTTTTTTTTTTTTTTTTTTTTTTTTTTTTTTTTACTAGCAGATTGTGTCTCAGTGGTAGGAAGATATGAAAAGTCAAAATAATTTTCCAATGCTAGAATCGTGAAACGGAAAAGAAAATTCCTAAATCGTTTGCAAAATCTCTAGTTATATTCCCAAAAATCACTCTAGAATAAATAGATCAGTCAGAATAAAGAGGTCAGTGCATTTGATTCTAGCACATATTATTCCCAATCTCAATGAAGCTTAAAACAGAATGAAGTGGAGGATGAGCGTGCACAACTTTGTTGGTCTCAGGCAAGGCCGTACCCAGGATTTTTTTTTTCGGAGGGGGTTTTACTCAAAGATTTTTTTTCGGGGGGGGGGTTTTTACACAAAAAACAAAAAACGCATACAAAATTTTTTATATCCATTTTTGTTGCGTTTTTACCAGTCAAACAAACATTTTCAGGGAGGGGGGGGGGTTCTCCCCCCCCTCCCCCTCTGGGTACGGCCTTGGTCTCAGGTGATTTGGCTAACAATAAGCTAGTTGTTAGTTGTAACAGCAGCAGTAGCATTAAAACTCCTGCTGATAAGATATGTTGCTGGTGACCTTCCTTCTACGCTTTTTAGTCAAAGCAGCGAAAAACAGGACACTCGTTTGACAATCATCGGAACTAAGAGAAAAATCTAAAATAGCTATTTCCAGGGCGCCCCTGACCATTCTCATGACTTCTTGATCGCGATATCATGGCGAAGGTCTTATAGACAATTGAATATAATCTTGAGTACATGTGCCACCAAGAAAAAACTACTCATTCAGTAAGTCAGCAGCAATTTTTAGGAGGGGGAGGGGGAAGCTTCGCTTAAGCAGCAAAAAAAGGCGATTTTTTTATTATTATAGACATTACCGTAAAAACATCCAATCTGGAGAGGGGAGGTCCAAAGTCTCCTGATGTCAAGGCCGTATCCAGGGGAGCAAGTTAAGGGGTTTGACTCCCTCCCAAATGTTTGTCCGACTCGTAAAAACGTAACAAAAATGAATATAAACAAACTCTTGAAGTGTTTTTTTAAGTTTATTTGTAACCCCCCCCCCCCCCTCCCCCGAAAAAAATCCTGGATACGCTCTTGGCTGCTGTAGCCTATACAAGCTTCCTTATTATAATATTTTGTTTTCAAAATTATAGACATACACTTTAAAACGAAAGAAGATTAGTTTTAAATACTTAAAAATTAGTATTTGTACTAGACCTCGGCGCCGCGCCGATAAGGGAAGACCGGTGGTGGCGGGGCCAAAAATAGCAGCGGCAATGTGCCGCCGATGCTTTTTTCACACCGCCACCGGTAAGATGTCGGCGACGCGGCGCCGGCGCGATCAATGTTGATCGCAAACATGAATGTTTTCATCAGTCTTTCTCAAATCCCAGCTTAAATTTACAAAAGATTGGGGCCTATTCATGAATTAAAAACTTCGCAAGTCGCTGGCTGGACGCTGGTCTCTTCTTCGTTACTCATCAAGAGAAGTAGAAATCTGGTAGAAACGGAATGGCTGTGGCGTTTCAGAACCCTTGCATATAAAATTAATGAAATAATAGATAATAGATTCGCCGTGGTATTCAATAAGATCCAAGGAATTTAATTAAAAGGGAGCACACAAAAAAAATGCAAGTTAGGCCAGTAGCCTACGAGAAATCCAAAAATACCCAAAACAATGAAAAAGTCCCAATAGGGGCCCTGGGTCTATAAAAAATATTTATATGGTTTTCCAGGGAATTTGATATCATTTTCTTCCGTCTCCGCTTTAGATGAAAAAAATAATTAGCTTTTTGGCACCCCTGCTTTCAATTAAAAAAAATGAGGCATTATTATTTAAAAATGATAGCCCCATATCCTCCCCCCCCCTATAGGCAATAAAATACAATTTTTTTTATAAATCATATTTTTGGGGTCACTTCCGTCTCAATTTTCAATTCCCCAACCTTGTGCATAGTCTATAGCTAAGTTTTATCTTAATAGAAGGTTCTTTGGGATGTAGGGGAGGGGGGGGGGGTAAAAAAATTTCAGAGAGAAGATTGTATTTTCTTTAATCTATCAGGCGTTCAATAATTATGTATTAAACATTCAGAAAATGTATCTAAAAATAGCAAAAGAAAATAAAATTCTTACGGTTCAGCTGTCGCAATAGCATGTTGGCTATCAATAGTGTAACAACTTAAAAATAAAATTCATGACTACGAATGATGTAAAAATCTTATAGTAATTGGGAAAAATGCATTCAAAATGGCTTAATCTCATCAAACAGTTCATGGTAACGAACTGTAAATAGGGAGCGACCCGGCTCAATAATAACCGAAACTCTAAAAAAAAAAACGGATACCAATTTTGATGCTAATAGATACATCAAAAGAATCTGATTTTTATGCCGATTTCAAATATATGAATTGCATCAAGTTTAGTGTTACCCATCAAAAGTTACAAGCCTGAGAACGTTTGCCTTATTTTCGAAAAAAAGGGGGAAAAACACCCCCTAAATTCATAGAATCTTAATGAAAATCACACCATCAGATTTAGCGTGTCAGATAACCCTTCTGTATAGATTTAAAGCTCCTATATGCAAAAATGTGGAATCTTGTTGTTTTTTTTCTGCCAGAAGAAAGATCACGCATGCGTGCTTATATGTTTGTTTATTTTTCTTTCCAGGGGTGGTCGTATCTACCCAGTGGTCCTAAAATATCGCGAGAGGGCTCATTCGAACGGAAATTAAAAGTTCTAGTGCCCTTTTTAAGTGACAAAAAAAATGAAGGGCAACTAGGCCCCCTCTCACGCTCATTTTCCTCCAAAGTTACCGGATTGAAATTTTGAGATAGCTGTTTTGTTCAGTATTGTCGAAAAATCTAATAGTTATGTTTCTAGGTGTAAAATGACCCGCCGCAGTCCCCGGAGGAAAGGCTACAAGTTGCGAACTTTGCCCATTGTTTACATATAGTATTTGTTATTGGGAAATATACAGCCATTTATTTGGGGCCAGGGGGGTTGTACTTGGGGTGGATTTTTTAAGGGGACAATCTTCCTTTGGGAGGGAAATTTCTGATGAGTGAATATTCTAGGGGAAATGTTACACTGAGAGTTTGACAGAAACTACTATTCGAAATTCTTTTTAATTGTCTTACATTCTCTTTGCCAAATTCCTTATATGGAGATATTCCGGGTGAATTATCCTGGGGCTTTTATCCACACGTTTTGTTTTCTGGGAATAAATTTCCACGGAAGGGGGCATTTGTGGAGTAATCGAGAAAACCGATCATAGATTAAAGTCTTTTCCAATGAAAAATTGATAAGGAAAATTTTTAAGGGTGAATCATCCACAAGCCATTTTACAGAGAGGGGGGATTCTCAGCGAGGAAGGAACTGTCTGAAGGGAGTTTGACGGGGGGGGGGTGCACTTTACGCTGGATGTAATTTCTACGGAGGAGTTTTCCGTGAGGCGGAGGGGTATATTTCATAGAGGGTGAGCCAGATTTGCCGGCATTATTTAAAAAACGAACAGAAATTATGCCATATATGAAGGGTTGCTCCCTCCTCAATACCTTATTCTTTACGCTAAAGTTTGACTCTTTACTAAAATTTAAACACAGGGGCTATTTAATTAGAATAGGAAGCTTTTGTAAAAGTGCAAACAGCTTTAGCGTAAAGAGCAAGGTATTGAGGAGGGGTGACTCTTCATACCGGAATAAATGTGCCAAAATTAATATGCAAATTGTGTTTTAATTTTTCATGCACGGCGAGCCAAAACCGAACCTGCAATAGTTGAAAAACGTTCAGAAATTAAATAAAAAAACAGTTTTTTTTAGCTGAAAGTAAGGAGCGACATTAAAACATAAAACGAACAGCCATTATTCCGTATATGAAAGGGGCTATCCCCTCCAAAAAGCCTCACTCTTTACGCTAAAGTTTGACTCTTTTTCACCCCTCTACTTTTCAAAACAATAAAAAACTTTAGCGTGAGGAGCGAGGCGTTGAGGAGTAGACAGCCCCTTCCATATACGGAATAATTCCTGTTCGTTTTAAGTATTAATGTCGTTCCTTAATTTCAGTTAAAAAAAATTGATTTTTTATTTAATTTCATAAAGACGATGCTTTTGTCAATATATGAAGGTGTATGTTGCAATTGTATCTGTCTGTTTTATATGCAAAGTAACACAAGAGACAAAAATCAACGAACAAGAGAGTAATGAAGAAGTATGGTTTGCAAAGTAATAATTGGCAGGGGTAGTTACTAGTGATAAATAACTAGGGGTGGCACCGTGATTGGGTTTCGGAAAACCATTTTTTTTGGAGTGACACATAGATTTTCGGGAAATCCCCGAAAATTCAGGGATAGTGCAAGCCCTGCTTGATTTCTAATAAGAAAAATCGAAATACTTAACCACACGAGAACAGAAAAGCTCCGACTTTGTGGTTGACACAATAGAGAATTACCGCAATATTAATTCAAAGTCAGCCAAACCCCGCCGCCTCTGCTTGCGGCGGCGCAAGTGCGGCGCGCCTGTGACGTTGCGACACTTCGGTGGCGGTCAACCGGGCCTCTCGTTGGCGGTGTTTGGTCGATGCGCCGGCGTGGTGCCGGGGTCTGGTTTATATGCACCTCATGATGCCCCTTCAAAAAGACATTTCCATAGTTGAAGCCCTCTAAAAGTTTGTAAATACGAACCAATACGGGCCAGATTGTGGGGGGAAGGGGTATATGCAGTCTGTTTGATTTCTCAATTTTTGATGAACATGTTATTTACATGCGTAATTATACATATCAAGGCATCACACTGATGTAATTTGTAGATTTAGCCGCCTTATCTCGGCTTTCCGCAGCCAAATCTAGTAGGCCTGTCTACATTTTTCAAGTTTTCAATAAAATCGCATAGCAGTGATTTATTTCATTTATAGAAGATGGGAAACCATCTATAGAAAGTGGGAAATCATCTCTAGATGGGGAAAATTTATAGAAGATGGGAACGTTTAGAATTTCATCAATAGGTTTTCTGAATGCCGCTGTCTTTTCGTCTTTTGCCGCCAAGTTTTTTCTAAACGTATACTAGATTTATAATTTTAGTATGGTCATCCTAGGTATCAGCTGTGGAAAACCGGTCAATCCCCTGTTTGCGTTGATAATAGGGCTGTTCTTTTGCACTAAGATCTTACATCTAAGATCTCACATCTTTCTGCAAAGATTTCCGTTCTTCTAATTCATCTTTGTTCTAAGATCTTACAGCTCACTGATGTTAGCAAAAAGTGTGTAGGACACCATCTTTCTGCCATATAGAACAATAATGAGAGAACTTAGATGATATACATATACTCATCATTGTTCTTAGACCACCGACCAGAGCGGAATGATAAAAGACGTTTGCAAAAGAACGCTATAAGATGTAAGATCTTAGGGCTAAGATTTCACTTTTAAGCGTTCTTTGTCAAAAGATGCAAGTTCTTAGCACAAAGATGAGTAAAAGAACGGCTTTAATATGTCCTATAGCAGATGGAAAAATTCTGACTTTACCACTGGAGTTTTGAATTTTTATGCAAATATTATGTTCGTCAGAAAACACTTGATCTGGTCACTTTCAAAAACCTTGATTTTCAAACTAATTGAATGTTTTCTTACGCCCAATCGTAAAAAAAAACAAAAAAAAATTCAAAGATTGTTTTTACCGATCCCCCCCCCCGTCTTCGCATAGGTTGACGCTCAGATGATACGGCCCCACACCATGTTTATTTTGGCTCAATAATTACGAATAAGTATAATGGAAAATATAGCAATAGAAACTCGGGAGTGTTTTCAATTTAACGGTTCAATTTTTGACCCGCTTGCAATCCATTTCAGCAAATTGAATGGGATGCGGGCTAAAGGGACGTAAACACTTTAATTGTTTTAGAATCAGTCTGCCAAAGATATAAAACATGGAATTTCAAAAGAAAACAAATTAAATCTACGTCTATATCGACGTTGAAAAGAGTTTAATATGCAAATAACTAACACTAGAAAGCTTTTGTGATTGAATTAAGCTGCATTAGAAGATTGTATTTGAGAATAATCTTCGCCATCTTGCTTTTACTACGACTATCATAAGCGAATAGCATCCGAAATTACAGCAATACGGATGTCAGAGTTTAACCATAATATGTTTGGTACTTCCTAGAAACTAACGCATAGCGTGAGATAATTTTTAACTATTTGACCTGTCTGTTTTTTTGGTGAGAAAGTTAAGCAAATTATTGATTCATGGCTGGGAAGCTACAGCCCGCAAGTGTTCTTATAGTAGCCGTCATTTGTAGAAGAAAACTATATCTCAAACCAAATTTTTGGGTCCGAGACGCCACATACCAGTCATACCAATAGGTATTCCAAGTATGGCAATTCCAAAACCGTTTGGCTTATCGTCCGTGACAAAATTTCGGTGGGGAGGGAGTTAGGGGGTTGAACCCCCCCCCCTGAAATTTATTCCGACTCGTAATAACGTAACAGTAATGAATAGATGGATTTTTGATGCGTTAAAAAGAAGTGTATCCCCCCCCCCCGAAACAAAACCTGAATACGGCCCTGAACAAAACAGAAAATAAAACACTTGGTTGTTTTTTGGCTCGGATCCTTATTATTAACGACTGAATAGCATAAATCTATTTCTTATGTGCTGCGGAACAACACTACTGCTTTCTCAGCTGTTTTTTTTTCTCTCGTGGTCAACGGCCTGTAGCTCCGAAGGGGTAAGAGATACGAACTCGGATTTTTTTTTTAGTTATAAGAATCGTGAAACGGGACAGAAAGGTTTCAGTGGAGTTTATAAAGTTTACAGAAGTTTTCTCTTCTAGATATCTGGAAAATTTGACCTCAAATGCCAAATTCCAATTTTTTGGTGGTTCTCTTGAATTTTTAGTTTGATGCTCTTTTGCATTTTAATCAAGTAATACTATGAAAAGTACGAGTATGAAATACTAAAGCAAGACGACATGAATTTTTCTTTTACATAAAAACTGCTTCGTTCACTGCCAACACGGATAGCCAACACGGATAGACGGATTTTGATCTTCTAAGAACTGGAATTTATGCTGGTCCTCCGGAAATAAAATTCCTTCTGTGACTTTTCTATTTTGAAGTTTTGATTCTGCAAATTACCTACATTTGTCTAAGTAAAATGTCCTAGCTTCGAAGCGTAGCTTCTTGGTCATCAAATAACTTTGAATGGTGATAGAGCTTCATATAATCTCTCAGAAAACCTTAGCAAAATTTCCATATCTCTCAAAAATTTTTGGGAGGGCCTTACTGTTGAGCAGCCTCTTTTTCAGTTTCACAGAGTCCTTTTTTCATCGCCAGAACGGCTTTGGTCGGTGAGAAGCTCTAGTGTGCTGTTTAATCCTAGATAGCGCCTCCTTTTCCCTGAGTCCTGTTCGCAGGACGGCACTTACTTCCAAGGTATCTGAGCTTCAATACAATTACTCTTTCCCGACACTTAGGCTCAGTGGTACTCGCTTGTTGCCGAGTTGATCCCCAGCCACAAAAGACTCGCTTTCTCTCAGGTTACCCTAAAAAGATCCTGGAGCCCACCTTGCTTTTTCTCCATTAGGGTGATGTATGTAAGAGTAAAAGGTCATTGAGGAGTAAGACTTATTTTTTGAGTTCTGGTATATTTTCAACATCCCAGGATCTTAAAGCTACTGCTTAAAAGCTTCCTGTCCATTTTGATTCTGGATGCTTTTTTTTCTTATTTTTCTTCTTCTTTTTTTTTAAGCCATAAGGTATATTTTCAAAATAACGTAGCACAATCCGACATTAAACAAACGACTGTGTTATGAACATGGGATTCGTGCATGCGGGGGTAAAGTTTTATTAGAGTTAGGAGGGACTTGCAAATCCGGAAATAGTTGAGGCACAAGAGTAGAGACAACAAAATAAAAAGTAACAAATTAAAAAAAAACTGAAGTGGCAAATTCTGAACATTGTTGATCATAAAAAGGAGATAAGGAAGAGGAAGAGGAAGTTGGAGAGGAAGAGGGAGAAAGAGAAGAAGAAGGGAGCATGAGAGAATGAACAATCAGGACTAAATTAATTATTTGATATACCGTAAGAATGTAAACTTGTATCAGATTGGTGGATTATTTTTAACTGGCTAATCAAAGACCGTCTTACATTCTTGCGTTATGTAGCTTATGTAGTGGGAAGCCACTATTGATCTAGTTGTATAATGGAGTCACTGTAATATAAATAGTAGAATTAGTACCGATTTTAGCACTAGTAATTACCGATTTTTATATATGTATCGGAATAAATTAATTTAAAATTAGATTCTTTAAAATTTAGTGTTACAATTACAAAGGTGAAGCTAAGTATCGCGTTCATAGAGAAGTCTGACTTGTCTACCCGTGAAATAATTTGATGTCGCATATGTTTATAAGTTCTCCGGAGCACTTGCATCTCGGTCCGGCTTTGTATAATGGTTGAGGTAGGGAATGATCTTACTGTCTATTATTTATATACAGTAAATGGAGTGTAGAGAATAAACCGGGTGTTGTATTTCACGTGGCGCTATGTTACAATAGTTCAATAGAGGATTGAAAAAATAAAAATAAATTTTATTTTAGGGCTGATATAAACAAGCAATAACTTAAAAGGAAAAAGTTATTTTAAGCGCCAAAGATACGGCAGACAATATTTTGGTATCACACGATTCATTCCCTAACTATTTCTGCGCGTGGATACCATATTTTGGGGGAAAAAAGAAAAAAAAAAACGAACACCTCTAAGCAACTCGATAACTAAATAAAATCTTAGAATATTTCCAGAATATAGGCTCCATATTGGCGTTAAAAAATAAAGTTACGTCACCACCAGGGTCGTAGCCAGATTTTTTTTATCAGGGATTGTTATTTTGGTACTTATGTACTATCTGTAACGCACACGCCATATTATATAGGGAAGATGCTTAAGAAACTAGTCAAACGGGTTTCTTTCAATAGACAATTGGATTGGAAACCGTGGTTTGTCATTGCGTTTACAATATTTAAACTATTGTTTTTTATGGGTTTTAGGGGGGAAAAGGTACATAGGTTGGGTTAGGTTCGGTTACGTATTTAATGTATGCTATGCTTTACCCCCCCCCCCCCCCCTAGTGGGCCAATATGTAGCCAAAAAATTTGTTTCTAAACTATTGTATTTTCATCCTATTTTGTTTTATTTTATTAGCATTAACCAAACTTCACTTTTCGCATGTGTTACAGATAGTGCATAAGTACCGTTATTTTTTTTTTCGAAAGGGGGATTTTGCAAAAAAAATATTTAAAACGCATCAAAAATTTGTTTATATGAATTTTTGTTACATTTTTACTAGTCGGACCAAATTTTGGAGGGGGCTCTGACCCTCTAACCCCCCTGGATATGCCCCCGGTTATCACCTTTTGAGTTACTGCAGCCGTAACTGACTGGATATTCGCACGAGCTTAGTGCGACTGTATAAGCTTATGTTGGACGCGTCCATACGTAAATAGAACTTCTGCCATGCGATAAAAAAAGTAGAAAAAGCCTTATTTATTGGAAATATTTTTTACGCTGCAAGTTAAAATAACCTAGACCTCTTTCTGTCTGCAGGGGTGTCCAACGGGGAAAAGGGGCAATTGTCTCTTTAGATTTTGAAAAATTATTTTGCGTCTTCATTGAAAATCGAGAAAAAACAAAATTGCCTCCCATTTGGATTTGTTTGTGTCTTCGTTAAAGAGTGATTGAATAACAATCTTTGTCCCCTCCCTTACAATTTTTGAACTGTTGTTCTGGCTGCATGCAAAAAACAGCACACATACTATGAAATTGTAAATAGGCACATACTATAATATTGGAAACTTTCTCACTATACATCCATTTTTGCGTGTTTAAGACAACGGCTGAAGCTACTTAAATTCCAGTTTCAATAATTTCCCATTATAAAACCCCAGGGCCAGTAGTTGTGTGTTTATACACTGTAGTGTGAATTTACAAAGGATAAGCCATAATAATCTATAGAACGACATCTACCAACTTGCTTAAAATTTAGGACAATGGACGAGTAAACAGGTTGAAAGTGCATCCAAACAAATGCCATCCAGTCAATAAATATAGTGAATGTATCATAAGAACGTTCCAGTGAGAAGGTCGAAAAAGAGAGAAGGGTGTATTGAAAACTATCCGTCTGAAAGTCAAAATATACCTCAAGAAATTTGAGTTTAGAAGGTTGCATAGGGCTTTTTTCGTTCTTTCAACAAATTTTACAGATAACAGTTATTTTGCCCGTTACGCAACTTTTATGTCTTAATTATCCAGATTGACCTTGAGGAATTCAACCTACTCCCCCCCCCCCTCTTTCAATACCGACATCAATATCAGTGAAAGGAAGTTGGTCATTTTAAATACGAAATACTGTTCTGCGTTGGTATAGTATGCCAATTGCCAAGAAAATTCCCTGACTTCTGGGGTGTAGTAATGCAAGAAAGGGAGGGGGGAGATAATTCAGGCTTTAATTTTCAAAATCAGTCAGTTTTTTTTTAAATGCCTAAATACATGCTTTTCAAATAAATCAGCTACCCCAGAGAAAAGCTTTGACGCACCATAAATGTTGGCTATATAGAGTTATAGGTATATTCCTAGAGACGATGAAGAAAATACAATAGAACAAAATTTTGTGTATGCATGGGGGGCTCAACAGCTGTTCCTTTGCTCTCAACTATGTTTGGTAGTGTTCAAATCACACAAATAGACAGATTTTAAACCATAGCTAGAGATCCAACTAAGCTTTAGCTTTTGCTTTTATTTTCAAAAGAGCTAAGATTTCCGAACTGTGGACTTCCCTCCTAAAATTTTAGGTAGTTCAAAGAGATATATTTCGTCCTCCTGTCTGGTTTGTTTTCCATTTTCAATTCCAAAAGTTATGTATCTTGCTTAAGTGGCTAAGTTTGAAGTTAACATATGAATTTTTTTTTTGCTTATTCTAAGTAGGTATAGTATTATTTTTATCATGTTTTTTGTACTCCTTGTGCTCGAACCCCGCCCTCTCAAGGCCATTTCTTTATGCGAAAGCCAACGTGGCCCAGGCGGTTACAGTCTTATAGATGTAAAAGATAGAACAATTTGAATGTCATGGTTATGAAACACATTTGAATGTGTCAGGGCAGGTTCTGGTTTTTACGTGGTATTAATTTAAAAGAAAACCTTTTTTCTGATGGAAGTTAACAGAGAAGTTGAAACTGAAAACGAACAAAATGTATCTGTAATTCTTGTTCAAATAAACTGACTCGCGACATTTCGCTATGTTTTTAGAATTTTGGAAAACTATCTCTTTACTGAAAACACAAAACTGGCTTAACAAAACAGAATAAGGAGCAGAAAAGTTCTTATACGGCCTACGGAAAGTAAAAGAATAATTTATAAGGCTCTTAATAGTCTTTCACTAGCCATGAAATCAATAAATTTTGGTTTAAAGTTTTAATTGTATTTAATTAGAAAAAAAACTTTTTTTCCGTTTAGTTTCCAGTGAAGTAATAGTTTTTTTTTAGAATTCTACAAATATAAGTAAATCTCATGTGGGGATATGAAAATGCAATATTGGATACGAAGAGGAAAACTGTATCGATCATAACAAATGCCTTAACTCTTCTTATAGGATATCAAATAAAAAAAAAACAAACATTTTTTTTCAACTGAAAGTAAGGAGCAACATTAAAACTTGAAACGGACAGAAAATTGTTCAATGCATGAGGGGGATGCCCCCTCATCAATACCTCGTTCTTCACGCTAAAGTTTTCTTAGTATCTTAAAAAGTTTCTTATTCTAATTAAACGGCCCTTGTGCTTAAGGTAAATTTTTTTTAATGCATTAAAAATTTGTCTATATGCATTTTTGTACACTTGCGATTCGGAAAAAAAATTATGGGAGTGGAGGGGGGGGGGGGGTTCAAAGCCGTACCCTTCCTCTGGAAACGACTTCACCCCTGGCACCTGTAAACTAGCAAAAGTGCCAACTTTAGCCTGTAAAAAACATCGTCGCTGGCTTTTCGCAGCCTCCCTCTACTCGATTGGTCCTTTTGTCATCACGAGCGGTAATTAATAACAGGCTAATATGAATACCTTTCTATCCATTAAAAGGGCCCTTAATTTAGAAATTTCTGTGCATCTTACAATCTGACAAATCATCCATTAAGCATATTAACATTTAAGGCATAAAGTTAGTGTGAAATCAATAATTCTTTAAGCAGGTAAAAAAAAGGGGAAAAGCAGACCCTTAGATCTGGGTCACCATCCCTAGCCCTCCCTTAGTTCTGGAGAACGGCACGAAGTCCTTGAAATTGAGTTGGTATAATAAGAAACGGTGTCGCTAAAGAAAGAAGTATATTAGGCTTGCACCATGGTCACCACTTATATTTTTGAGTGATGAATCCGTCGTACGGTGCCAAGCACCAGTTTTAATCAGCTAACAGCTGAAGGGTGCCCGAATTTAATTTTTCATTGTGTGGTAATTCCAGTTATCGTTCTGGGGCTGTTTTCGAGATATTTGATCAAATTACGACATTGGAAACTCTGTTAGCCATCTGTTGCAGGCATATGACTGTTATTGTAACCTGATAGGCCTACGAATAAACTCCCCGCTAATTTGTATTTGAAGAACGGGTCGACTGTTAATATTTCGTTTTACTTATAATTATTTTTATTTTCGGCAGAGTTTTTAAAATTTCATATATTTATTAGCTCTTGAACAGTCCTTGTTTATTCAGTTACAGAAAATTGACAATCCTAAGTCTAAGAATCTTGCAGAAACATTTAATTGTTACATTTTTTAGAACAAAACTTTTGAACAGCTAGTTTTTCATTATAGAAGCATAGATTAATATACATAAAGATTGTGGGTGCGTAATTTGGATGAAACAAGGAAATGATAAACAGGTCCTACCTCCTACACAGGCCCTATTTAATCTCGTGGGTTTAATAGTTTTGCATATATGTTTCCTGGATTTTTCTCACAATATACCTGTTTTGTTTTGCTTTTTTCAAGCTTTTGGACTGTTTTGGTCTCACACCTCACTGCAGAGCATCTTGCGTCCGTTTTTATTCCCCATGGATGTGCTATTTGGATGTGCCAAACAAACAGTTCGTGGTAACGAACTATAAGTAAGGAGCGACTAGGCTCAATAGTAACCTAAAAACGGAATTTTTATGTCAAGAATTTTGAATCAAAACAATCAGCTTATTATGCTCATTCCAAATATATAAGATTCACCAAGCTCAGTATTACCCATTCAAAGTAACGTGCCTGAGAAAATTTGCCTTTAAAATCCATTATAATCTTAAAGAAGTAGGTAGTTGAATCTTCAAATAATCTTTTATTTACGTTAGCTTATTTTTTGATTTGCATTGGATTGCAGAACCAAAAGTCATCTATACTGTCCATCCCCCCCCCCCTCCACCTGTATACCCTTGTACTCAAGAAACAGTTTGGATATTTTTACGAATGTTGAATGAAATTAACAAGTAAGGTTTCTGGAACTTCATCTTTTGCTTGTTTGAATATTCTAGTTCATTAGGAATTTGGCCCAGTTCTGATTGAAGCGTACTTTTTGATTTGTTCGTCTATTTTCTATCAGAATTGCAGTTATATTTAGCTTGGATGCTTGTACTTGGGTTCACAAGAGTTGTTCCTGTTCTTTGCTCAAAATCGTAAAACGCACCTTGATGTACTAAGTTATCTTCTGTTGCTCAGAAAAGGTACTGGAGCTCAAAACGCTGTTCGAATGAGCTCTCTTCCAGTATTCCTCAGCCATTCGTTTGACATGATCATTCCTTGAAAAGAATAAAATATAAAGAAAAATGCATCCATGACCATCCGTCTTAGAAATATATTAAAGTTCGGCTTGTAGATAGAGAGCTGAAACCTCTGTTTTAGGGTTCTGGATGGAGACTGGCTTGAAAACACCAGGCACGCAAATTGGGGGGGGGGGGGAATAATGAAACTTACCTTTTGTTGCTATTTCAAAGAATTTTTTATTTCAGCTATGTGCTTTGTTAAACTAGCGAAACTGGCTAACTGACTGTATCTTGAATGATGTCTCTGCTGGTGATAAAGGAAAACCACGTTAAATTAGCCACTTTTTCAAAAATGCTTTTGTATATAGGCTATGCACATGGATGGAAAATGGTTTCAATTTGTGAGGAGGGGAAAGTACTAGAAGCATGAAAATATTGCGAAGTGACCTATGAAATGTTTGAATGTACTGTGAATTGCAAGAATGTTATTCTACATTTCTTTTTTTTTTGAAAAAAAATTCCCTTTTGTCAAATTTCTCTTTTTGAAAAAAAAACTATTTCTGTTTTTTGTCAAATTTTGAATGACTCCAAATTTTAATGACTTCTATTACATCAGCTAGACAGTGAGATTATATGTAAAGTACTGCCCTCTTGAGAGGCTAGACCAGGGGCGGATTTAGACCTATCAGCGCTCGGGGCAAAGATAAAATGAACTGAATCAGACAAGCGTTCGAGACAAGCGTTGGCACGTTGCAGAGCTGAAAATTTAGGGCTCAAATTTTATTTGATCAGATCAAAAAGTAGTTTATAAGCCAGCACCCCTACGAACCAGCATCCGGGACAGGCTGCCCCCTTTAGATCCGTCCCAGGGCTAGACCACTCCTTTCTCCGAGTTTCTACTTCCCTGGCTTTTGTATTTAACTCTAGATGTAGTCTTTAAGAAATTATGATGCATAAAAACTATTTAGAATAGTCTATTCCAGAAAATTTTCCTGTAATATCTTATCACTGTTCTTGTAGCTCTACAAAACACAGAAGATGGTGTTCCTTTTTTTCATTTTTTCGATGTTTTTCAGGCCTTTCCATAGTGGCGTAATTTCGTCAAAATCCTGGGGGGAGGGGCAAAGTTGGAGCCAATTTTCCCAAATCAAGTGAAAATGAAAGTGAAAACTGAAAAATGAGTCATATATTACCATAAAGGCAAAGATATACTAAAGAAAACTGACTTGTTTCTCTGAATACTTGAATTATGCAGGCTTATCTTAATTTAGACAAGATTTTTTGCAGAAATAAATTTCAGCTGGGGGGCAAGATGAGGTCTGTGGCGGATGGGGGGGGACTTGGGTCTGGATGAGGCAGTTGCCCCCACCCCACCCCCCACCCACCGCCTGCCCCATGGCAAATTACGCCCCTGCCTCTCCACCTAAATAATGTGCTAAAGCTGTATAATTCCTAAAAAAGAATACCCTCGAATAAATAACAGAATATAAAAAAAGAACTAACCAATTAGGCATGCACCAGCATAAGAAACGTGGAAACCCGTGCCCTCTAATTTTCTTGATACTTAAAATTAATCCTTAAAATATCGATAATAACACCACTAAAATGGTGATTGCCAAGGCTGGTGATAGAACAAGGTAAAAGGAGCAAGTGCACTATCTAAGGCTCGGATGGTTAAAGGCTCTGAATAATAAGAGTTTTATGGTGAGGCCGTTAAGTACGTGCATTTGTTTGTTGTTTGTGCCTGTTAGAGCGATTTGAAAATATTCAGCTTCAGGGTCTCGTCCCACTCTCTATGGTATTTCTCATTATCAAAAGGCTGATAATTCTCGAGACGCAACTGGACTGCAGATTAGCCCATCTCTAGTCCTCTTGAAGATTTTATTTAACTTGGTGAATGGAGTCATATGTCAATTCGAGCTCCGACCCTACTTTAGCTTTGACAAGTTACAAAGATACCCTCTTCGATGAACATGCTTAAATGCTGGATTTATGATATCTGGGCTTTAATATTTGACCAGACCCATAATATGGCGCCCAAACCATTAAGTCCTCCAAAAAGCTTTCAAGGAATCCTAAACTACAAATGCTGGCGAAGGATAAACTTCCGTCTGTCAATCGTTTATAATCTGTAACAGATAGAATAGGTGGCATTTTTTCAAGTATTTCCTCTTCATTGGGTGATAAAAGTCTTGCTATTTATTTCTTTATTTGCAGAGTGTATCTTGAAATTTACTTACAAGGCACATTTTGATTTCATGATTAAAATCAGGTTTTGAAACACGGGTGTTTTGACTGTAGTAGTAGCTTTGGGAGGGGAAAGGTAGGGGTCCTAAGACCTACAGCCCGCTTTTTATGTATGCTAAGCTTCCATTTAAAAATTAATCTTAAATGTTGCCTGCAAAAGCAGAGACAGCCGTGTTCAAATACCCCTTGCTACACCACTGCAGAAGGGTAAGCAGTTGCTTTCCGGACAGACCTTTTTTGATGTTTTAAAGAAAGTAGTGGAGCTAAATGAATCAAATCTTCAGGCAAAAATTCTTCAAAATATTGGTATTTTCAACCACTAAGCCAAAGATTCCTTGTAACTCAGCCCCCATTCAACTCAACCCCATTCAACTCAATCCCAGTTTGACTCAGCCCCCATGCAACCTAACTCCCGTGTATCTCAACTCATTTTAAGTCAACCCCCATGTACTGAACCGCCATTCAATACAAATATTGCAAAAGCTTAGGTTAAGTTGAATGAGAGTGGATCTGCATGGGGGTTGAGTTAAGCAGGGGTTGAGCTTCGCGAGTTCAAATTGAATGGGGTCGAATTAATTGGGGGTTTAGTTACATGTGGAATGAGTCAAATGGGTCGAGATGGAAGGGGGCTGAGTCGCACGGGGATGAGTTGAACATAGGTTGAGTAAAACAGGAGTTAAGTCAAACAAGGGCAGAGTTAAATGGGCGTTAAGCCGAACCGGGGCTGAATTGAACGAGGATTAAGTAAAATTGCTTAAGTTGAACGAGCTTGAGTTAAACAGGGGTTCAGTTGCACGCACAACTCAAGCTAAACTCTACTCTATAAAATATTAAAGAAAGTTTGTCCGGAAAGCCATTAGTAGTAAACCTAGGTGCTGATTTCACAAGTGATTGCGTAATGTGCCTTACCACGGGTCAGTCACCTATTATGACGAACGGTACATGCCTTACCAGACGGGTTTCCTGGTTTGGTGGGTATAATCTGGTTTGGTGGATATAATCTGGTTTGGTGGGTATAAAAAAAAAAGGTACTTAGTGATTGGATAATTTTTAACAAGAAAAATGACTGAAAAGTGTTTTGGAGGAGATGGGAATGATTGTGTACTGTATAATACACAAGTGATGGTTTGCACAGTGTTGTCAATTTTAAATAGTTTAGAAATATAAAAAAATTAACAAGAAATGGCTGAAAAGTGTTTTGAGGGAGTTGAGTTGCACGAGGGTTGAGTTGCACGAGGGTTCAGTTGCATACGGATTCAGTTACACGGGGATTAGTTAAATGGGGTCGAGTTGCACGAGGGTTCAGTAGCACGGAGGTTCAGTTGTACGGGGTTTCGGTTATACAGGGGTTCAGTTACATGGGGGTTCGGTTGCACGGGGGTTTAGTTAAATGGGCTTGAGTTGCACGGGGGTTGAGTTGCACGAGGGTTCAGTTGCACGGGGGGTTCAGTTACATGCGGATTCAGCTACACGGGGATTAGTTAAATGTGGTTGAGCTGCATAGTCTCGTTGGAAAAAATTAGAGTTTATACTTAAACAGTTCTATTAAGAGCTATTGCTATGGAAATGGCTCATTTTTGAATCAAAACTATGCTTTTCCGACTGAAGATACACATTTGAACCAGAAAACTGTGAAAATGTATACAATTGAAACAGAGAAGTGTGTTTTGACGATATTTTCTATATTTTCGTCTGAAAAATAGGAGTTCACGCTTAAAAAGTTCTATTAAGAGCTATTTTTATGGAAATGCTTTTACAATCGGAAATGTTCGATTAACATTTGCAAAAAGGGGTAATGGGATTTGCGAATTGGAGGAGATGGGGTTATTGTGTACTGTATAATACACAAGTGATGTTTTGGAGAGTATTGTCAATTTAAAATAGTTTTAGAAGTAAAAAAAATAACAAGAAATGACTGAAAAGTGTTTTGAGGGAGTTGAGTTGCACGAGGGTTGACTTGCACGAGGGTTCAGTTAAGGGGGTACAGTTACACGGGGGTTTAGTTAAATGGGGGTCGAGTTGCACGAGGGTTCAGTAGGACGATGGTTCAGTAGCACGGGGGGTTCAGTTGTACGGGGTTTCGGTTATACAGGGGTTCAGTCACATGGGGGGTTCAGCTGCACGGGGGTTTAGTTAAATGGGGCTTGAGTTGCACGGGAGTTGAGTTGCACGAGGGTTCAGTTGCACGGGGTTCAGTTACATGCGGATTCAGTTACACGGGGATTAGTTAAATGCGGTTGAGTTGCATAGTCTCGTTGGAAAAAATTGGATTTGTAAATCGACTCCTTATATGCATGCGGTGAATAATGCTATTTCATGATTGACATGTAAAAAATTTGCGGCACAATATAACTGAATTAGCATGCATATATTTAGGCCAATGAGATACAGGAACCTTCAGGGTGTTACAAATTTTATAGGCCTGTATACAATTAAAAAATTACCAGTTTTATTGGAACTCAAACATCGTCTGCGGGACATGTACTCGCCTTGTTTTACCAGTTTTAATGGTTTTAAGCTATTACTAAAACCTTTATAAACATCAACTTTGGTGAAAATCAACGCTACCAGTGGAATACCAAATAAAATATATAAATATGAAATAAAATCCTGATTCATACAGCCTTGAGCATCCTCAAATTCAATGAGGAAGATTATTCTAGTTGATTTGTACACATACATGTCACGTGTGTGGAGATCTATTTATTTCTTAGAAGGTGGGGGAGGGGGATTAGAAGTGTGGATCTAGATCCTGAATTTGAACCAAATTTTGAATGCAGGAAGTTCAAACTGGACCTCAACAGCTCATTATGTCATTTTTATTATTATAAAACAATTTCAATTAAATACACGAGAATATTCAAAGCAAAAGAAGACATTGAACTGAAATCTAACGAGACCTAATCTCGAAAGGTCATTATTTTATTTTATAATTAAACAATTTCAATCAAATAAACGAGAATATTCAAAACATCATAAGCCTTGGCTATTCTAATTTTAAAATGTTAATTCCAATATGTAAATAAAGAAATAATAATAAATGTTGCGTTTAATGTTCTATTAACCAATCCCCACACTGGCCTTGGGAAGGCATAGGGGTTTTGCCCCCAACTTATGTTAATTTCTGCTCGTTTTGAGTTTGACTCGATTATTTATTGTAATTTCTTTTCAGTTTGGGTTTCATTTATTTATAGATGCTGATTAGTGGTAGTTTCACGTTTTGTAGATTATTTGATTTTATTTTTGCTCAACTTTTGTTTAATGGAATTCTTTACCTTTGAAAAACTTATTTTGTAGAAAAAGTCAATATAATGGGTTATTCAAATTCTTCCTTGAGTAGCTACCACTGTGAGGGATCTAAGCCTTTTTTGGCCCTTGATGCAATAGGCAATGGGATATTATAGTGAACATAGCTATAAATAAAGTTTTAACAAGAAATGTCTGAAAAGTATTTTTTTTTTTGGGGGTGGGGTGGGGGCGATGACAGAGTGGATGTCTTAGACTAGTTATAGTGTCTGAAAAGTATTTTTTTTTTGGGGGGGGGATGGGGCGATGACAGAGTGGATGTCTTAGATGTGGATGTCTTAGACTAGTGATAGTGCTGTACTGTGGTACAAATTTCTTGTGAAAAACCCAAATGAATTAGTTGAAAATAAAGTTTTAACAAGAAATATATGAAAAGTATTTTCTTGGGGGTTGGGGGCGATGACAGAGTGGATGTCTTAGACTAGTTATAGTGCTGTACTCTGGCATGAACTGCTTTCGAAAACCCGGATGAATAGTTGAAAATAAAGTTTTAACAAGAAATGTCTGAAAAGTATTTTTTTTGGGGGGGGGGAATCTGAGCTAATTAGAGTTTTAACCGTAAACTCTAGTTTTTTTTGCAAGAAAATTATGGAAAATACAATTCTCTGGTTCAAATGTGAAACTTAAGTCCTTTTTAGGATCGACAAAATTAACTATTTCTGTAAAATCTGAGCTAATAAGGGTTTTTGTCCGTAAACTATAGTTTTTTGCAAGAAAATTATGGAAAATACAATTCTCTGGTTCAAATGTGAAACTTAAGTCCTTTTTTGGATTGAAAAATAAAACTGTATCCGTAAAATCTGAATTTTGACCGTAAACTCTAGTTTTTTGCAAGAAAGTTATGGAAAATACAATTCTCTGATTCAAATGTGAAACTTAAGTCCGTTTTTGGATCGAAAAAATAAACTATTTCCGTAAAATCTGAGCTAATAAGGGTTTTTGATCGTAAACTATAGTTTTTTTTTTCAAAAAAAAATATGTTAATACGTTTAAGCAATAAATATCTTTAAGCTTAACCCGTCTTTATTCTTTAGAATAGTTTTATTCATTTCATTAAATTATGAAGAAATTGTAAGTAAAATAACAATAGCTTTCTTGAATTCGCTTCCTGGACACAATACAGATATTTAATTCAGGAAATCATAATAAAATCGCAAGTAAGTAATAAAGTCTTTATTGTTTTCACCTATTGGATACACAATAAGGGTTTTTGACCGTAAACTCTAGTTTTTTACAAGAAAATTATGGAAAATACAATTCTCTGGTTCAAATGTGAAACTTAAGTACTTTTTAGGATCGAAAAAAAAAAATTATTTCTGTAAAATCTGAGCTAATAAGGGTTTTTGACCGTAAACTCTAGTTTTTTGCAAGAAAATTATGGAAAATACAATTCTCTGATTCAAATGTGAAACTTAAGTCCGTTTTTGGATCGAAAAAAATAAACTATTTCCGTAAAATCTGAGCTAATAAGGGGTTTTTGACCGTAAACTATAGTTTTTTTTTTCAAAAAAAAAAATGTTAATACGTTTAAGCAATAAATATCTTTAAGCTTAACCCGTCTTTATTCTTTAGAATAGTTTTATTCATTTCATTAAATTATGAAGAAATTGTAAGTAAGTAACAATAGCTTTCTTGAATTCACTTCCTGGACACAATACAGATATTTAATTCAAGAAATCATAATAAAATCGCAAGTAAGTAATAAAGTCTTTATTGTTTTCACCTATTGGATACACAATACTGAAATTTCATTCAAGAAATTATGAAGGAATTGTAAATAGGTAACACACTCATTCTTGAAGTCACCTCTTGTATACACAATGCAGAAATTTCATTTAAGAAATTATCAAAAATTGTAAGTAAGTAGCAAATTCTTTCTTGAATTCGCCTCCTGGATAAATAAAAAAAAGACATTTCATTCAAGAAATTATGACAAAATTCTAAGTAAGCAACAAACTCTTTCTTGAAGTTACCTCATGGATACACAATGCAGAAATTTCATTTAAGAAATTATCAAAAAGTGTAAGTAAGTAGCAAATTCTTTCAAAAATATGTTAATACGTTTAAGCAATAAATATCTTTAAGTTTAACCCGTCTTTATTCTTTAGAATAGTTTTATTCATTTCATTAACTTATGAAGAAATTGTAAGTAAGTAACAATAGCTTTCTTGAATAGGTAACACACTCATTCTTGAAGTCACCTCTTGTATACATAATGCAGAAATTTCATTTAAGAAATTATCAAAAATTGTAAGTAAGTGAGTAGCAAATTTTGATAATTTAAGAAATTATCAAAAATTGTAAGTAAGTAGCAAATTCTTTCTTGAATTCGCCTCCTGGATAAATAAAAAAAAAAAACATTTCATTCAAGAAATTATGACAAAATTCTAAGTAAGCAACAAACTCTTTCTTGAAGTTACCTCATGGATACACAATGCAGAAATTTCATTTAAGAAATTATCAAAAATTGTAAGTAAGTAGCAAATTCTTTCAAAAATATGTTAATACGTTTAAGCAATAAATATCTTTAAGTTTAACCCCCGTCTTTATTCTTTAGAATAGTTTTATTCATTTCATAAATTATGAAGAAATTGTAAGTAAGTAACAATAGCTTTCTTGAATAGGTAACACACTCATTCTTGAAGTCACCTCTTGTATACATAATACAGAAATTTTTTCATTTAAGAAATTATCAAAAATTGTAAGTAAGTAAGTAGCAAATTCTTTCTTGAATTCGCCTCCTGGATAAATAAAAAAAGACATTTCATTCAAGAAATTATGACAAAATTCTAAGTAAGCAACAAACTCTTTTCTTGAAGTTACCTCATGGATACACAATGCAGAAATTTCATTTAAGAAATTATCAAAAATTGTAAGTACGTAGCAAATTCTTTCAAAAATATGTTAATACGTTTAAGCAATAAATATCTTTAAGCTTAACCCGTCTTTATTCTTTAGAATAGTTTTATTCATTTCATTAAATTATGAAGAAATTGTAAGTAAGTAACAATAGCTTTCTTGAATTCGCTTCCTGGACACAATACAGATATTTAATTCAAGAAATCATAATAAAATCGCAAGTAAGTAATAAAGTCTTTATTGTTTTCACCTATTGGACACACAATACTGAAATTTCATTCAAGAAATTATGAAGGAATTGTAAATAGGTAACACACTCATTCTTGAGGTCACCTCTTGTATACACAATGCAGAAATTTCATTTAAGAAATTATCAAAAAATTTTTAAGTAAGTAGCAAATTCTTTCTTGAATTCGCCTCCTGGATAAATGAAAAAGACATTTCATTCAAGAAATTATGACAAAATTCTAAGTAAGCAACAAATTCTTTCTTGAAGTTACCTCATGGATACACAATGCAGAAATTTCATTTAAGAAATTATCAAAAAATTGTAAGTAAGTAGCAAATTCTTTCTTGAATTCGCCTCCTGGGTAAATAAAAAAGACATTTCATTCAAGAAATTATGACAAAATTCTAAGTAAGTAACAAACTCTTTCTTGAAGTTACCTCATGAATACACAATGCAGAAATTTCATTTAAGAAATTATGAAAAAAATTGTAAGCAAGTAACAAACTCTTTCATGAAGTCACCTCGTGGATACACAATGCAGAAATTTCATTAAAGAAATTATGAAAAAATTGTAAGTAAGTAGCAAATTCTTTCTTGAATTCACCTGCTGGATAAACAAAAAAGACATTTCGTTCAAGAAATTATGACAAAATTCCAAGTAAGTAACAAACTCTTTATTGTTTTCATGACTTAGATACACGATGTAGAAATTTAATTCAAGAAATTATGAAAAAACATTCTCAGTAAGTAACAATTTCTTTCTTGAAGTCAACTCTTGGATACACAATACGGAAATTTCATTTAAGAAATTATGAAAAAATTGTAAGCAAGTAACAAACTCTTTCCTGAAGTTTATTACGGAAATAAACTATTTCCGTAAAATCTGAGCTAATAAGGGTTTTTGACCGTAAACTATAGTTTTTTTTTCAAAAAAAAATGTTAATACGTTTAAGCAATAAATATCTTTAAGCTTAACCCGTCTTTATTCTTTAGAATAGTTTTATTCATTTCATTAAATTATGAAGAAATTGTAAGTAAGTAACAATAGCTTTCTTGAATTCACTTCCTGGACACAATACAGATATTTAATTCAAGAAATCATAATAAAATCGCTAGTAAGTAATAAAGTCTTTATTGTTTTCACCTATTGGATACACAATACTGAAATTTCATTCAAGAAATTATGAAGGAATTGTAAAATTTAAAAACTTTATTTTCAACTAATTCATCCGGGTTTTCGAAAGCAGTTCATGCCAGAGTACATCACTATAACTAGTCTAAGACATCCACTCTGTCATCGCCCCCACCCCCCAAAAAAAAATACTTTTCAGATATTTCTTGTTAAAACTTTATTTTCAACTAATTCATTTGGGTTTTTCACAAGAAATTCGTACCACAGTACAGCACTATCACTAGTCTAAGACATCCACATCTAAGACATCCACTCTGTCATCGCCCCATCCCCCCCCCAAAAAAAAACTTTTCAGACACTATAACTAGTCTAAGACATCCACTCTGTCAACGCCCCCACCCCCCCCCCCCCAAAAAAAAAAAATACTTTTCAGACATTTCTTGTTAAAACTTTATTTATAGCTATGTTCACTATAATATCCCATTGCCTATTGCATCAAGGGCCAAAAAAGGCTTAGATCCCTCACAGTGGTAGCTACTCAAGGAAGAATTTGAATAACCCAATTATATTGACTTTTTCTACAAAATAGGTTTTTCAAAGAAAGGTAAAGAATTCCACTAAACAAAAATTGAGCAAAAATAAAATCAAATAATCTACCAAACGTGAAACTACCACTAATCAGCATCTATAAATAAATGAAACCCAAACTGAAAGAAATTACAATAAATAATCGAGTGAAACTCAAAACAAGCAGAAATTAACATAAGTTGGGGGCAAAACCCCTATGCCTTCCCAAGGCCAGTGTGGGGATTGGTTAATAGAACATTAAACGCACCATTTATTATTATTTCTTTATTTACATATTGGAATTAACATTTTAAAATTAGAATAGCCAAGGCTTATGATGCTTTGAATGTTCTCGTTTATTTGATTGAAATTGTTTAATTATAAAATAAAATAATGACCTTTCGAGATTAGGTCTCGTTAGATTTCAGTTCAATGTCTTCTTTTGCTTTGAATATTCTCATGTATTTAATTGAAATTGTTTTATAATAATAAAAATGACATAATGAGCTGTTGAGGTTCAGTTTGAACTTCCTGCATTCAAAATTTGGTTCAAATTCAGGACCTAGATCCACACTTCTAATCCCCCTCCCCCACCTTCTAAGAAATAAATAGATCTCCACACACGTGACATGTATGTGTACAAATCAACTAGAATAATCTTCCTCATTGAATTTGAGGATGCTCAAGGCTGTATGAATCAGGATTTTATTTCATATTTATATATTTTATTTGGTATTCCACTGGTAGCGTTGATTTTCACCAAAGTTGATGTTTATAAAGGTTTTAGTAATAGCTTAAAACCATTAAAACTGGTAAAACAAGGGGAGTACATGTCCCGCAGACGATGTTTGAGTTCCAATAAAACTGGTAATTTTTGAATTGTATACAGGCCTATAAAATTTGTAACACCCTGAAGGTTCCTGTATCTCATTAGCCTAAATATATGCATGCTAATTCAGTTATATTGTGCCGCAAATTTTTTACATGTCAATCATGAAACAGCATTATTCACCGCATGCATATAAGGAGTCGATTTACTAAATCCAATTTTTTCCAACGAGACTATGCAACTCAACCGCATTTAACTAATCCCCGTGTAACTGAATCCGCATGTAACTGAACCCCCGTGCAACTGAACCCTCGTGCAACTCAACTCCCGTGCAACTCAAGCCCATTTAACTAAACCCCCGTGCAACTGAACCCCCCATGTGACTGAACCCCTGTATAACCGAAACCCCGTGCAACTGAACCCCCCGTGCTAATGAACCATCGTGCTACTGAACCCTCGTGCAACTCGACCCCCATTTAACTAAACCCCGTGTAACTGTACCCCCTTAACTGAACCCTCGTGCAAGTCAACCCTCGTGCAACTCAACTCCCTCAAAACACTTTTCAGTCATTTCTTGTTAATTTTTTTTTATTTCTAAACTATTTTAAATTGACAATACTCTCCAAAACATCACTTGTGTATTATACAGTACACAATAACCCCATCTCCTCCAATTCGCAAATCCCATTACCCCTTTTTGCAAATGTTAATCGAACATTTCCGATTGTAAAAGCATTTCCATAAAAATAGCTCTTAATAGAACTTTTTAAGCGTGAACTCCTATTTTTCAGACGAAAATATAGAAAATATCGTCAAAACACACTTCTCTGTTTCAATTGTATACATTTTCACATTTTCTGGTTCAAATGTGTATCTTCAGTCGGAAAAGCATAGTTTTGATTCAAAAATGAGCCATTTCCATAGCAATAGCTCTTAATAGAACTGTTTAAGTATGAACTCCAATTTTTTCCAACGAGACTATGCAGCTCAACCACATTTAACTAATCCCCGTGTAGCTGAATCCGCATGTAACTGAACCCCCCGTGCAACTGAACCCTCGTGCAACTCAACCCCCGTGCAACTCAAGCCCCATTTAACTAAACCCCCGTGCAACTGAACCCCCCATGTAACTGAACCCCTGTATAACCGAAACCCCGTACAACTGAACCTCCGTGCTACTGAACCCTCGTGCAACTCGACCCCATTTAACTAATCCCCGTGTAACTGAATCCGTATGCAACTGAACCCTCGTGCAACTCAACCCTCGTGCAACTCAACTCCCTCAAAACACTTTTCAGCCATTTCTTGTTAATTTTTTTTATTTCTAAACTATTTAAAATTGACAACACTGTGCAAACCATCACTTGTGTATTATACAGTACACAATCATTCCCATCTCCTCCAAAACACTTTTCAGTCATTTCTTGTTAAAAATTATCCAATCACTAATTACCTTTTTTTTTATACCCACCAAACCAGATTATATCCACCAAACCAGATTATACCCACCAAACCAGGAAACCCGTCTGGTAAGGCATGTACCGTTCGTAGTAATAGGTGACTGACCCGTGGTAAGGCATATTACGCA
Source organism: Artemia sinica (assembly GCA_027921565.1). Classification (NCBI taxonomy): domain Eukaryota; kingdom Metazoa; phylum Arthropoda; class Branchiopoda; order Anostraca; family Artemiidae; genus Artemia; species Artemia sinica. The sequence goes on from CM051270.1 coordinate 28,662,551, forward strand.
ATCACTTGTGAAATCAGCACCTAGGTTACTACTGCCATTGTTTATCTTTGAGTTCTGAGTCTAAAAGCTAGTTACATGTTTTTTTTTTTCCTGAAAATTGCGAAATCATGCGTGCTTTGAATTGACACGGACAAGATATTTTTCGATTGATACTTTTATTTTAGATAAATAACATCATCGTATAACTAGCAATAAGTGTTTAGAAAAAATCAGATATGCTATGTAAAGAATAGTCGAGGAAAAAAGTCCTTGCGGAGTTCCATTGACTGTTAAATATTTCCCTGGAAATGTTCGATACAATATTACCGCAATTATAATTTTTGCACGCCTATAGTTAAATACATTGATTTTTAAGGCACGAAAGTTTGATTTGATTTCTCAGAGTGATCAAGCTCATGTCTAACTATCCGTAAATTTTAGATTGCTCAGATTTGGATTAAAAATAAGATAGGGAAAATTTTATTACTTAGGAAACTATTGTGAATTTTGTATGCTAAATTCCAACAAGTAATTGAGTTTTTCTAGAGCCTGTTATTGTTATTGTTGTTTAATTGTTTCTGGTGATTTATGTTTTTTATGTCATGCTATTGTTGATTTTCGTTTTCTGAATAATTTTTTTTTTTTAGTGTTTACTCCACTATTTATCTTGTGACGTGAGTGGGATAAATAAATATTATTATTGTTATATTATGGACAAATTCTGATAGAATTTCCAAATTTTACATAAAAAATTTCTCGAAATTTCTATCAAGACAAAAAAGTTAAATTTTGTTCTCCAGTGTATTGGGGATATACAGAACAAGTATCTTTATAACAACCACAGGGGAATCGAACCCTTTTTCAAAAATATGACTTAAAATGCACAAATAAATAGTTTTAGTCCTGCGATTGCAATGTAAAGCTTCGGGCCCTGAAGAAGAGGAATATCTCCAGGGACACAAATTAACTTAAGGGGGGTAAATTTTGAGGAGATTTAATGAACGTAAAAGAAACATGGAGAATACGAATTGTACGCGGCATTTTGTGGAAGATTGCGAAAATCTTAAGAAGATCTTTCGGTGGTCAAGACCAAGCCCCCTTCTTCTACGTACTACCTGGATCTATTCCTTGGTTTCAATTGAAGCCAAATCAAAATGGAGTCGCAGTCCTTTTTATAAGTGAGAGTCAGCCTGCCATTTGAGTTTTTCAGTCGTCAAATAAATTAAGGCCATTAAAACAGCTTAGATAAGTGACAGAGAAGATTAGGCCTATTGCTGGTTCTAATAATTGTGCACCCATCATCAATTTGATTTCTCAGGAGGGATTTTCCGGTTTCTTCCCTGATCATGAGGGTCTCAGGGGTGTAATTTGCTACAGAGAAATAGAGGCAACTGCCCCCCCAGACCCCAGTTTGCGCCTCCAGCTGAAATTAAGTGCTTTCAAAATCTTTTCAAAACTAAAATAGGCCAACACAATTCAAGCATCCACAGAAAAAGATCAGTTTTCTTTAGTGTACCTTTGCCTTTATTGTACTATATGGCTCTTTTTTTCATTTTCAGTTTGTTATTTCACTTGAATTGGGAAAATCGGCTCCTACTTTGCCCCCCCCCCCCCCCGGATTTTGACATAATTACGCACCTGCAGAATCTGATGGGTTTTTGTTACGGAAAACGATAATGATTTTGCTCATAAACAGCGTATGCAGTTTTCAGTTTTCAAACCCTCAAATCAATTTTAAGATTAAGTTTCAACCTCTGATTTTTTTTTTTCAGGTTTTAGAACGAAATAAATGCCTCATAGCTTTCCTTGTATTGAATATTCATAGTTTTCATGTCAGAGTGAATAAGGCGGTGAAAAAATGCTCTTAAAGAAACATTTAGAAGCTTGAAAAATTTAAGAGGGTTAATTTGGCTAATTTATCACAGTCAACGAACAGCGTTGACTTAATAAAGAGTGTTGTGTATCCCTAGTAGTATTATCATTATTATTATTTACAATGGGGCCATCACATAGAACATATGATCGTAGAATTTTTTGTAAGGAATCGTTCGGTCGTAAATTTCAAGTTCTAGTGCCCTTTTTAAGGATTAAACATATTGGAGGGCAAATCATCCCCCCTTGTGCCCCTTTTTTAGTTATTGACACTTTAGTGGCCCCATCCATGGCATCAGTTCAAGATTTTGAGAATGTCATTTCGCATAGAATGATCCAAAGAAAGGTCCAAAAATTATCCCACAAAGGGAAACATAAGCTTTCCAGCCCCAAGAGTAACGGTCCCAAATATTGGAAACAGTCCATTCTTCGCAGATATATTTTAGTAGAAAATTTTGCATCTTGTTAAAATTAGAATGACGAATGAATCTAAATATGTACGATTTGAGGCACACGTTAGTAATGTGGTGCTTCGAATAACCTCCTCCCTCTCCACCATCAACAGTTAAGCAGAAAAGTAGGTATATTCACCTTATTCAAGTAGAGTAGTACCTTATACTTTGCACAGACATATATGAATTCCCATCCTATTTGCACAGACCTATACACCTTTTCAAAGAGAGTGAGTAGCCCCATTCATCTATGTTCCGTTTTCCACAGACATATATGAATTCCCATGCTATTTGCACAGACCTATACACCTTTTCAAAGAGAGTGAGTAGCCCCATTCATCTATGTTCCGTTTTGCACAGACATATAGGAATTACCATGCTATTTGCACAGACCTATACACCTTTTCAAAGAGAGTGAGTAGCCCCATTCATCTATGTTCCGTTTTGCACAGACATATAGGAATTACCATGCTATTTGCCGGGACGTATACACCTTTTCAAAGAGAGTGAGTACCCCCTCACATGGCCTTACACTTTGCATAGACATATAGGAATTACCATGCTATTTGCTTGATGCTCTACACCTTTTCAAAGAGAGTGAGTATCCTCTCACACCTATGTTCCTTGGTACCTTTCTAAGCAAAGTGATCAAACACGTTTTGAAACTATAATTGAAATTGTATAATGCAAGCAGACTCGTTTTTGAGGCAACACCCATTTGTAGGGCCAATCAGAGAGAGCGGAGGTTACTCCATATACGATAACTTGATTAGTAATTGGATTCGAATAAAAGGAGTGAATTTCATTGCAATTCATATTAGTAAGAGAACTGAATTCAGAGAGAATAGTTTATTTGAGACAATATTAGTAGAGAAAATGAGTGGAACATTTACACTATTGGAGCTTGATGGTGGAGCAGGTAGCATTAGCAATGATACAAGAGTACCAAACGTGGCTGTGGAAATAATACGAGGATGTAGACTCAGCCTTGAATGGGATGATATGTATGGTAGATACGTGATATCATTGAGCAAATTTAAAATGGAGGAGCAATTATGTTTTGCTGTGAAACTGAAAATTGTGCATATAAATAGACTTCAGGCAGCATTAGATGCACTAGGGAAATATATTGATGAAAACAAATTGAATCAGTGATTATTATTATTGTTGTAATTATGCTCAATAAAACTGTTTCTAAATCAAATATATTTTTCTTTCTATAGTAGGTTAGCGTATATTTTTTTAGAGTAGAAAAAAAAAAATCCTGGTTAGTCTGAAGTTGGTTGTGAGAGTGTTAGGACTCTAAAAAATGGATAGATTTGAGAAAGAGCGAATCATGAGGAATCTTGTGTTTATGGAAAAAATTTGATTCTAGATGATGATTTTCTAGAGCTGTCTATTCAAAGGAAGATATTTTCTCAGGGAATGCTTGTTGATATAATGAAATTGATTCTCCGTCATTAGACTATTGCATGAAGCTTTTACATTGTGGTCCAAATGCATTTGCACAATTTATTGACATATTAATCACGACACAGCAAAATGATATTGTGGACATGCTTTTAAACACTAGTTTAGAAATATAGGACTTTTTTTTCATGAGAAAGATGGAGTTCAAGGATGATTTACTCCTCTCTCTCTCTCTCTATCCCACTCAATTTGTTGTTGGTAGCTCAGTTTCATTATGGCGGTGAGAGTGTAAACACATGAAAATATGTTCCATAAATGTCCACTATGCATGTACACACTGGGCAGCTGGTCATCATGTAAGAATTGTACAATGATTGAGGATTATGATGAAAAGTGCAGATTATGCAACCCGTGTAAATTGCATAGAGGATATGCTGTACAAATTAAAGGTTGTAATTCCTGTCTTGAAGTGGTGTGTGACTCTCCTCCTAGAGGGCACCTATGCTCGAATTACCACTATGATAAATGTAATCAGTGGGAGAATACAAATCCTGGTATGATTGGAAAGAATCCTAACCGTGATTTTAGTTTATTGCTAAGAGATTGGTGTCGTCGTGGTTTTAGATTGTTTTGGGAGGAGGAGCCGGGTCAGCGATTCAACTGTTGGAACAACAAAAGAATTTGGTTTCTACGTCATCGCTGTGAAGACAATGGCTACTATGATTATAAGCCCACTGGTTTTTATTTGGCTGTGACGGAATGTGATTCGCCACTTGAGGACACTTTTTGTGACATTGCTTCAAATAAGCAAATTGAAACATGTGAATTCTATAAAATAAATGAGAATAGTATCATTGACTATACAAAGAGATATGACAAGAGTGAAGTTACACTCTACTGTAGAAAATGTGACCCTGACATTGCAGCACAAAAGGATCAGTATACTGTGAATTCAGATAATCACCCTGCATTAGTTGTTCTCGACAAATACCTATACCTAGTAGAAGATGAAATCTAAAGAGTAGAAAAGTCTTTTTTATCATGTACATACATTATTTTTATTAATAAACAATTTCACATACATTTTTAGAACATTATATTCGTAGGGCACTAAAATCAATATTAAACACGTTTGTAAGTTTATTTTCTACTAGAAAGTAGTTCAATCGAGCAAAGTCAACGTAGATGTCGAGAAAATGCTTGTAGGTATAGCCGCGACATCTGAACGTGAAAAAGACTAGAGCATGAAAGCCACATGTCTTAGTCGTTAAATCCTGTACTCTCCTTTGATTTTGAATAATAGTTTTCCCACTGCTCTCAATAAAGTTGCTGATGTGGGGAGTGTAGAATTTGTATGATAAGCCAAGAGGATCAAAAAATTCAATATTCTTCGCTGTTTGAAAGATGCAGAGCCAATGGCCTGTCTTCAAAGTCGATGGACTGCTATTAACAATGATTAGGGTATTGTTAACACTTGGAATTTTTTCAATGAAGTCCGATGGTATGCAATAGGACTTGTACTGGGACATGTATGGATCCATATTAAATACGCTGATTATTTGATTTGTGTTCATGGTGCTAGGTCTAGTAGAACACTACCGTCAGGTGTGATTTCCAATAGGTTTCAAATTGACTCAATGATATTAGCGTGATACTCTCAGTCAAAGCATCGGCAATTGTACACTCTAAACGCACATTCCCTGTTCGTACTATGCTCATATCCTGGGTCCCCGACAGGTCCAAGACCCATTACTCCATGATTTTTTTGAAAACATTGAATCGGTTATTCCATTTTCAAATAGTTGGGAGTCATGATCTAGCGATTGCATGGTCAATTCATACAGAGTTCTATAGGATTTTTTGTCAAATGATAGAGTTTACAGTGGAATACCATTCACTTTGCACACAAGGCTAGATAGACCGAAAAAATTAAAATCATGGGTGGATTCAGTCCAGGATCCAACGGCACTGCCACTCTTCACAAAGGCCAAAGCGAGTTTTGATGGGATTTCTCCATTGATAAATGATGAATCGGTATAGCTACGAGACCCAGTGGCAATGTGACGTTGATTGGTGATTGTATGGGGGATAAGAAGTTTAATGTTGTTGCCATTGGTTCTTAGCTTTTCCACTGCCAATGCAATAGAGCTCATAACCTATTGTTTTCGGACGTGGAGAATTGCCGATGTGATAATGACATTTGCATCGGGTGCTGCAGGAAGTTTTTTTCTCAAAATGAAATTCGACGGGGCTTTGCAACTTTATGTTAATCTTGACATCGGGGGGTAACCATTGGGATATATTGAATATCTCACGATTTAACTTTCCAACTAAATGATACTCCTGGGTCTCTGCAGTAGTCAACTCACAGTCAGTAAAACACCTGATCGATATTCATAGCCCAATGAATGTCCTCTCAACTCCTTATATGCCTTTGGTGTCATCATCATAAATTGTATGTAGCTTGCATAGTTGGATAAATTATTGCTAGTGCTCACCAATGTTCCATTAATAAAAACATTAATTTTTTAGAACAGGTTGTGTAGAACACAGTTTTCGTAGGAAAGACCATCGGCAGCAGCTGGAGTTGTGTTATCTGACCTTTTCTTCACCGCAACATTTAAATCAATAAATATTGATGACAAATCAATGAAATAGTCTTCATTGGAAAATATTTGAAAGTGTATATTTTCCGAGAGGGGTTGCTGGGGATGAAATTGTTCATAGTTGCCATACTTAACACTGACATCAACATTTTCAGCATTGAAAAGAATCAATGAGGAACTGATTGGTGGATGTGATTCATTGTGGGGGAGATAAGTCATCTTAAGAGAAGAAATCCTTCTTTGATCTAACAATCTTTTTCTTCTTATTGGTCTTCGTCGTTTTATTCCTCAAAGTCCTTTTTGATGTCCTTCGCTTCCCGCCTGGGTAGAGACTGATGAGTGAATGACGCGCACGCATCCTTTTCAACCCCTTCCCATTTTGCTGAGATTCAGATTGCTCACCAACGGCTCTTGCTGAAGATCTAATATTTTCCTTAACATTCTCGTTGAAATTCTTACCCGACCGCCAGTCCTGTAGTGTTGAGGCAGCAAAATTTGATGCAGCAGGTACAAGATATTTTCTGCCAAGGGGTAGTGCAGAACGAAATCACCTAGCAAACCAGATACCAACACCATAGCCAGACATTGTAGTACGCCACTTGTAGTAGTCCAATCCATGACCTATTTGACGTGGACTCAGAGCACCAACATAGCAATTGCTATCAGGACAGACAAATGGAATTCTTCTATTGTTCATTTTAGGTGGTGCTGGTGGTGTCGCTGACAATGGGTCGAAAATTACATGTAATCACTGCTTAGCCTTTTTTTATTGCTAGAGGATCACCCAATTCACTTCTTAGTGTTAACTGACAGTGTTCCACATACAAAGTGTTTACAGGAACATACTGAAGATGCTTTATATTATGGTGATGAACAAGTTCATGAGTTGTTTTTCGTTCAAGAACACGTAGGAGGAGGAATTTGAATTACCAACTCTCGATGTTCCCACAAAGGATGCATAAGGAAATATGCAAGATTCCGAGGTGAAACCAGGTGGATAATCAGCAAAAATAACTTGATCCATCCCGTTAACAGTGCCAGCGTTTTTCCCATTGATCATATTCTGTTTAAAACCAAGAACGTCTCTCAGATTATCATTGAGATGAATTATTTCAGTGTCAACAGGTGAGGTAATATAAATCCTATCGTGTTCCATTGAATAATTAAAATGGAATGTACGATTCCTACGATATGAGATTTTTCTATTGATTGTACGACACAAATCTGTCATACTATCATATTCAACATGTTTCAATTTGACATGTGGATATTCACTAGATTTAAGTGCTTCAACCCATTCATACTTGACAAAGAGTGAACAATCGAATGGTATAACTTTTATGTCATACACAAGATCATTTCTCAGGATGTCATAGGTATTTTTGAGAATACAGTCGACAAGAGCCACTTCATACGCACCGTCAAATTTGATGGCGGGGGAGAGTCTCGTCCAAAAAACACTTGTTTTGTTCAAGTCGTTGTAGAGAGGATAGGAAACGTTGGACATAAATGTTACATAGAAATCATTGGCCATTGTCAATATCTTCAACACCGATCCAAGAAGCAAAATCAGAGTTGTATCCTAGCCACCGAACAAGTAACTGTTTCTTACCCCTGTGAGTACGAGTCTTTAATATCTTTTCAGTTTGATAGATTTCACTATTATTTTTAACTTTTTGTAGTTCATACTCATAAAAACCACCGAGAATCTATCATCTTTGGTATCGCGCAAACGATAATTTATGGGTTTAGTGTCTAGGATTTTTGCCACTTTAAAAAGTTCTGTGGACCACAAGTAATTACCCTTTTCAAAAACATTAGTTGTTCTATTAATTCGAACAGTATCACCAACACTGAATTTTTTCTTGACAATCGTTTCATTGGAATATTGTTTAAGAAAGGTGTCAATTGTATCATGATCAGAATGATGAAATTCCGTTGGGGTTGAATTGGACAATGATCGATGAGGTCGTTGATTATAAATCAACATGATTTTATCTAAATCATGAATAAAAGCAGATGTATTTTTCAATTTACAATATCTTTAAATTAAAAGTCGAATAATTCTTATCATTCGTTGGCCAATGCAGCCTTTATAGGACTGTGACTATGATAGAGCAGTGTATTATATTTCGCTAGTACTTTTGCAACATGGGAATTAACAAATTCACTACCGCGATCCGTTTGAATTTTTTTATATGAATCCTGTTCGAAAATACTTTCTATAGCCTGAGCAACTTCAACACCTCTCTTTGACGGCAATGGAATGGCATATGCATAACGACTAAAAACACTGATTGCAAGCAGAATGTACTTGTACGGTGTATTTTGACGTCTTTGAATCTCATCTAGAGTTAAAAGATCTGCTTGCATTATATCCAATGGGAAAAAGGTTTTAGTTTTTCGATGATGATTAGCACGAAGCCTATGATTTCTATGCAGAGTGTAACTTGATTCATTTTGTAGATAGTCTTGTACACTTTTAGTGCGAGTAGAAGGCTATCTTATAGTCGTGACAGTACATAATTTATGCATGTTTTTATGGTTTTTGTCACTGAGAATGAAAAAACAGGAATTTTCTCACTTTTATGGATGTTTTTTTGGACAGATATGTGTGTTGGTCAATTTATTTGATGTTTTTCATGGATGTCAACATCAATTTATGTCGGTTTTATGGTTTTTGTCAGTGAGAATGAAAAAACAGCGACGACTACAGTAATTTATGGGTGTTTTATGGTTTTTGTCAGTGAGAATGGAAAAACAGGATTTTTTCTCACTTTGATGGATGTTTCAAGGTCGATTTATTTGTTGTTGTTTGTCCAAGTGTAATGACAATGGGGTGATTTACATAATCGCTAGGGAATTATTGATTTACGAAAGGGGAATTAAGAAACAAACATGGCTTCTTTTGATCTTTAGGCTAACCTAACCTGAGAAATTGATTTACATAATCGCTAGGGGAATTATTGATTCACGAAATGGGGAATTAAGAAACATTATGGTTTCTTTAATCTTTAGGCCTGAGGGATTTATTCGTTGTTGTTGTTTTGGACAAGTGCATGCTAGGGATGAATGTCAAGGTGTCCAGGAATAGGAAACCGGAAGTACATGCATCCTTCTCAGCCAATCAGTGAGTCGGATACATCCCCCTTCTCAGCCAATCAGAGGCTTGCTTACATATGATTTTCCCCTTTACATAACAATTCACCCTTGAGATTTCGTATATAACGGGCATGCATTGTGATTAAATTATCAGAAAGTAAAGTAACCTGACAATGGATAGAACACTAAATATTATTGATGAGCTTGAAGCCTTGGCAGCCACAATTAGCAATGTGAGTACATTTTCATTTTTTATTTTCAAAATAAAATTATTTTCCTTGGTCACCCTCTAGTATATTTAGGTAAGTACCCCCCCCCCCCACCACAAACCTAACCACCATGCAATCTTTATACTCACTAGGAAACATAAAATATGTTCTTTTTACTACGTAAACCTAACCCCCCACCCCTCTGTTTTTACAGGTATAATTCTTGCTAATAGAAATATTTCTCTTTTTTCGATAAATTTATTCTTTCTGTAAGCCTATCAAAAAGTGACATTCAACTTCTGTCTATCCATAGCTATTAATATACCGTTTCCATTTAAGCCACCGCCGCCTACTTGACTTAAGAACATTTTTCCGCAATGATTTAAACAGCTGATACCCCACAATTGCACTTCCTGCTTGTTAATCCTTAACGTTAGCGACTTAACCAAAAGGTTTCAATGATAAAAAGGATTTGTTTCTCTCTTTCTCAAATTAAAAAACGGTTTTAAGCAAAAAGAGATTGCTGTTTATTAAGCTTGTGGATTCGTAACCTGTATTTGGAGAACCGGTGAAACGGGATTATTTCCAAAAATAATTACTAACAATATATTTAGGACATTGGTGAAAGGGGGGGGGGCATGCCTCAATTCTATCACCATTATTGTAAAATGAAAACAAAGATTTGCATGAAAAGTAAGGGGGGGCTGGAATGTCTATGAATAAGCTTTTTTTAATTAATTAAAATAGCATTTGATTTCTGGGTTTAGTATATTTTTACTTTTTGCTTTACTGAAAATGGTGGTGAAGGGGGGGGGGCTTTCTTAGTGATAAATGCTTTTCTAGACAAAATTATGGTTAGTGTGGATGTGAATACTAATTTTCCTTCTTTAAAAAAAAGGGGGGAAATTATTTCGATACTAACTTTTTTCTCTTCTTTAAGGCAAATTGTGAAGAATGCCCGTCGCCGCCGCCCAGTAAGAGAGCAAGGGCTAATAATGCGGCCCCTGCGAAGGCGACAGTCATACAATATGGTCGCTGGCCAAAGCCTCCTAAACAAGTGTTGCCTGCCCAAGCCGCGCTGGAATGTGACATCGCTTGCCCATCCGCTCTCCTTGGACCTCTAATAGCTGCCCCATCAACGCTAGGTCAGGAGGTTACCCTCCAGCATGCTATGTCAGATCCATCCGACACCCAAGCCCAGACGGAATTTGCAAATGTAAGCATTTTTACTTCTAGTTATAGAAATATCTACCAATTTCTTCCAACTTTTTTAGGCCTTTTCTTTTCACCATTTTCGAATACTGTGTAAAAGTGTATCTCAGAGATATTGAAAGATTTTTTCTCCAAAAAGGAAATATAATGTTCTCTCCTTTTGAATCATGTCAAGTGCATGCATTCACCCTTGCTAAATTAGATTAGTGAAGCCAAAAAAATGCACTATATCCCGCTCATAATAAGTAGCAAAATCCTTTGCGTTATAAACTGCTTTATTAGCGAATGGTTCACCTTGCCTCTAAAAATATTATAAAAACAACTTTATATCGGAATGAGTTGTGTATCGTGACAGGAGATGGCTATCCATTTCAAATCATGTTTTTTTTCCAGAGCAGATAGAGTATTAATATGAAATTTTATTTGGAGGGATTGTTTGAACAAAATCAAATTGCCTTCTATGTTATGCGTTTTAGATTGTAAATATCTTATACTAACGGGGGGGGGGGCGCTATGGGCCCGAGAAGCGCCGCGGGAAGCGCTGCGGGCCGGGGAAGCACCGCGGGAAGCGCTGCGAGAAGCACTACGGGAAAGCGCCGCGATGGCCGGCTCGGAGGGGGAGCATTAAATACTGGAAATTGGGGGGGGGGGGGAGTTGTTTGAACAAAATCAAATTGTCAATTTTATGTAAAGCGGCGTTTTAGATTGTAAATATCTTATATTAAGTTTGATATTTTGGAACTTTCAGAATATCGATAGAGTAGTGAATTAAGCAAATGCTAGTATGTGCATACTGCTACTACTACTAAGCGTGTTTTAAATAATAATCCAAATTCTAAAAACAGTAGGGGTGATTTGAAAACTTTGAAAATAAGCTATTTTTCATTTATAGGTTGGACCGTTGGTCTCATATTCTTTGTCTTCCCCCTCATCAGTTGGAGAAGGAGAGGAGCTCTCCAACAACATTTCACCATGAAGTGGTATCGCTAATGAGAAAATACCTGATAATATTGATGAGTATTTAAATGATTTTTTAAATGTAGATAATAGCACAGTTGGGCATGGGGACTTGAGCCCAAATACACTACAGCTTTTAAATGATTTCACAAACAAATTAACTGGGAACCCTCCTCCTCCTCCTCCAGCCTCCGATACCTAACGAATCCACTTCAAACAACTGAAGTGGAGCATTCACATACCCAAAATATTGTTGAACAACTTGGGGGAGGGGAGGGGATAATATACAAGAGGGTGAGGGGAGTACAACTTTTCCCGATTTTCAATTGTCCAACGCAATTTTAAATACAATAGTTGTCTACACTGCGACTTTTGGGGACCTTTTTAATTCACTAATGGGGGGAAAATTTGTGTTTGATCCCGTAGAAATTGGGCATGTCTATGTAGATAAAACTCGTGCACTACTGGAGAACCAAATTCAATTGTGGGGGAGGGATTCAATTAAGGTTTCTATTGTTTTAAAGGTATTCTATTTAAATGAGGGGAAAAGCGAAGTTTATCACCATTATATACATTCCGAGATGCGTTTGGTTTATTCGAATTTAGAAAATTTTGAGGGTGTTTTCATGGATTGGGTAGGTCAAATTATAACGCATCTTGAGAACTTTTACGAAAACGGTAGTGGTCTGTAGTTTTATTTATTGAAAATTTAAGTGTGAATATTTGTAAATTTAAGAAAGATTTTATTTTACGAGGGGGTGGTGGTGAGAGGGATACAGTTTTAAAATATAATCCAGATCTAGAAGGATGTAAAGGTGTCCAGCGGATCTGTTTTTGAAACAGGTCAAAAATGTTTCAGGTATGCTTTCCTTATATCAGCATTCGAGCCTCTAGCACGTGACGCTACCAAGACGAATTTAGACGATTGGGCTGTACATGGGAAGGAAGGGTCCAATTTCCCCATTGTAGATTTCTCTTGTTTAGAAGGAAAATACCCAGTAACGCTACGATCTATTGATATTTTTGAAAGGGCTAATGCCCATTTAAATATCGAAGCTACTGTGGTTCAGTATGAACTGAATTTGAAGATGGGGTTCGTTTAAAAAAGAAGGGGGTGGTCTTCCCTGTAAGGGGCCCGTCAATTGATTTGGTCAGACACTGGGTTTGGTTGTTATACACACCACCTAGTGAACCGAATACAATTGGACATTTTAAACCCTATCACAGACATCAGTAGAGTTCTGGGGGAGGGTAAGAAAGGGGGGAACGTTTCTACTGTCCAACATGTCTATCACAATTCCGTAGTGATATAAAACTGCGGGATCATATGAAGCATTGTAGCCAGCATGGCTACCAGACAGTGGAAACGGTTTCAGGGGATAGGGCTATTTTACGCTTCAAAAATTTCCAGAATACCCTCCTCCAATGCAACAAAATATCTTTGGACTGTGAAGCTAAGCTGGTGGAGGTGAACGATCCTAGATTTCCAAACCGAGTCAAAGAACACCAGGCTAATGCAGTGTCCTATGCTCATGCGCAAAGAGACAGTTCTAACTAACACCATGCGGTTGTTAGAAATAGTAGAAACATTGGATGATAACGAGTGAAGTAAGATAACGGTTGATGATAACATTGGATGATAACGGTTTGTAAGGGATGATAACCCTTACAAACCCAACATATTTTTTGATCTTTAATCGCGAGAGACGATCCTCTGCAGAAAAAACCATTGGGTAATGGGTATTTCTCAAACGAGAAATAGCACCATTAGCCGTGCCAATTAGTTTAGTCAGTGCCTTGACCATACACTCGTTCTCATCCAATGTTTCTACTATTTCTAACAGCCGCATGGTGTTAGAACTGTCTCTTTGCACATGAGCATAGGACACTGCAATAGCCTGGTGTTGTTTGACTCGGTTTGAAAATCTAGGATCGTTCACCTCCACCAGCTTAGCTTCACATTCCAAAGATATTTTGTTGGTGCACTGGAGGAGGGTTATTCTGGAAATTTTTGAAGCGTAAAATAGCCCTATCCCCTGAAACCGTTTCCACTGTCTGGTAGCCATGCCGGCTACAATGTTTCATATGATCCCGTAGTTTTATATCACTACGGAATTGTGATAGACATGTTGGACAGTAGAAACGTTCCCCCCTTTTCTTACCCTCCCCAGAACTCTACTGATGTCTGTGATAGGGTTAAAATTTCCAATTGCATTCGGTTCACTAGGTGGTGTGTATAACAACCAAACCCAGTGTCTGACCAAATCAATTGACGGGCCCCTTACAGGGAAGACCACCCCCTTCTTTTTTAAACGAACCCCATCTTCAAATTCAGTTTCATACTGAACCACAGTAACGCGCCGATATTTAAATGGACATTAGCCCTTTCAAAAATATCAATAGGTCGTAGCGTTACTGGGTATTTTCCTTCCAAATAAGAGAAATCTACAATGGGGAAATTGGACCCTTCCTTCCCATGTACAGCCCAATCGTCTAAATTCGTCTTGGTAGCGTCACGTGCTAGAGCCTCGAATGCTGATATGAGGAAAGCATACCTGAAACATTTTTGACCTGTTTCAAAAACAGATCCGCTGGACACCTTTACATCCTTCTAGATCTGGATTATGTTTTAAAACTGTATCCCGCTCACCACCATCCCCTCTTAAAATAAAATCTTTCTTAAATTTACAAATATTCACACTTAAATTTTCAATAAATAAAACTACAGACCCACTACCGTTTTCGTTAAAGTTCTCAAGATGCGTTATAATTTGACCTACCCAATCCATGAAAACACCCTCAAATTTTCTAAATTCGAATAAACCAAACGCATCTCGGAATGTATGTAATGGTGATAAACTTCGCTTTTCCCTCATTTAAATAGAATACCTTTAAAACAATAGAAACCTTAATTGAATCCCTCCCCCACAATTGAATTTGGTTCTCCAGTAGTACATGAATTTTATCTACATAGACATGCACAATTTCTACGGGATCAAACACAAATTTCCCCCCATTAGTGAATTAAAAGGGGTCCCCAAAAGTCGCAGTGTAGACAACTATTGTATTTAAAATTGCGTTGGACAATTGAAAATCGGGAAAGGTTGTACCCCCTCACCCTCTTGTATATTATCCCTCCCCCTCCCCCAAGTTGTTCAACAATATTTGGGTATGTGAATGCTCCACTTCAGTTGTTTGAACTGGATTCGTTAGGGTATCGGAGGCCGGAGGAGGAGGAGGAGGGTTCCCAGTTAATTCGTTTGTGAAATCATTTAAAAGCTGTAGTGTATTTGGGCTCAAGTCCCCATTCCCAACTGTGCTATTATCTACATTAAAAAATCATTTAAATACTCATCAATATTATCAGGTATTTGCTCATTAGCGATACCACTCCATGGTGAAATGTTGTTGGAGAGCTCCTCTCCTTCTCCAACTGATGAGGGGGAAGACAAAGAATATGAGACCAACGGTCCAACCTATAAATGAAAAATATCTTATTTTCAAAGTTTTCAAATCACCCCTACTGTTTTTAGAATTTGGATTATTATTTAAAACGCGCTTAGTAGTAGTAGCAGTATGCACATACTAGCATTTGCTTAATTCACTACTCTATCGATATTCTGAAAGTTCCAAAATATCAAACTTAATATAAGATATTTACAATCTAAAACGCCGCTTTACACAAAATTGACAATTTGATTTTTGTTCAAACAACCCCCCCCCCCCAATTTCCAGTATTTAATGCTCCCCTCCGAGCCGGCCATCGCGGCGCTTTCCCGTAGCGCTTCTCGCAGCGCTTCCCGTGGCGCTTCCCCCCGGCCCGCAGCGCTTCCCGCGGCGAATCTCGGGCCCATAGTACCCCCCCGGTTAGTGTAAGATATTTGCAATCTAAAACGCATGACATAGAAGGCAATTTGATTTTGTTCAAACAATCCCTCCAAATCAAATTTCATATTAATACTCTTTATCTGCTCTGGAAAAAAAAACATGATTTGAAATGGATAGCCATCTCCTGTGATGATACACAACTCATTCCGATAGAAAGTTGTTTTTATAATATTTGTAGAGGCAAGGTGAACCATTCGCTAATAAAGCAGTTTATAACGCAAAGGATTTTGCTACTTATTATGAGCGGGATATAGTGCATTTTTTTTGGCTTCACTAATCTAATTTAGCAAGGGTGAATGCATGCACTTGACATGATTCAAAAGGGAGAACATTATATTTCCTTTGGGGAGAAAAAATCTTTCAATATCTCTGAGATACGCTTTTACACAGTGTTCGAAAATGGTGAAAAGAAAAGGCCTAAAAAAGTTGGAAGAAATAGGTAGATATTTCTATAAGATAGGTAGGAAAAAATGCTTACATTTGCAAATTCCGTCTGGGCTTGGGTGTCGGATGGATCTGACATAGCATGCTGGAGGGTAACCTCCTGACCTAGCGTTGATGGGGCAGCTATTAGAGGTCCAAGGAGAGCGGATGGGCAAGCGATGTCACATTCCAGCGCGGCTTGGGCAGGCAACACTTGTTTAGGAGGCTTTGGCCAGCGACCATATTGTATGACTGTCGCCTTCGCAGGGGCCGCATTATTAGCCCTTGCTCGCTTACTGGGTGGCGGCGACGGGCATTCTTCACAATTTGCCTTAAATAAGAGAAAAAAGTTAGTATCGAAATAATTCCCCCCCCCCCCTTTTTTAAAGAAGGAAAATTAGTATCACCATCCACACTAACCATAATTTTGTCTAGAAAAGCATTTATCACTAAGAAAGCCCCCCCCCCCCTACACCAGCATTTTCAGTAAAGCAAAAAGTAAAAATATATTAAACTCAGAGATCAAATGCTATTTTAATTAATTAAAAAAAAGCTTATTCATAGACATTCGCGCCCCCCCCTCCTACTTTTCATGCAAATCTTTGTTTTCATTTTACAATAATGGTGATAGAATTGAGGCATGCCCCCCCCCTTTCACCAATGTCCTAAATATATTGTTAGTAATTATTTTTGGAAATAATCCCGTTTCACCGGTTCTCCAAATACAGGTTACGAATCCACAAGCTTAATAAACAGCAATCTCTTTTTGCTTAAAACTGCTTTAATTTGAGAAAGAGAGAAACAAATCCTTTTATCATTGAAACATTTTGGTTAAGTCGCTAACGTTAAGGATTAACAAGCAGGAAGTGCAATTGTGGGGTGTCAGCTGTTTAAATCATTGCGGAAAAATGTTTTTAAGTCAAGTAGGCGGCGGCGGCTTAAATGGAAACGGTATATTAATAGCTATGGGATAGACAGAAGTTGAATGTCACTTTTTGATAGGCTTACAGAAAGAATAGATTTATCGAAAAAAAGAGAAATATTTCTATTAGCGAGAATTATACCTGTAAAATCAGTGGGGGAGGGGTTAGGTTTATGTAATAAAAAGAACATATTTTATGTTTTCTAGTGAGTATAAAGATTGCACGGTGGTTAGGTTTGTGGGGTGGGGGTGGGGGTACTAACCTAAATATACTAGAGGGTGACCAAGCAAAATAATTTTATTTTGAAAATAAAAAATGAAAATGTAATCACATTGCTAATTGTGGCTGCCAAGGCTTCAAGCTCATCAGTAATATTTAGTGTTTTTTTCTATCCATTGTCAGGTTACTTTACTTTCTGATAATTTAATCACAATGCATGCCCGTTATATACGAAATCTCAAGGGTGAATTGTTATGTAACGGGGGGTGAAAATCATATGTAAGCAAGCCTCTGATTGGCTGAGAATGTATCCGACTCGCTGATTGGCTGAGAAGGATTCATGTACTTCCGGTTTCCTATTCCTGGACACCTTGACATTCATCCCTAGCATGCACTTGACCAAAACAACAATAACAAATAAATCCCTCAGGCCTAAAGGTTAAAGAAACCATAATGTTTCTTAATTCCCCTTTCGTGAATCAATACATTCCCCAAGCGATTATGTAAATCAATTTTTCAGGTTAGGTTAGCCTAAAGATCAAAGAAGCCATGTTTGTTTCTTAATTCCCCTTTCGTGAATCAATAATTCCCCCAGCGATTATGTAAATCACCCCATTGTCATTACACCTGGACAAAACAACAACAAATAAATTGACCTTGAAACATCCATCAAAGTGAGAAAAATCCTGTTTTTCCATTCTCACTGACAAAAACCATAAAACATCCATAAATTGCTTTAGTCGTCGCTGTTTTTTCATTCTCACTGACAAAAAACCATAAAACAGACACATAAATTGATGTTGAAATCCATGAAAAACATCAAATAAATTGACCAACACACATAACCGTCCAAAAAAACATCCATAAAAGTGAGAAAATTCCTGTTTTTTCATTCTCAGTGACAAAAACCATAAAAACATGCATAAATTATGTACTGTCACGACTATAAGATAGCCTTCTACTAGTGCGAACACCAGTGACTTTAAAAGAGAGCGGTGGGGGGAACTTAAACTTTCCACTTCACCAATATTCTCATAAACACGTTTAAGAACTTCAACCATTTTGAATGTAAACACGTAGTGTAACGTCCGCTATCCTTTTGTATACTAGTGGTTGGCGGTGGTTCTGGTGACGTTGACTTGATACGTCTTCGCTTTTGTCTAACTACCAGTTGTGTGCTTTTTCTCCTCCTTATTGTCAAATCAATGTTTCCACTAGGTGGGCTAGTATTTTCCAAGATTGATTTAAAATCTTCTTCTTCTTCTTCTTCATGTTCATATTTTAATGGTGTTGAGGGTGCATGTTCATTTAATTTTTTTAGAATTTGCCTATTGCTAATAAGGCTTTTTGGGAAGTTTAATGTATTTAGAAAGTTGTATAGATGAGCGTCAAATGATAATAGTCCTTTACGATTAACCATATCATAGATTAAATCAAGTAGATTATAGCTCTTGCCCTGAATTATAATCCCCTTCCCATTGCTATCAACTTGAATATGATCTTGACCACTTTCCATGAGATATGTTATGAGTCGTTTACTTTGTTCACGATATGAGTGGGGCATTAGATTTCCAACGCTTGACACAATTGAATCCAATTCCTCCTTCTTTAATTGTTGTTCCAGCAGCAGCAGCAGAAGAAGAAGAAGAATCCTGAGGAGATGGTTCTTTTTTGTGATCAACACCACTGTCCTTCGCACGATAAGGCTTATGTTTGTCCACTCGGCGAAGTGCATCTTGAAGTAAAAGCAGTTTTTTATCATCCTCAATATTCTCGTTGTCAATGAATTACTCAGATTGTCCTCAAAGTGTTCCATGGGTGAGAGAGAGAGTTCTATTGGAGTCAATCTATAGGGTTTAGCCATCTAAATAAAACTGTTTACAAGTCCTGCAATTATCGGTAGTAGAAGTGTGAAAAAGCTACCGCCCGCCTGAAGAAGACGTTTCCTTTTAAAATTCTTTTTTTTCTTTTTAGAGGCCAATGTACGTACAATGGAACGATGTTGCTTTGCCTGTTGCTTAACCACTTCTGGCAGTTGAACATTGCCCCTCGGTCAAATTTAAACAAAGTTCGGATATTAGATTAATAAAATCATTGTCAATACCATGTTTAATTATGGCCTTCCTAAGTGGGGGTTTTGAAGTGCTTAGAACTGAAAATAAATGTCTATTTTCATGTAGTTTCTTCAGTGTCATAATAGCAACTAATAGGTCTTTTTACTGTTCACGGGGAGATATACTGTAATTTCATTGTCAAAAATATCTGTGACTACACGCAGATCCTCGGGCGTCTTTTGATTAAGATCCAATAGGATGTAGCCGTATGGTTTTTTATTAGTTGCCTGACTGTATGCTGAGAGCAGAAATTTAGGTGCCCCGGGGTTATATTTGTTTATTGAGGGTTATTAGCAAGCTAGAATCA
The DNA here is from genome assembly GCA_027921565.1 of Artemia sinica. Lineage (NCBI taxonomy): Eukaryota > Metazoa > Arthropoda > Branchiopoda > Anostraca > Artemiidae > Artemia > Artemia sinica. Next base: position 28,682,224 of record CM051270.1, read on the forward strand.
CGAACAACTCTGTAGATGATATAGTAGGTGCAGTTCAATGCAAGTGTTCACATACATTTGCTCTGAAGAAAGAGGTTGTGTAGAACCAGAGTAATGGAAATCTGTTCATGATGAGAGCAAACAGTGAACAATTGTAGCATTTCCTGGGACCATTGTTCAATAGAATTCAGCCAGATCGTCAATAATCAGCCAAGAGTTTTTGGTTCAATAATGTTGAAAACATTAAGTCCCTGTATGAATTGTATCTGCACCAACCCGATATACCAATTGCTTTTATTTTATCGTATGACTCCTGCCAAATACTGTAACAATAGTAGATTTTTCTTGGCTTTTCCACAACCAATTTATTGCAATTTTTTATTATTTTAGTTAAGAGTGTTGTTTTGCCTGACATTGATGGACCGCACAGAAACGATCTGAATGACACTTTAAATTGATACATGTTCCTTTCAACAGTTCACCTACAACTAACTGTAGACCATAGTTGTCTGATGAATAAATAATTTCCCTATTAGTACTACTAATACTACTACTACTACTACTACTACAACTAGTCCGTTCAAGAATAATGAGAAGAAGAACAAAAACCAATAAAGAATCATATTTCTTGTATTATTAACATAAAAAAACAGCACTTTACAAATAATACATTACAGAAAAAAAAACAAGAAAAACACACTAAAGATTTTTTTTAATTTATTTATAATAAAAAAACATAAACATTTATTTTAAAAAATGCACTAGAAAAAGCACTTAATAAATATACTTTATTTATTTATAAAAAAAATACAACATTTAATGAAAAAATACACTTAAAATAATATCACTTTTTTACACCATTTTTAATTTGAATGCAACATCCGAATCAATCCCTTGAAGCTCACGTGAAAGATCTACTTAAGAATACCTTAAAAATGAGTCATCTTTGTCAATTAACAAATGTTACCGCTTAGGTGGAAAAACTGTTAATATAACGAATAGACGCCGTAATCAAAGTCAGACACGTAAACCGGCAGTTAATCCAGTGCTAATTAGGCTCAAGAATGAAGCTGAAGCGTATTTAGTTATGCAAAACGTATCCAAGCTTAAGGGCTCTGGAATAAGAATTTGCACGGACCTTCCTCCAGCACTTAACACTTTACGCACAGGATTCCTCACTAAAGCAAATGAGATGAAGGAGTCTGGAATGATTGTTGCTTCTCGGGTTAAAAATAAAGGAACCCACGTATGGCTTGAGATAAAAAAAATGGTTCGGTGATATGGGAGAGAGTTGATCAATAACTGAATTGGATAGTAGTAATCTGAGTGTTGATTTATATGATTTTGTGGAGTATTTTGTTATTTAGTGTTTAGTGGTCTGGTTGTAAAGTTATTTGATAATTTATGATCGTTTGAGGATCATGATTATCTTATTTTCGGAGGCCCGTTCGCAAAAGTATCATAATGAGTATTATTTGGTTTTTTTCTTACTTTGTTTTTTTTTTTTTTGTTATCAAAACTGTTATATTTAATTTCCTTACTTTGTGCCACACTATTCCTGATTTTTTTTATATAAGGTTTTCATGTTATAAAGTTCTAGTTTTTTGTTTATGTTTGTCTCTTTCAGATGAAGTTCTGGTTACAATTGTATCTCCTTTAACTCTCCGTATGGTTGGTAAGTCACTTTTTGTCAATAAGTATACACAGCATCGTGATAATGGATAATAGAATTCGTAATTTTGAGGAGCACCCCCTTGATTTAGGTAAAATATTTGAGAATTTATGCAATGATGACGATGTTTTTGATGTGATGGTTCATTCTATCCCAAAAAATAAATATCTACTCCCCACCCATGTTTTTAAATAAAGGCTCTAATTTAGAATGGCATTTTTGAACTGTCGCGGGTTACTAAATATTTTTGATCAAATATCCCTGTTTATTTCTCATCATAATATAGATGTGTTCGCCTCTTGTGAAACATTTTTAAATGATTCGACAAAGACATTTATTAATAAACAGGATTATACTTTTTTTTTCATAAGAATCGGATTAATAAAAAACAGGGAGGGGTAGGTTTTTTCATTAAATCAACAATTCAGTCAGATCTGGTGAGTGAATTTGATCACCTATATCTTGAAATGGCGTTTTGAATTTTTGGCAGTTAAAATAGATGTAAATGGTATGAAAATTTTGTGTTGTGTTTTTTACCGGCCTCCAAGTTCTCCTGCTTCAAAATTCATGGAACTTCTTGATGATTTTGTGCTTATTGCCTCGAAAAAGTATCCAAAAATAGTTTTTATGGGTGACTTTAATATTGATTTATATAATTCTAATAATTCAAGTGGTAATTTCCACGGAATATCTTCTGACGGGGCTGACTTGTTATCAGTTTGCTTATCCGGTGGTCTCTTACCAGCTTATGGAGTCCCAACAAGAATAACGAAAGATTCTGCTTCCCTTATTGATAATTTGTTTACGAATCTGGAACTTAAGTCTAGTGATGTGATTATTGAAGATTTCTCAGACCATTTGATGCTTGTGACCGACTTTCACTTGATTACAGAGTTTAATAGGCCTACTAAAAAAAAATGAGGATGACTAATAGAAACTCCTTAAGTAAACTTAAAGTATTGCTTTCTTCAAGTGACTTTTCTTCTTGTTTAGAATCTTCGGACCCTGATTTTGCTGCTGAATGTTTTGTGAATCAGTTTAAACGTTGTTTCAATAATGCTTTTCCCTCTCCGTCAATTATCAAGAAGAAATAATATAAAGCCGATTAAGCCTTGGATATCTCCTGGATTGCTGGTATCAATAAAAAATAAGAATCTGTTATATAAGGCATACTTAATGCATCCATCTGAAGTTAAATTAGCTGAATTTCGCAGATACAAAAATTATTTAACAAAAAAATTTAAGATCAGCAAAACGTCATTACTTCGCCGAAGCATTTGTTGAAGCAGAAGGGTCCCCCAAGAAGACATGGGAAATAATTAATAAGTGCTTAGGAAAACATAAGACCCATGATCTTCCTGATGAATTAATAGCTGAAGATGGAACTAAACTGGCTACAGGGAAAGTGGAAGTTATCAATGCATTAAATATACACTTTGCAAAAATTGGCGAGGAAACCGCGTCAACTGCTGGGAACAACCTGGCCCATCATCTGGATAATGAAACTGGAGAGGACTTTCAATCATATCTACCCCCGTCTCTCAATTGCTCCATTTTTCTTACTCCTGTAACCCCAGATGAACTTTTACTTACAACAAACCTTTTAAAGAATGGATCTTCGGAAGGGACCGATGGGTCATCGACTAATCTGATTAAGTGCATAGCACCAAATATTGTAAACCCGCTTTCCCATGTGTTCAACCTCTGTTTTAAAACCGGAAGATTTCCTTCTTGTTTCAAGTCTGCAAGAATTATCTCTTTGTATAAAGGAGGAGACCCGAAGAACCCAACAAACTATCGGCCGATTTCGATCCTGTCTACTTTGGGAAGTTGCTTGAAAAGTGCCTATATAACCGTATAGTCAGCTTTCTAATGAGATCAAAATTTTTTTAGTCCGATGCAATTTGGGTTCCGGAAGTCTCACTCTACTGAGCATGCTATTATGGCAATGACTCAGTTTGTTCATGACGCCCTCGACAAAGGTGATATTCCTGCTACAATTTTTATTGACATTAAAAAGGCATTTGATACGATTTCCCATAAAATATTGCATACTAAACTTGATAACTGTGGCATAAGAGGCCCAGTTAATGACTTAGTAATGTCTTACCTAAAAAACCGAAATCAGTATGTAGACGGAGGTGATACTTCTTCCTCATCAGTATCTCAATCTCAGTCAGTCGGAGTCCCACAAGGCTCTATTTTGGGTCCACTCCTATTTCTTATCTATGTTAATGATATCAGTAATAGCATCAATGATATTGGCCTTAACATATTATTCGCCGATGACACGGCATGCAATGTCAGCAGCCCCGACTCTAGATCGTTGAAGCTTAGGTTGGAATCAGCACTGTCGAGGCTTATCTTATGGTTTTCGAGAAATAAATTGACTATTAATTGTACTAAGACAAAATTCATCATCTTTTCTCGTACTGGGAAAACAGCACCGGAAATTATGATGATTAATATTCAAAGCCTACCCATTGAAATTGAAAGAGTTGATGATATTAAATATCTCGGGATAATACTGGATTCAAGTTTATCATTTAAAAGACATGCAATTTATCTTCGAATGAAACTGGCAAGAAATATTGGTATGATGAATCATCTGAAATTTATTCTGCCGTTTTTTTGCACTGAAATCTCTTTATCATTCTTTAGTGTGCATTCATATATAAATTACTGTCCCATTATTTTTTTGAATACTTTTAAAACTCATATTCTTCCTCTTCAGAGGCAACAAAATAAAGCTCTGCGTCTATTGAAAAATTTCCTGCCTAGCCCGTTTTCTTACCCTGGTAAATCGTCAACAAAAAGTATGTATCAAATTTTAAATATCCTTCCACTGGATCTTTTCTCTTCTTTCCATTCTGTTCTTTATATGATTAAACACGTTCAAGGTCTTTTGCCTGAGTATTTTTATTTGCATAATAATTTTTTTCAGGATGATAATCAGGTTTTGCATACATATTGGACCCGTGGCAGTTCTGTTGTCCGTCAGGCTTTAATAAAATCTGAAAGGTCCCGTTTTTCACCAAGGCATAGTATTATATATAATTGGAATAAATTTCATAGTTTTATAGATTTGAATAATTCATTGGTTAATAATAAAATTAGATTAATGAATCATTTAATTAGTAATTATTAATTTGATTTATTTTTTGGGGTGGATGCTCCTCATTTCATTTTATTTATTTGGTTACTTTGATTTTTTGCGGATTTGTTTGTTGTTACCGTACGGAGAGTTGAAGAGAAATTTTTTTTTATTACGGTATCTGGAGATAGTATTAGTTATTTTTTGTTGAGTGTATATAAACCCACACACGAGTTATTCTCACTGTGGGTAATTAATTTGATAGTTTTGTCAAAAAATTTTTTTATTGATTAATAAAGAACTTGACTTGAACAACATGTATATTTAAAAAAACACACAAAATCTGCTCTAAGTAAAAAAAGAAACCTTTGGTAGTGGCGGCGTCCCCCGCTGGCGGCAGGCCGGGCGCCCCCCCCCCCCAAGGTTTTGGGGAATTTATTGGACTTTACTCAAACCGAAACTTTCCCTATGGCTAACACATTCGGCTCAGTCGGAAGCTAATAGTGCCCCAGGGGGAGGGTAGTCACACCGTCTTGACAAACATAGACCTTGTCGGAAATGGTACTCATGGCAATTTTTTCTATATTTACAGTGAAGTTCCTGTAGTTCAGCGGACGAATTGCCAACAATTTTGCTCGTGGAATTGTATTTTCAACAATACAATTCCTATAGACGTCCATGTCGAAATTCTTATCCACATAGCGCGTGGGTACTCCTTTGCAACGTTTTTGATTTCCTCGTTGTGTGTCAGTATAAACTACACCTTCGGACTTACAAACATACCACGGGAAATCATGTCACTTCCCGTTTCTGATTTTAAAAAATAAAAGTTGATTTGGCGCCCGACGTTTCACTAGCTCTGGACAAAGCCCACTCCAATTGGTGTAGTCCATCCGCGAGCTGATGATTTCACCGTGCGCCAAATCATCAAGTAGGTTTGGAGTTTTTACTTTTAACAGTAGAGAGCCTGTGTCCCCCTAGCAGACCTCTACTTGTCCTTTCTCCGGCCACTGTATCCTAGCCACATTGTAGTAGAATTCCAACATGAAATTTTTAGAGCTCTCCAAGATCGCACTGCCTGCAGCAATATTTTTATTCAATACAATGCTTCTTTTTTTTCCTATTTAATAGTACCATGTACGGGCCAATGATTGTAAAGGAAGTGTAATTTGGATCGGCAATAATTCGAGCACATTGTTCGGGGTCGGTCACGACGTCACAACGATTCCTATTGCGAACACTTTCGCACATTTTACCAAAAGCCGAATTTAAAATGAGCTTATAGATTTCTTTTTCGGCTTTTGTCTGCGCTTCAGAACGTTTCTTGACAAAAGGGCTCTATGAACCTTTGTGACATTGAAACCGTTGTTGCACATCCATTTTAAAGCCACATGATGTACAACAATATTTTCTTCGGCAAAAGGTCAGCAATAAGTTTTTGTTTTGAAGGTGTCCAATGCAATCCCTCCACCTCGACCAAAACGTCTGTTGCGGGGACTCAAAGAGTCCCTAGACACAGGTCTATTGATGTATGGAAAAACAAAATCCTTTACCGAATCGTGAAGCTCAACTGGTATCTCCCCATCAATTCCAAAAAACCATCCAACCGGCCCATTCTCCTAAACACTGTCTGGGAAAATTGGAGGCTTGAGGGTTATTGAGCCATTTATAGTCATCGCAGGGTAGCGTATAATGAGACATGGCCGAGGGGTAGAGGGAATTGGTATCAAGGAAAACTGCATCTGATTTTGTCCCCGTCTTCTCTCCAGTTGGATCAGTTTCCAAGATACGATCCCCGTGAAAAACGTATCCACCCCTCACTGACCTCTCGATGAACAGATGCTGATCGATGTCAGTGATCAGCCCGATTTTTTCCCCGCTAAATTTTATGATGAGGTCCATTACCAGATGAGGAGATGAAAAATAATATCCTAAATCAAGATTAAATTCCTCATATATTTTGTCCCTATTTTTACACATAATGTCTAACAAAGTTAACACATCACTCGACAAATACAGCTTGCAGTAGTCAAACCCATTTTTACACCCTCCCTCTGTCCACACTTTTTTTCAAAACTGTATTCATCAGGGGTTTTGCACCTACGATCGTGTAGACTGTGTAAACAACGATTCGATCGAGGGCACTCAGTTTTCATCGGGGTGCACCTACGATCGTGTAGACTGTCGTAAAAAACGATTCGATCGAGGGAATAAGTTTCCTCGGTGAATCTCGACACAAAGCAGTAATAATCATAAGGATATATGCCCTTGACCGTCAACAAATCATATAAATCATTTGGAAATTGTTGCTTGAGAAGGGGGAAAAAGCGTTGCAGTCGTCATCGTTTTTCTGCACTTGCATTAATTCGCTCAAAGATTTGGGGAAAAAAAAAAACTGCAGGAATCTAAAAAGCAAATTTTATTCGTGTACTCAATGTCTTCTTCAACATATCTCCACATAAATTCCAAAACAAGCAACTTTTCCGATGATTTAGAAATGATTTTGTAGGAAAATCTGTCTATCACCCATGCATCATCCACAACTCCATTTCTTTTAAGATGTGCCATTACTGGTAGCACATACTTCGGATCGTAGTTAGACCTATGTACAAAAACCTGAAGAAAGAGTTGCTGTTTAATTTTTAAATTACATGAATTGTGAGCCCACCCTCGAAAGTTACTTTTCGCCGTTGAATTGGGGTCAATATGATGATTGTAATCCTGGAAAGCGTCTTTTGAGACAAGAGCACCCCTACAAACCCAACAAATTGTCTTCTTTTCTAGTGCCCGTTGCTCCTTATCTGATAATGACATTGGGTAGTTGGTGTGACGCAATCGTGAAATAGATTTATTTGCTGTTTTTATTAAACACATAAATAATTTCTCCATGCTACCCTCCCCATCCATAGTAAAAAATAACTCTTCCAATTGCATTTTATTGTTGGAATCGCGACAGGCATGCGCATAGGAACACGCAACTAGTTTGTGTTCCTTGACTATATTTGACCTTGATGGGTCCAATAACTCCAACAGTCTTGATTCAAAATCCAAAGATACTTTATCAACCTGTAGCAGGAAATTTTGGAAGTTTTTAAATTGTAAAGCATCTTTTGCCTTCTGCCGGAATTTCTATTCTTTGATTGCCATGAATTTTGCAATATCTCATGTGATCCGTGAATGTTCTTTCAGTTGTAAATGGGGAAAGACACATGGGGCAATAGTGACGTTCCCCTTTCTTCACACCTTGAGATAAGAGTCCACTTATTGCCGTAACGGGGAAAAAATGACCGTAGAAATTTACATCTTTGTGAGGCTCATAGATAATCCAAACCCAATTTTTAACATTATCTACCAACGGTGTCCTAACTGAATATAAAACCCCTTTTTTTATTCGGTTTCTTTCCCCATTTACAAATTCTGTGTCATACTGGAGAACAACCACCCTCAACCCGAGATTTTCCTTTGCATCTTCAAATATGGTTTTTCTTTTAAGGACACCGGATACTTTCCCTCTAAACAATCAAAATTTACTTTAGGGAAATTGTTTCCACCGTTACGTGCAAGACTTTCGAGATTTTTCATTGTTGACTTATAATTCAATGTTTTATGGGCTACTGCTAAAAATGCATATTTAAAGCATTGCAGCCCTGTTTCAAAATTGAAACCCTGAACCCCTCATGTAGCCGACAAATCTGGGTGGCATTTTATTTTGTTACCCCGCCCTCCCCTTAAACGAAAGTTTTTTTTTAAATCTATTGAGATTCAGATCCATATATTCAATGTATAAAATGGTGGACCCACTCCCCCTCTCGTTGAATGAGTCCAAAGTTGATATTAATTTATTGACCCAATTGAAAAAGTTCCGGGAACGCGACTCTATTTTCATGTCCTGCACCTATTTGCACAGGACCTAATTCACTAATAATAAAGTCATCGTCAAGAATGTCCCGGAAACATTAGATCCAACAATTTCCATAAGGGTATTCATTTCTTCCGTTGTAAATTGATAATCCAGGGGGGATACTAAATGACATACCTTCACTAACATCATCCGATTGTTCCGGCAACAGTGGACAATTACCCATGATATTCTGAAGTCCTGAGCCAGGGAAGGCAGTTGTTTTTGTAGCTTCCCCCTGAAACTAAAATGAATGGATTGAGTTTTTTTTTTCTTTGAGGAAAGTTTTATCACAATTATAGCGCACTATTTATTTTTTTTCTTAGTTGGATTTGTATTGATATTATTTATCAAACAAATGTTTTTTTTCTTAATTGGATTCGTATTTATCAAAAAAAATGCATACTATATTACAAGTTTGCTTACAGCATTATTATAAACAAGTGCATAATAAATTACAAATTTTGTTAATAGCACACACACACACACACACACGGACACCCACACACACACACGCACACACACACGCACACACACACGCACGCACACACACACACACACACACGAACACACACACACCCACACACACACACACACACACACACACACACACACACACACACACACACACACACACACACACACACACACACACACACACACACACACACACACACACACACACACACACACACACACACACACACACACACACACACACACACACACACACACACACACACACACACACACACACACACACACACACACACACACACACACACACACACACACACACACACACACACACACACACACACACACACACACACACACACACACACACACACACACACACACACACACACACACACACACACACACACACACACACACACACACACACACACACACACACACACACACACACACACACACACACACACACACACACACACACACACACACACACACACACACACACACACACACACACACACACACACGCTCACACACACGCTCACACACACGCACACGCTCACACACACACGCACACACACACACACACGCACACACACACACACACATACATCGCAACTTTTTGACTAATAGCAATAAAATACAATAAAAAAATCAACTCAATAATTGTCGTCTTAATACCAAAAAAAAAGAACTTGATTCTTTTTCCTACAAATCTAGCCATCCATAAAGAAATAGCGATCAGACTAGAAGCAGATTCCTTTTCCTACAAATCTACCCCCCCCCCCCCTTCATAGATAATTCATTAGTACCAAGAGTGTTTTGCTAATAGCAATAAAGTAAAGTACATTATAAAAATATTTGCCATTAGTTTAGCAAGAAGCAATAACCTACTTCGCATGAAGCATTTCATGTCTAGTCAGATGTTTACCACCTACTAAAGTCATGTATCAATATTAAGCCACTATCTGATTAAGGTTTTTTTCACCCCACCCCTCCACGCCCTTTTTTTCTTCAATAATTACCCCCTTTAGTAAATACACACACGCGCATACAAGTAGCTGATTATAAATTGTTAGCCGAACAAACGATGATCGTTTAATTTTGCTTAAATTAAGACTTCAAAAGAAATATGGGCAAAAAATTTCACGAGAAGGTCCTTATTCCATTGAAGAATGCACGAAGCAAAGGAGGGTTTTTCATATGCTAAGTTTTGTTACACCTTGAAGGAATCTGCATTTGATTAGGCTAAGAGGCGCGTGCTGACCCGGTTTCTTTAACTTTTGTACATGAACGCCATCTCTGAGCCGAATCTAAAAGTTAAATGATCAGAAACCTGTTTAAAAAGCGAATTTGTAAAACGAAATTGTGGGTGCGCTATAAAGTTGAAAGCTATCTGATAAATGGTGCTTACCTTGGAACTTACAGCTAGCTCGGTATAAACTGTTCGTGGCGCATAGTGGATCACACTATCTCTCCTCAAGTTCATCCTTCTGATTGTGTCTTTGTCAGTAGTGCCAGTTTCGCCATCGAGCTTTGGGCCACCTTCCTCTAAAATAGTTTCAAAATTGAACTCTTCTCTATCATTGAGCTTTGGTCGTTTTTGACTTGACGCTTGAATATCAGAGTCCTAGAAATAAAAATCAATTTTTAGTTATAGAAAAAACATAGAAAAAACCCCTTGAGTAAATTGACACGCACCCATACAAGTAGCTGATTATAAATTGTTAGCTGAGCAATCGATGATCGTCTAATTAAGTTTGCTTAATTATATAGTCTTAAAAAAAAAACAAAAAAAAAAACAAAAAAAACGAGATATTTCTGTAAAGGTACATAATAAACATTTAGAGTCAAATAGCCTATAACTGTATTAGAATGGCATAAAACACATTTTTAAATACGATACATGAAAAAAAAATACAATTTCAACTATTAGCTACATTTGAAATTTATTCAGAATATTAATGATGGGCGCCCCTTCCCCCAACTCCTCCTCTTTTTTTCTCTACAATAATTACCCCCCCCCCCCCCTCTGAGTAAATTGACACGCGCCCATACAAGTAGCGGATTATAAATTGTTAGCCGAGTAAACGAAGATCGTTTAAGTTTGCTTAATTAAGAGCGCAGTGACATATAATCTCACGAGAAAGCAACATACTTCTAATCAAACTATCTAAACAGTTGTTATGAACATGCGAATTTTATCGTAGATGTTTACTTCGAAAGCTTGCATAATTACAGAAGCTCCCTTTCTGTGTGAAACTCAAATGATAGATAGGAATAAAAAAGGTTATGTTCTTATATTAGTCCACGAATAATGTATATTTACTTACCATTATAATTCTTTTATTGTCCATTAGAACGAGTGAATAAATTGATTCTTATAGGCTTATTACAACTTCTGTTAATCAACTGATCCTGAACGATCAATTTGTTCGATATATATAGCAAAAAAAACATGATTATAACTAGCTGTAAACCGGTATTTCTAGAATGAGAGCATCCTTTGATTACGCAATTTGACAATTTCTAGTTTTTGGTTAAAAAAAAAAAAAAAAAAAAAAAAAAAAAAAAAAAAAAAAAAAAAAAAAAAAAAAAACGTTATGATGACGGATGAACGAAGCTGCTAAAGACGTGTTTGATCACTTTGCTTGGAAAGGTACCAAGGAACATAGGTGTGAGAGCATGCTCACTCTCTTTGAAAAGGTGTAGAGCTTCAAGCAAATAGCATGGTAATTCCTATATGTCTGTGCAAAGTATAAGGCCATGTGAGGGGGTACTCACTCTCTTTGAAAAGGTGTATACGTCCCGGCAAATAGCATGGTAATTCATATATGTCTGTGCAAAACGGAACATAGATGAATGGGGCTACTCACTCTCTTTGAAAAGGTGTATATGTCTGTGCAAATAGCATGGGAATTCATATATGTCTGTGCAAAACGGAACATAGATGAATGGGGCTACTCACTCTCTTTGAAAAGGTGTATAGGTCTGTGCAAAATAGCATGGGAATTCATATATGTCTGTGCAAAGTATAAGGTACTACCCTACTTATTCAAAACTGCAGATCACAAAATGCTTCTTTGTCAGTATGATTGAAGGGGAAAAATGTGAGCAATGAAAACTTGGCACCAAACACAAGTTTATTTGGTGTAAAAAGCCAAAACTGTATTATTCTTACCTCACTACTTATTTTTTGCAGAAATAAAGGCAGCTAGTACCTTATTTGAATCGGAAAAAATGAAGTGGCTTGCAATCTGTATGATTGGAGAGACAAGGTAGATTCCTGTAACATATTATTCCTCCCCATCCCACCGCCAATTTCTTAGCAATAAGAAAACACTATTTTACTTTGTTTAAAGTTGATCGCGGAATGGTTTTTAATCTGTATTGGCAACACCTATTTTTTAGAAGAAAGTTCAGACTTTGTTTTTTAACCGGAACAAAGTAGATTTCCAATCTTTTTAACTAGAGGAGCAAAGGGAGCCAGTGCTGCCTCCAAACCCATTTCCGACATCCCAGTACACCCATGACTTACCAATAGGCCCACTAGACCCGGTCCTAAGGGCCCACAATGTCAGGGGGCGCAAATAAATTGTCACTGAGTGATTTTTTTCTTAGCAAAAACTGGACTGAAGTGATTTATCGTCAAAATGCTAGGTGCACTCCGCCGTCGTGCAGCCTATACACAGAAGTGATTTTAAAACACCAAGGGAATTCCGTGGTCACTTATAAAGTGTGAGATGTCTCCCAAAAATGGTATCTGAGAGTTCAGTACCTCTATCTTTCATTACTTTTGGCTCATCAGTTGCGTTCTGTTAAGTGCTTCCACTATTCCCAAATGTTAGGGGATTCGCCCGAAAACCTTTCTAAACTAGAGGGGCAAAAACGTTTGGACGTAGAAGCGTCAGAGCTTTAAATACGGCCCTGACCACACCGCCAACTTTCTAGCAGAAATGTAAGCCAGTTGCCTATTGTTTGAACTGGAATCCCTAAAGAACTTTAAATATTTATCATTGGAAGACCAAAGTGAGGCCTGGTTACATCCAATATCTTCTCTCCATCCAACAACTTGTCCAACCAGCAACCTAGGCATCCTCCTTAATCAAAATCCATATTTTAAGCATCATATTGATTAATATGAAGATATGTAGAAGCCTTGGTATTTCTAAGAAGGCTTAAACCTATTTTCCTGGGCCAAATCTGAGAATCCCATTTCACAATTTAAGTCACTCATATTTTTTCTTCTGTCCAGTTATCTGAATGTCTACTTTTTCTTCTATTCTTAAACCGCCCTTTAAAATTTACAATAAAGCTATAAATCTAATCTGGGAAAATAATAATTTCAGCAACTAAACCGCTACTGAATGTTAAAAGACACTCAACTAAAGCAGCCTTTAGTTGAGTGTCATATTATATATGGAATACCCTTCCTGATACCCTTCCTGGCTCGAGAATGCCCCTCGTCCGGCCCTTTTAAACGACTTATAAAAAAATCTTGGCTTCCCTATGATTCATGTTTAGTAATTTTTATAAGCTCTTCTTATTACTAATGTTTGGGTTCAATTCAAGCCGGTTAGGTAATCAGATTAAATTCTTATAAATGGCTGAAGTCCTTTCCTCTCTCTTTTTTTCTCTCCCCTTCCCTGAGTGTCTTTTTTATTTACTGCGTCGTAATTGGCGTAAAGCTCCTACAATTCAAAATCACATAGTCACCAGAGGTACTATTTACTTCTACATTAATCAGGTGTTTTGTTTTGTTAGTTGTCTTGTTTATTTCTATGTAATGTTTGGTTTAGTTGACGACTCCTTTTTTGTCGAGTTTTGTCTTATGATTTTTATTCAGTGTTTCTTTTTGTTGTTTTCTTTGCTCCGTCCTTATTTTGTTAACTCAACGGGTTCTCAATAAATTCATTCATTCAGTCAATACTAAGTTATTAATTTGATAATCATCCAAATTATTACTAAAACATTGCTATTTTTGTGTTCTATGTCTGCTTCGAGGGAAATTTCAGTTCAAAATTTACGAGATAAATTGACCCCCCCCACCCCCCAAAAAAAAACGTTTTAAGAGGCACTTATGAAAGATGGTCACTCGAACCTACCCCCCCTCAAAAAAAAAAAATCAAATATTTTTCGTATATATCAGATCTCTGAGAATGATGGGATTATTATGCTTGCCACCATCTCGAACTCAGAGAAATAAGGCCCCTATTTTGGTAACCTCTTTATTGTCAAAAGAAGAGAGACACATTTTTTAATTGCGACAATCACGAACCTGTCGGAATGGTGAGTTTAACAGACCCCGATATTCAAAGTGTGCTTCACACGTGTCTCTGTCTTCTAGTGTGTGACTTTGCAATTCGTAGGGATTATCAAGGGTCGAAAGAGGGCTTTATGCGATTAGACTGCGTTCTGTTTGAGAGGGGACAGTTTAATTCTATTGTGAAAGCGCTTGCATTGTTATACAGATACAAAAGCAAATTTTTATTAGTTTATTTACTGCACTTTGATGTCTATTCACACGACACTCGTTATTGGAAAAATGGGTATAGTCTAAAATTAAGACAAGACTTTTCTTTTAAATAATAAGCTTTGATCCCGTTCTTTTACTTTTTTTGCAATGCGTTATTAAGTCCCGCCTTATTGTATAATATATGCGTTAATCTTATTAAATAAAGTTTAATATTAAATTTAATTCAAACAGAAACATCAGTGTCAATTGGGGGAGGGTCCAGTGGACATGCGCCTCCCATATCCTAGATTAGTTTTTCTTGGAATTAAAAAAAAACAGCTTTTTAGGGGTATTTTTATTTATAGTTGTTAGTTTCTGGTATTTTCATTGAAAAAAAAAATGAAAAAACAACAAATTTCCGACAAACGTCAAAATTTCGTGACGCCACTGGACGCCATGGAATTTCTGTATGAAAAATCGTGGCCGGTGTTTACCCCTCCCCTCCGGAAAATATCCCCAGTGGAAAATTCCCCCCCCCCAAAAAGAAAATACCCCCCCCCCCTAGAACTCTCCCCCCTCTAGTGGAAAAAAAGGCTTTCCAAATTTGAAAATTTTATTTAGTTTTATTTATTTAATTTACGTAGGGGGAAGGAGTTTCGGTACTTGTTGTATATGGGCTACTCATTCAAGTTTATGCTGTGTAAAAACTCGCGAACAAATCAGTTTTCTTCGTTAGTTTTTTTTTTTCAGCTTAGCGCCAGACAAGACAGAGACACGTGACAGAATATGTGGGAAATATATAATTTGTGCTATATATTTGCACATAAGGGGGGGGTAAAGTATTTGGACAGTTTGAAGTCAGAAAACAATTATTTCTAGGTATATGGCCACTTAAAAATTGCAGAAGAATAGTGAGGTATCTGGAAATTTTGTTAACTAAAAAAAAAAAAAAAAAAAAAAAAAAAAAAAAAAAAAAAAAAAAAAAAAAAAAAAAATGATTTATGTTATTTTACTGTGTTCATGGCCGTATATTTGGCTTTAAAACACACTTATCTATCTATCTATCTAATATGCAGAATAATTGTACCAAACACATTTGCGTGCAGACCCGCTATACTTTACCCCCCTCCCTAGTATGCAAAATCTAGAGCCCAAATTTATTTCTACAGTAACGAAGAAACTAACGAAAAAACCGGTGTGTTCTCGAATTTTACACAGCGGTAAACTTGATATACACAAGCACCAAAATTTCCTTTTGGTATATATATATATATATATATATATATATATATATATATATATATATATATATATATATATATATATATACATATATATATATATATATATATATATATATATATATATATATATATATATATATATATATATATATATATATATATATATATATATATATATATATATATATATATATATATATATATATATACCTATGGAGAATTTTTTGTTTTAAAATGGGTGTCGACACTCATACGTGGTTCTGACTTTTGTAACAAATTTGAAATGGTATTTTACTTTTTTTTCAGATTAATTATTTTTCTTACAAAAAAACCTTCTTAAAAATACTTTTTGAGAGGATGGGCATAAATTAGGATGTTTGAACCAAGAGTAATAGAAATTTTCAGTTACTGAAGATTGATTCAAGAAACGGGATCAAGTCTTTGAACCTCAAAGTTTTTCAAATAAGTCGGAATATAAGAATTAAACACAAGATATGTTTTACACGTTAAAAAATAAACATACAGGAACATGCAAACTGGCCACCAGTACTGTTCATTCAGCAAGCATAACATAGTTCAGAGTATGTACATAGCTACAAACCAGGCTGTTACAAATTAAGTAGTTAACGGCTATCAGTTATGGCCCAATAAGCACGCCTAGCGATCTTTTTCATAGCTTTATAATGCAGACTTTTCAGTTCCATGTAAATCGAATAACCTGTGTTTAATTACCATTCCACTTTACTTGATTGTAAGAAACGGCAAGTCTACAATAAAATCTATTAAATAACACGATTTGTTCCTGTTAGTCCAGGTTTGGTAGGCTTGTAGTCACCGGGGAATCTTGGGTTCAAATCCTGAACAAGAAGCGATTTTTCATGGAAGTATGTTTCATTACTATTAGTTTTAGACAATTACTTTTTGACGTTTTTTGACAGAAAAAAACATCCCAGAATTATTGCACAAAATTATGGGCGTTGGACAAGTTTTCATTATTTTTTTTTTCTAAGCCTAACAAGAAGTACTAACTATAAATTATACTAAACGACTGAGTTTTTTCAAGCATTATAGTAACAAAATTTCAAATACCAAACGAGTTTTTTAAAGCCATTACGCGAAAAATGAGGGAAATGGAAAATTTTAACCAATTATTGAAACCATTAGTACGAAAAATGAGCAGAAGAAGCACGATGAAATATTTTTGTAGGACCAATTTTGTGTTGCTCAGTCAGATCAGGATTAGAGAATTATTTTCTCGAACTCTTTCGTTGGGGGAGGAAGAAGGTGGGGCAGCTTCCTTTGTTTGAATTCAATTTTAATGCTGACATCGGAAAGGGAAAAAATTATGGATTAGAATTTAAGATCGGTAGCAGTAGTACCATCTGCTTTGGATTATCTGTTTTGGACCAGGGGTTTATTTTTTTCAGAAATAAAATCATGCCTTTTCATAACTTGCAATGATAGTTTTAATCCCATTTGGCAACGCAAAGAGCAGCTGTTTGGCTAACCGGGGAAAACAATATATCTGCACAATGTGTAAATATTAACTTAGAAGGAAATGTCTAGCAACGGGAAAGTCAAATACTGAGTGATTATTATTTATTTATTCGAGGATATTAAATTACCTTGATTAGCCATATAATTGTAGACGTTTGTGCCTACGAAAATGGTAAAATATTGGGTAAATGAACAGTGATTGTCCAAACTTGGATTTAATTAACACCCCTCTCCCGTCAAACACTCAGGTTGTCGCATCTAGAAGCCAGAAATTTCAGATGGGAGGAGTATCAATTATAAATAAAAAATACTGGGATTAAATATAAAACCCAAGAAAATATTGCAACCTAAGAATAACCCAAAAATCAAACTCAAGATTTTGGCAGGCTAGACCCTACCCTTTTGCGCACGAACCCATCTCACTCACTCACGAAATATGATTGTTCAAAAGATTTTAAATGGACGACCCATGATTTTGTAAGATTTCATCGTTGCAATTGCAATGTTTGGAGATAATCTTAACTGCAAATTGTACTGACATTCTACCAAACTAGCCAGCAAACAGCCTTTGCTACCTTTTTGCTAACGAAAATCCCTCTTCATGGGCTTTTGAGGTCGGCCGACGTGGCAAGGAGGTGTGCCCTCCTTCAAAAGTGACATTTCATAACCTACGGGTGGTAGTAGGGACATTATATAGCTCAAAATAACGACGTAATTCGAGGTAGCTTTTATCCAGCAATAATTTTTAGATAACAATAAGACATTTCTTGCAATGTTTTAGGATTGTTGCTGCAAAATCCAGCTACCCTTCTACGCTTTCGATATTTCAGTTATATAATCAAAAATGGGATCGTCTAAGTTCAAATGGAAGATTTGAACAGATTAAACCCAATGATTGGCTGTCAAGTTTCTATCCTTATAATATCCTTAGGGAGAAGGGAAGCCTGCAAATATTCTTTCAAATCAGATGGGGAAGATGTTATTAAATTTATTATATTGCAGAAAAGTATCATTTTTTTTCCAAATATTTCAACATTTTGCACTTTTGTATTTTTTTGGTCTTTCCAGGAGAGAAAATACCTAGCCTGTCCCCTTCCTCAGCGAAAATCCATGATGAAGCTGTGTTTAATTTGCACAGAAAGGGGGGGGGGGGGGTAAAAACAACACTTAGGGTTTAACAGAGATGACTAAACGCTATAGCAGAAAGGGTATTCGGAAGTATTTTGAATTCCTGAATCTTATCTTCCGAAAAAAGTAAGGTTGGCTTGATGCATATATCAAGATCCATTGTTGGAGTTAGTCGGAGTAGGCTGTGTGAATTTATTTCTAAAGGAACCGTAGTCAGATTTAGGAAGAAATTCAGAGACAAGATCCATCTTGGGAACGGATTGACGACATTCATTGCAGGGGCGGATCCAGGATTTTCTTTAGGGGGGGGGGCGAAAAATAGGTTGATCGATAAACTTGCGTTAGGAGAAAGTTTAATTAACGCAAACCTACGTTAATTAAGTAAATTACACTACTTTAGACTACGCTAGGGGGGGGGGGGGGACCTCGCCACCCCTGGATCCGCCACTGATTCATTGTCGTCATTGGAAGGATAATAGCACTGCTGCCTGGACAGGAGAAAAACTTGAAAGCTCAACTCGCGTATTTACACAAAAGCGGCTGAGGGGATGGAGGGAGGGGGGAGGGGGGGGGGGTTGGACCTCCTCCCAATATTCCCCAAATATTTAAGACTGCTTATTATTGTGAGTACTGCACGTTTTTCATCGCGCTCTTTTGTTCATCTGATCCGTTTTTTGTTTTGTAGGACGAGTGTTAAAAAAAACAAAACAATTAATATTGTTTACAATAATAAAAATATTCATAAATGACTTTAAATTCCTCTTTGCAGTTCCGTTTTTGAAACCAAAAACATTCGTTGAAAATGAGGTGTTTTTTTCAACATTCGTCGAAAATATGGTGGGACAGATGAGCATACAGGTTTTAGGAGTGGCAGCGTTCATTGCGAAAAGTTGAATATGGAACAATCTTATAAACAATACTAAGATTCGGGGGGAGAATAGTCGTATAAACTTCTTATTGTTTATTCACATTTTAACTCTTCGCACCTTGACTTTATTTACAGATTTTTACTTTTCAGTAAAATGATTTTTTATAATATAATTGAATACGTTTCCGTTTCTATACACTAAATTTTCTTTAGGTTAATGTCAGGTTAGTTATATTTCGATTTATTAGTTTCAATTCAGGGATATTGTTTTTAGGTAGTTACATTTAAAAAGTTACAAAAAAAAGCATATTTGATGAACTTTTGACAGTTAACTAGGAATCATAATAAAAAAGTTATGTTTTTAATGTTTTTATCAACCATTTAAGAGTTTTTAATTATTTCTCTTACTGAAGTTTGTTCTTTAGTTACAAATCAGGCATATATGCAGCATTTGTTTCTGGAGGGATAAATTTGGGGGCAGGTGAGCAAGAATGATCAAAATAGCAAAATATAGGTATTAACATCAAACAAAACGAGAATATGGAGAAATTTAGTGGTTTTGGGGTGGATGGGGCAGAGCCCCCTCCTAATATTCCTTATTCTTATCAGAAGGGTAACCGTATACCTGTCCTGTAGACAGGATTCAAGATTACAAGTCAAAAAAAATTAAAAATAGAAGTAGTCAGCAAATAGACTCCTAGCTAATTATTCGAAGCTAACTAATCGTAGCAATTTTTCAGCTATTATATAAAACCACGTAAGACGTCTTGTGTCTAAGGTACGCAACCTTCTTTTCCTGTCAAACTTTCAATCTGTGTTCTGTTTGTTTTAATTTCACGCTTCCAAATGGATTGTTCTCTTCTTTTTCCTCTCTATTCCATTTTTCTTTTATTTATTTATTTATTGAGCATCCCATGATCATTGAAATTGACCACCAATGCTTCTAATGGCAAGTTATGTAAATCAGTGATTCCCAGAGTGGGGTGCTGGCCCCCCTTCGATGGGGCATGACAATATTTTGGTGGGTCATGGGCTGGGCAGGACGTGCACTCTTTGGCTGACTACATTTTAGGGCCTTAATTTTGAAAAAAAAAAACTTCATGTGAATGACTTCACATTCATCTGCATTCATAGAGAAAAAAAAGATACATGATAGTATTTTAATAACGTCATGCTATGCATCAAAGGTGTTTCAGACAATATTTTCCATTAGCATAAAATATGCCTAAATAACGACCTCCCCCACCAAAAAAAAAATTAATGCCTTTTTAAGCTTCTTTCAGGTGAGTACACTTAAATTTTGAACAACAAAATTTTAATATCGAGAGGAGGGGCATTAGGATTTTAGAAATGCCTATGTTGGGCATGGCCCGAAATCAGTTGGGAATCACTGGTGTAAGCAGTTTTTCAGCCTGTCAAAGACAGTCGTAAAAAAAAGGAAAAAAAAAACAGTGCGGAGCTCGTGCTATAATGATGGATCGGAATTGCTTCCGAGCACAGTATGAAAAAAAAATTGCTAGAATTCTTTTCTACTTAAAGGAAAAAAGTAACCTGTAATATTTTTTTCAGACCAGCACCTGTGTTTATAGGCTCTTGTATCACAATTTGTCTAGATCGGTGTAGTGTTTTTGTTCTCATCTTGGAATTGGTTTAGAACTTGTTCTAAGCAACACTATAATTTATCAATTGTGTTTCTTTCTTTTCCTCCTTTTATTACAAAGGGTTTTTTTCATCTCTTTATGTTATTTTTTTGCTTGTGTTAAGTGTTTATTTTAGTTTTTTTTTTCTTTTTTCTACTGAAAAGGACTTCGGGTTTTTATGCTTTATGTATACATATGTATAAACTGTCTTAATTTTTATCCTCTACTATTTATTTTCATCCATTTCAATTATACATGCAAAGACAGTGTGATAAGAAGTTATTTACGCCAGAGAATGTACATAACATGTTTTGATAGCTTTTGAATATTTTGCTGTTGTCATGCATGGAAGCCGTTCGGTTTGCAGGTGTATTTTTCTTACACATATTAAGTGCAGGTCTGAAAAAGGCTTTAGAAAGCTTTGCTGAAAGAAATGTTTATATTTTAAGATCTCAATAGCCTAAAACGGAATTTCTTCTTCTCTGTCTATGATCCATCACCGTTTGCCCATCACAGACTGCCTGGCTAATACTTGTTTATTTTTGAATTTCTGAATAGACCTAACCAGACGTGATTCTGTGTCCCCACCAAAAACACGTGGGTTTCCAGGATAAATCGCTTTCGCTTCTTAGAGCTGGAAATAGTATTTTTGATAACGAGAAGATTGGGACGGGACAGATGAGCTGGGTTCAATTAGCGGAAGAAAGAGTGATTTATTCGGATGGAAAAATTGTGAGCTATTTAGATAGAAGTTTAAGATGACGGTAAGGTCCCAAAGGCATTCAATGGAATGATGCACTACCAATTAGAAACTTTGAAATTTATTATCCCAAAGTCGATTCTGGAAAAGATATGCCAGGATTCCGCTCTAAGTGCCGTTGAAAAGAAACAAGAATAGAAAAGTTAACTGGAACATTCTTACAATGTTGAAGTAATCATCAGTAGCATATCAAAGCCAGCATAAAACGCCTTACTTATTCTCAACGGTGTAGGGTTATACAAATATTAGAAGGAAGTGTGCCCTTGGGGGGAGGGGTGGAGCTTTAGATCTGTGCCCTCCGAAATGTCAGAATTTTCATAGTATTTTCCTTTTTTTACATTGTTTTCTCTTTTCCATTTCCCGAAATAGGCGTCATCAGTTTGGAAGTAGAGCTACTAAAGATTATTTTGGTGCGTTGAAGAGATTCACCCCCCCTCCGAAATACTAAGATTTCCCTAAATTTTATGTTATTTTTATCCAGCATGTAAAATGTTTGTTTTTACTATTCGTCCCCCCCCCCAAAAAAAAAGTGTTGTAGGTGCTTGAGCAGCACATATTATTCTACGTCAAAAACAGCTCTATCAAATTGATCCTTTCTCACTATTAAATAAAAAAAAACAAGTTTTTTAAACTGAAAGTAAGGAGCAACATTAAAACTTAAAACGAACAGAAATTATTCTGTATATGAAAGAGACTGTCCCCTCCTCAACGCCTCGCTCTTTACGCTAAAGTTTTTTATTGTTTTAAAAAATAAAGTTGTGAGACAGAGTCAAACTTTAGCGCAAAGAGCAAGGCGTTGAGGAGGGGACAGTCTCTTTCATATACAGAATAATTTCTGTTCGTTTTAAGTTTTAATGTTGCTCCTTACTTTCAGTTTAAAAAACTTGTTTTTTTTATTTAATTTTGAACGTTTTGAATAAATGCAGGTTTTGATCTTGGCTCACCGTACATGAATAATTAAAACAAAATTTTCATATTAATTTACTTTTATTTAGTTAAATGGCTTTCTCGAAACTTGTTTAATTTTATCTACGAACGTTTTTATTAGTAATAAATATACGTAACTTACGAATTAACTTACGTAACGAACTTCTATATTCATATATTTTTAATACGTTTATTAGGGGGTTCGCCAACTAGTCAATACCTTGCTCTTTAAGCGAAAATTCAAATTTTGTTCCAATTCTTTAGAAATGACCGCTTAATCACAAAAGGCCGTTAATTAGAATAAATAGCTCTTATGAAAGTACTAAAAAAATCTTTGGCTTAAAGAGCGAGGCATTGACTACGGGGTGAACCCAATTATATATGTAATATTTTCTGTTCGTTTAAAGTTTCGATGTTGCTGCTGTTGCAGTTGAAAATACTTGTTTTTTTACATTAAATTTATGATCTTTTTTTAAATAATGCTGGGAAGTCCGGCGTCCCCCTTCATAGCAATGTACCTTCCCCCATGAAAACGTCCTTCATGGAAAGATCCTCCCACATAACCCTTGACCTATCCACCCCCCACTACCAGGAAAAATCTCCCCTGAAAACGTCTGTATACTTCCAAATAACTAATACTATATGTTAACATTGGGTAAAGTTCATAAATTTCAGCCGTCCCCCCCGGGAACTTCGGGGGATTAAGTCATCCTAAAAGACATACTTATAATATTTTCGAACATGCTGAACAAAATGGCTATCTCAAAATTTTGATCAGGTGACTTTGGGAAAAAAATGAGCGTGGGAGGGGGCCTAGTTGCCCTCCATTTTTTTTGGTCACTTAAAAAGGGCACTAGAACTTTCAATTTCCATTCCAATGAGTCCTTCCACGATATTCTAGGACACCTGGTTCGATACGATCACCCCTGGGGAAAAAAAAAAAAAACAAATAAACACGCACCCGTGATCTTTCTTCTGGCAAAAAATGCAAAATTCCACATTTCTGTAGATGGGAGCTTGAAACCTCTACAGTAGGGTTCTCTGATACGCGGAATATGATGGTGTGATTTTCATTAAGGTTCTATAATTTTTTAGGGGGTATTTCCCCCTTTTTTCGAAAATCAGCCAAAATTTTCTCAGGCGCGTAAGTTTTGATGGGTAGGATTAAACTTGATGAAACTTATATATTTGAAATCAGCATTAAAATGTGATTCTTTTGATGCATCTATTTGTATCAAAATACCGTTTTCTAGAGTTTCGGTTACCATTGAGCCGGGTCGCTCCTTACTTACAGTTCGTTACCACGAACTGTTTGATTAAATAAAAAAAAAATTTTTTTAACTGAAAGTAAGGAAAGACATTAAAACTTAAAAACGAACAGAAATTATTCCGTATCTGAAAGGGGCTGTCCGCTCCTCAAGGCCTCGCTCTTTACGCTAAAGTTTTTTATTGTTTAAAAAATAAGAGTTGTGAGAAATTCGAACTTTAGCGTAAAGAGCGAGGCGTTGAGGAGGGGACAGCCCCTTTCATATACGGAATAATTTATGTTCGTATTAAGTTTTTCAACGTCGTTCCTTACTTTCAGTTAAAAAAAAACTTGTTTTTTTTTATTTAATTTTGAACGTTTTTGAATTAATGCAGGTTTTGATTTTGGCTCACCGTACATGAATAGTTAAAACAAAATTTGCATATTAATTTTACTTTTATTTGGTTAAGTGGCTTTCTCGAAACTTGTTTAATTTTATTTACGAACGTTTTTATTAGTAATAAATATACGCAACTTACGAATTAACTTACGTAACGAACTTCTATATTCATATATTTTTAATACGTATATTAGAGGGCTCGCCCCCTAATCAATACCTCGATCTTTAAGCTAAAGTTCGAATTTTGTTCCAATTCTTTAAAAATTACCCCTTAATCACAAAGGCCGTTATTTAGAATAAATAGCTCTTATGAAAGTACTAAAAAATCTTTGGCTTAAAGAGCGAGGTATTGACTAGAGGGTGAACCCAATCATACACGTAATATTTTCTGTTCGTTTTAAGTTTTGATGTTACTCCTTATTTTCAGTTGGAAAACTTGTTTTTTTTTATATTTAATTTCTGATCTTTTTTTTTGAATAATGCTGGGAAATCCGGCGCCCCCTTCATAGCAATCTCCCTTCCCCCATGAAAACTTCCTTCATGGAAAGATCTTCCCAAATAACCACCGACCCACCCACCCCCCTACTACCAGAAAAAAATCCCCCCTGAAAACATCTGTATACTTCCTAATAACCAATACTATATGTTAACATTGGGTAAAGTTCATAACTTTCAGCCCTCCCCCCGGGGACTTCGGGGGATTAAGTCATCCTAAAGGACATACAAATGATATTTTTCAACCATGCTGAACAAAATGGCTATCTCAAAATTTTTATCAGGTGACTTTGGGAAAAAAATGAGCGGGGGATGGGGCCTAATTACCCTCCATTTTTTTGGTCACTTAAAAAGGGCACTAAAACTTTTAATTTCCGTTCCAATGAGTCCTCCCACGATATTCTAGGACCACTGGGTCGATACGATCACCCCTGGGGAAAAAAAAACAAAAAAAACAAATAAACACGCGTCCGTGATATTTCTTCTGGAAGAAAATGCAAAATTCCACATTTTGTAGATAGGAGCTTGAAACCTCTACAGTAGGGTTCTCTGATACGCTTAATATGATGGTGTGATTTTCATCAAGATTTTATAACTTTTAGGGGGTCTTTCCCCTTTTTTTTTTCGAAAATCAGCCAAATTTTCTCAGGCGCGTAACTTTTAATGGGTAGGATTAAACTTGATGAAAGTTATATATTCGAATTCAGCATTGAAATCTGATTCTTTGATGTATCTATTGGTATCAAAAACCCATTTTCTAGAGTTTCGGTTACCATTGAGCCGGGTCGCTCCTTACTTACAGTTCGTTACCACGAACTGTTTGATTGAAATTTAACCTAATTTGTAAATCAGGAAAAGGTTCATATTAGAGAAATCTAGTTTTTATAATTATAAAATTAGTATGTCTATTCGTGAACAGCTGTCAAATTAGTAGGCCAGCGCTTTGTACATTAAGGATTTTAAATTCCCTTTTTTTCTTCCGAATATTGTTTATTCTAAAATCTTGTAGAACTATCTTGCCATTATATATATCCGTTGTATATCAAGGGCTGCCGATTCCATGCTTTCCCATAGCCTTTGCTGTGTTCATTAGGATCAAGTCCATCAAAATGATCCATATAAATGGGCATAGAACGCAACACTGCTTAACCCCTGATTCAATATGAAACCAGTTACTAACATCATTTCATACCTAAACCGCAGCAGTGTTATTCCCGTACATAGCAGTAATCCCTTGAATATATTTATCTGGTATACCATACAAGGACAGGACCTTGGCTAAAGCTCTTCTATCGGCCTAACCAAACGCTTGCTCATACTCTACAAAGCTAAGGACTAAAGGGCTCTGATGAATCAGGCATTTATCAGTTATTTATCAAAGAGTAAATATTTTGTCGACAAATCCTCTCCCACTCTTAAAACCGTACTGCTCTTCTCTTGAAATTGTATCTAGAGCATCTCTAAGTCTAAAAAGAATCATCATGCATTTGCTTCGTATAGAAACCAGGCTAATGCCTCTATAATTGCCACACTCACTCTTATAACCTTTCTTATAGAAGTGTTTAATTAAAGTTTTTTCTAAAATCGCTAGGTACTTCGCCTTTTTCCAAAATCATATTCCTAATATTCAGTAGTTTATCTCTAACTTCACAACCACCATGTTTAAAAAAAATTGTTTACTACACTATCAACATTTTGGGTCTTATTATTTTTTAATACTGTCTCTAATTCTTCCTCGCAAAATATGTCTTTCTTCACTTCCAAAGTGTCACAAACTTTTTCGTTCTCTTTTCTAGATCATTTCCTGTAACTTTATCGCGGTCTAGCATATTCTGAAAATGTTCTGCCCATCTCTCTTTAACTCTTTCCTTATCACTAATTGTAGCCCAGTTCCTATCTTTAAATGGCACAATCCCAAATTGACTATTCAGTCTCAGTTTTTGTGCGTGGCAATACAATATTTTACTACTACACCGTCTGGCTGCATCTTCTAGATCTTCAGCAATTTAATTCATAGCCTCCACTTAACACGTGAACAATACTGCAGACATATGAACGATGAACAAGAGGAGGCAGATAGATGGGAAGCGTCAGCAATCAGAATATCCCTAAATTTCGCCAAAGAACCATGCTTAAAACTGGCCTTTCTGAAGTCATATTTTCAAACACCACCATCAAATCCTACTCTTTTAAATTTTAAGCTTATAACTGTCTCAGTTTGTTTTTCTGCAAGTCACAGATACAAGAAATATAATAATTTTTATGTTTACCGGAATAATCTTTATTTGCGACTGCCCCAAGTGGTCTCTGTACGTCTTTTTATACGATCTTGAAAAGTGTTACAAGTAAGGAGTGATTGGCTATAAGTGGATCGATACTACACTCCCTAGTTTAGGATGTCCTCACAAATTCACTCATCTAACATAAAAACTTTTCCAAATTAGGAAAAGCCCTTCTCTTTACTTTACCCAATAGAGGACCAGCAAGATGTGTTACTATTTAAGCGACGAAAAGATTTAATTTCGAATTCTTGACAGTTACAGCTTACATCTTAGTTGATTAGATGACCTGCTTTCTTTTTGATATAAAAACTTCAAACAATAGTTTAAGAAACTGAAAGGATTGCAGAAGCACAAAATCCAAGAAATTAACCTTTAAGTGTAGTTCTTGAGAAAATCGCTTAAATTCATTATTCAATTATACCTACCAGTCCGAGCACAAAGGAAATAATTAACCACCCTGCAATTTTCTTATGGAAGAATTTGTACAAACTGCTTACTTTCCTCAATTTTGCAGAGCCTCTCTCTGGATACTACCAAGCCTTGCATCCCTTATCAGAACAGATATCAAAGAGAATGAGAATCTAAGAAATTGGTAACAAAATTTATGCACGACATATTGTCAATAGCTGTCAAAGGATATTTTCAGTGGATGTTCATGAGCATAAGAAAAGTTGAAAAAATAGGGTATACAGTTCCTCAATTTCACGTTGAGATTAAAAGGAAACTAAGAGGTAGATCTGGGAAACGATTTTACAGTAACTTGCAAAATTAAAAGCACAGGCGCGTTTTTGTGGGTGACCTGACTAGATTCTGTAAAATATAAATATCATCTTTTGGAATTTGAAACTTTTGTCGCATAAAAGATGTGTTTCCTTTTTGGACATCATTTGCGTGACAAGCATAAAAATGACAGTAATTCTAATCAAAGAATGTTTCTTTTCGCCCCCTGGTAAATCGGAGGAACTCCACAGAAACTGATCTTGGAAATCGAGATATGGTTTTCAGCGTATATATATATATATATTTTCAAAACAAAGGGATTATCTTCTTGAGATTTCGATTTTGACCGTATTGAAATTTCATATGAATTTTCTCTTAGAATTATATATGATTATTCATTAAAACAGGCTTCAAGCTGACGCAAGTATTGGGATCAAAACGACGTCGATACGTCGGATTTTCAGCATCCGCTAGAGATGTGACTGAATTGTTGTGCTTTAGAAAACCGAAGTGGTACTAGAATTTTTAATTTTTATGAATCATACAACTCGCATTTGGATTTAAATTCCCATATGGATTATGAATCATGCACTTTAATCCACTAATACGAAATTTGATTTAACGCCTTTTTGGTTATTTGTTACCTACTTGTCGAATACCAACATGAATTTAAACGACTTCTGCACAACCTCCTCAATGTTATTCTACTTTCTTATGCTGATAGATTAGTCTGGAATTATGAGGAAAGTTTCTAATTTAAATACAGGATACTCCGATGGAACAAACGTTCCTGAATAAAATCGCTAAAAAATTGTTTTGTCCAGACTTTTTTTTTCATACAACGAATTTGTCATTTAAAACCAGGGTTTTCCTTTTAGGAAGCAAGGATAATTCCACTTCATGAAGGAGAGTATGCTGAAAGCCCATCTAATTACTAGCCGATTTTTATTTTATTAATATTTCCTAAAATTCTCAAATAGCAATTGCTCAAAGGTTTTATGATTTCTTGGAATCGTCAATTCCATTTCTAACTTCCTATATGGTTTTAGGTCTGGGACAAAGATTATCGGTAACTTACAAGCGTCTACAGGAGTGTGAAAACAGTCTAATTTGCAAAATACAGTCGACTCTCGATAATTTGAAACCCAAGGGAGCAGAGGAAACGTTCATGTTACCGAGATGTTTAAAACAATAAAAGTTAAAATAATCAAGACGGATAACACATAACCCATATATGTACATAAATCTATCTCAACTCTTATATTTAACTTCTTAATCATTTATGTATGTACAGTAAGTTAAGAACCATGCGAGCGAAAAATGCTTTTGCAAAGTAATCTGTTTTTTTTTTTATAAAGCGATTTCCATCTTACATTGTCCAGTTCATTTCCAATGGTGATGAAAGCTGTAAAGAAATTATCACTTGTTTCTGTTCTGAGCGTACAGGTATGTAAGGTGTTGATGGATAATTTTGCCTTGCTTAATGTGACTGGAATAAGTGTTTCTTCTTTTTCAGCCTCCTCGTCTTGAAAAATCAAAAACTGGACATCGGTTATTGCACTATGGACAGTAATTTTTCAATGTGAACAAAATCCTCAAAGGTAAACTCATCACAGTTTTTGGTGGAAGTAACCACTCTGTGTCTAGGGGAATGGATCCTGTTAAATCTCGTTACTCTGTTAACCTAGCGGGGTTTTCCGTTGCCTTAGCAAACTACATTTTTTGAAGCAATTATGTAGGGTGGTAGAATTGACATTTTCCAGGCCTTATCAATCATAATTAGAGATCAAAACTTATCTTCACATTCTCACTTTTATCAATGTTATCCAGCAGAATTTATATATTTTTATAGAGTATTGCCAACCAAGATGTCCTCGTTACAAATTCAAATTGTCGAGGTGTTATTTTCCTTCCAATTTATCAAGTGTCGAAGGATCGAGAGCCAACTGTACGTAAGCTGAAAGATTGTCCAACAACCTCAGAAAGGTAAAAAAGTATATTTGACAAGTTCATTGGTAGGGTGATTGATGGCTAGTCAAATTATCAGGGAATTGCATTTTTTCTAAGTACCCACTTTAGACGAAGAACGGAACACTTATTGCCCATGTCCCAAACAACGCCTGACAACTATAACCATTGTAGACCGTACCAAAGCCCCCATCTCGGAAATTTGATTTTCTACTGAGTCCAATAGTGGTTATTACCCATCAAGCTTTTGTCATCAAAAAGTATTTGGTTCACTCCGATACGAAACCCTTTATTGACCCCCCCCCCCCTCTTCCGAAGCATTGTGAAGACAGGAGCTTGAAAATGAAATACTTTTAATGAGAAAAGCAACTAAAATGAGAGACAGGACTAACAGACAATAAATACATGTTTTAAAATTACAAATTGGCAATTTCGCTTCTACTTCAGTAGTTATCAACACTTCTGGACCATAAAGCAAGTAATTAAATAAGACAACTGTTATAAAAAGTCAAATAATTAAGGTATAGACCTATCCCCAAGGGAGGCTTCCCTTAGCTGCCAAGCTACCAGGGCCTGAGTGCGACCATAGAGCTCGTATCGGATCAGTTACAATAAAGAAAGAAAATTAATAAACCTAACCCATTGCAAACTTAAAATAAATTTTTACATGAAAAATAAACACAAATATTCTGTATTGAAAGATATGGATGTTAGAGTATTTCGAAACTTAATACACGAAAACAGTTTGAAAGATCTGTTCAATTTGGCAATATAATGGGTAAAATATGTTTGTATCCTATCCACTTAAATTGTTTCGCTTCATCTCAAAACTTTTCCTTATCTAAAAATATATTTTCATTATTCACTACGTTTTCCTATCGTAAAAAAGAGCATTTCGAACGAAAACAAAATAGGGGAGGAAACTTTTATTTCCAACTTTTTTTTTTCTTCAACAAAAGATGTTGGCAGTTTATCGCACTGTCACTTGCCATACACGAATCATATTGTCTGAATAGCCAGCAAAAAGCGTCTGACCATCAGCAGACCATGCCATGGACAAGCACTGAGGAGGTTCAGCTTTGGCATTTGGGGTGATCACTTCTGGCTTCAATTCATCAACCATATTTTTACCTTCGAGATCCTAAAAGAAAAATAAATTTCAGCTTAAAAAAAAGAATGTCAAGGATCTGCGCCAATGGCCGCACGTATAACAATTAGATTAAGAGTACCAAGAGGCGTGACCTACTGTCGGTTTACAAGTCCGAACTAGTTGACTAAAAGTGTAAGAGAAAACGAATGAATATAAAATCAGAAATGTAGTTTATGGATAACTTTAATTCTTAAATAAAATACTCGTGACAAATAAGCCTAATCAGTTTTTTATTTTATTTTGGTCAATTTAAGATTATCGAAGGGTCCCTTCAAATTGTTTTATATATGAATATTAAGTTACTTGAGTACTTTGGAATAATTGTAGTTATAAGTGTATTTTAACGAAAGTCGTTATAACATACGAACTCCCACAAAAATATCGAAGTCCATGATGCAATAACATCTTCACGGAGGCGGTTTTAGAGGGGGACTTGCTCCGGGCGCAGAAATCTTAGGGGTGCACAATTTCAAATAAATATTCCAACAGTTATATAATCATCTTGTAATTTTTAAAATTTTTTATCAATAAAATAAAGAAAAGGCCGCAGATGGCAGTGAGTAAAAGCAAATTGAATACACAACTTTGCTGAATATAAAAGTGTTATTTCAAGATTCCACGAATGTTGATGATATTAAAGCAAATTGTCTCAGACATGGTGAAAAATATTGCGACGATTTAGATCCCATTCTCTGTTCCACGAACTCCAAGACCAAAAAAAAAAAAAAAAAAAAAAAAAAAATCACCCCACACATTTCCTTAAAGAAACCTTTAGATGTAAATGTAACACTGGGTTTATTAAAAAAAAAAATAAAAAAAAAATAAATAAAAAAATACATCATCGATTCCCTGAAGCATGCTTGTGCGGGAGAAAACCCTCCTAATAAATAAATAAATAAATAAAAAAAAAAAAAAAAAAAAAAAAAAAAAAATAATTGAGCTCAACTTACCGGACCCGAAAACCAACGAACCTCCAAACAATACCCAACAAAATTATAATAATTATAATCATATTCAGCTGCAACTAAACCCTCCTCAAAAACATAACTTAAGTGGCATAGAATAATCCATTCAAAATATTACACATCAAAACAATGGTTCTTTAGCAACTTACGAAATTCCTGCAAACCCCCAACATTCCTCAAATCCTCTGACAAACTCTCCCAAACTAACGGAACAACATGGCGAATTGAAAACCTAGACCTAGACGTGACCATAGCTGGTCTTCGCACCAACTGAGAAGATCGTGTCAAATGATCGTGAATAGTAGACGCAAGACTAAACATTCCTGAAAAACATGATGGTAACTCCGAAGCTAAATATTTAAACATAAACAGAGCATTATAGAATACACATATTCCTGCCAACGGTAGAATTTTATACTCGCGGTAAAGATGCCTCACCGATACAGATAGGTCAATTTGATTACCATACAGAACTCTAATTGCCATATTCTGTGTTACACAGAGTGGATGGAGGTGAATTACGAATGTTTTCGACCAAACCATACAACAGTAAATGAGATATGGTCGAACCATAGAAAAATACAACATTCTCAGAATTTCACACGGAAAAAGATACCTAAGTTTACGCATAATACCAATATTACGAGACAATTTGCTGCTAACAGATGCAACATGGTCTTTAAAACTAAGGCTTTCATCAATTATAACACCAAGGTATCTAGTACTAGTAGATCTTACCATAGTATGGCGCCCTACTTCTATCCTATTAATCCATGGATAATGTCCAGTAATTCTACCATCAATAAAAAAATTCGACTTATTATGATTCAGTTTCAATTTACTCGCATCCACTTTTCAATCGAAGAAATACCTTGTTTCAATATAGTCATCAACTCATTTTCAGTTCTAGCAGCTACAGTAAAATGGGCATCATCAGCAAAACATGGTAGAATTCCTTTAGTACCGTAAGTATCAAGGTCTAAAGAACAAGACATATTACTTGAAGCTCTACAAAGGTCATTAATGTAAACCAAAAACAACAAAGGGCCCAAAACGGAACCCTGGGGTACTCCAATCGAAATATATTCAATTTTAGATGTAACTCCATCCATCACGACACACTGAGTCCTTCCACTAAGAAAACTAACTATCACATTTAAAAATCACCACGTATACCACTACTATATAGCTTTTGAACTAGTATATCGCGATCAACAGAGTCAAATGCTTTAGTAATATCCAAAAATATCGAAGCTATCTTCAGACTACGAGACTCGTATCTTCAGACCCTTGTCTAAAGCATCATTAATAAAAGTTGTTAAAAACAAAACTGCATGCTCTGTAGAATGATGACTCCTAAACCCAAACTGACTAGAGCTAAAAAATTGTCTTTTCTCTAAAAAACTTACCATCCTACTATGAATCAACTTTTCAAACACTCTAGAAATAAATGGCAGTAAAGAAATCGGTCTATAATCACTAAAACAATTCTTATCCCCTCCTTTAAATATCGGGATAACATTCGCGCACTTTAGACAATCGGGAAATATTCCAGCTTTTAAACAATTATTTATCAGTCCTAAAAAATTACTAGATATAACAGGTAAAATCGACTTCAAAACCTTCAACGAAATAAAATCACCTCCTCATGCACCATTTTTCATATTATTTATAACATCAAATAATTCATCAAATAGTTACAGATTTAAGGTACGCAGACACGTCACAATCTTCTGGTAGGAACTGACGAAAATCTCTATCTTGATCAAATACTGGCACCGATGATGACACACAATGCCCAATAGTAGCGAAGTGATTACACATCTCATCTGCAACATTATTATTCATTCCTATATTATCTGGAGGGATCAAGACGCTACCAGGGCAAGTCACCGACTTAATCAATTTCCAAGTCTTACTCGGGTTACCCTCAACTTTTTTAAACTTAACCTTATAATATTCTACCTTAGCCTGTCGGAGTACAGCATTTAACCTACTATTATAAACTCTGTATATTATTTTATCATGAGGATCATTGCTCCTTGTTGACAACTTATATAAAAAGCGTCTTCTATTAATTGACTGTAACAAACTCTTTGAAATCCAAGGTTTATTCGGAGACACCCTTCTCTTCTGTATTCCTGACACTTCACAACATTCCAAAAACGTATCCTTAATCTTACCATACCAAAGCTCAAACTTCAAATTTAAATCTAATTCTTCTTGTAAAAATTTAAAATCTAACTGTTCTATCCTAAGCTTAAATCTTGAAATAGTATTTGAATCAACTAATAATTCTTAGGCTTAGGGCGAGCATCACTGTTAATATTAATATTCTTAAATATACCCGGAACTAGTATTGCCAGACCAAAGTGATCCGAAACATCATTTAACACAACACTCGACGAATCCTGGGGAACATTCAAAAATACATTATCAATTAGAGATGAAGATGACTCCCTCACTCTAGTACAAATATTTACAGCAGGATGCATCCCATAACCTAACATTAAATTCAAAAAATTCCGGGCTTTTAAATTAGATGCTAACAATTTCAAGTCAATGTTAAAATCTCCACACACAAAACACGGCATGTTCTTACGAGTTAGAAGGCCCATTTGTTGCTCTAATAATTCTAAAAAACAATCTACACTAGCTGAAGGGGGGCGGTAACAAACAGCAATAAAAAATGGGTCACCATTCTTATCAACTTCCGCAACAAAACACTCAAAAATCATCTCTCTATTAACAGACAAATCATCCCTAACCTTCACATTCAAATCAGTTCTAATATACAGGGCAAGTCCTCCATGCTGATGGTGAGTACGGTTCTTAACATACATATTATAATTTAAAATATCCAATAGTCCAGAATTATTATTCATTAACCATGTTTCAGTAAGTGCAAGAATATGAAAATCAGATAGCATACACAGCTCCGACAAATAATCCAATGTACTATTTAACCCCTGACAATTCAGATGAAAAATGCCAAGTTTATCCGGTGCCAGTCTAGTATGTAAATCAATTGGGCACTTATAATTAACCTTCGGAAAAACATCATCTACCCCCATATCAAAATCCCTGTGAAGTACCCCTAATCCCAAATCCGAAACACTCAATGGATTATTCTCAAGCCAATCCAGACGATCATTACGAATAATTACCAAACTCGGAGGGTTTCGTGGTCCCGAATAACTTACTAGAGGTTCATCCAACGTAAGTGAAGCTCAGGAAAAAACAGGAATAACCTAATAAATAGATGTGTTAGAATAAATTATGCGACAGAAAGGTGAAGGGGTCTTCGCAAAAGTAAGAGGCGCTTATCAAATTTTAGCGATTGCAGTGTCGGCGGCCAGTATTGAGCGGTCATTTAGTAAATTTAAATTAATATTAACGTATCTCACAAAAAAACTATGGACCAGGAGCGACTAAATGATTTAACGTTAACGAGCATAGAACGCGAGGAATTGGAAACAAACAATTGGAAAAAGATAATTGATAATTTTTGCAGACTCAAGTAAGAAGTCAGAATTAAATAAATAGAAATATTTTTTATTAAAGTCTGGTCTGACAATTTTTGGGTGACAAGGGTAGAGGAGAGGGCTAATAAAGATTTTGCCCCGGCCACAAGAGAGACCAGAATCGTCACAGCCAAAGTCAGTTGTTTAACTGACAGATATCCGGCAAAATGAACGTGTATTTATCTTTCACATTAAGTATAACTAAAAAATGGTGCATAATTAAGAGCTGGAAAGTAAGATATTGAGCTAAAGCTAGTTGTTTATACAAATGTCTGAACACGCCAGACAATAACAAAGGAACTTGCACAATTCGCTGAAAACTTGGAAATCTTTTTTATGAAAAACTGAAGTAGATTGACTTGAAAGATAACATTTATTATTTTTAACAGGAAAAAAAGAACACCAATTGAATAAACTTATTTTGGGCATATCATTTGATATATCACCGTTCTCAACTATAGCAGGAGTAAATTTTTTGAAAAAAAAAAAAAAAAAAAAAAATCCTGTCCTTCATCTGGAACATAGGCCTTCTTTTCAGATAACATATTAAGATATGCACGGCCAGTTGTTGGAGGCCGAGGTGACTCCAAACTCCACTAACAGGAGAAAGCAGTGCAAATGGCACCCGTTTTGTTCTTCGAGACCTATAGCACCAGATCACCATAGAGAGGCGACACGGTGACTCTAGGCTCGGCACCGATATTTCATTGTACTCGTATAGCCTACTCATATAGAGCACAATTGGCTAAAAACTTGGGAATATTTTTTTTTTATGAAAAACTGAAGTAGATTCACTTGAAAGATAACATTTATTATTTTTAACAGGAAAAAAGAACACCAATTGAATAAACTAATTATGGACATATCATTTGATATATCACCGTTTTCAACTATAGCAGGAGTAACTTTTTTTGGACAAAAAAAGAGAAAAAATCCTGTCCTTCATCTGGAACATAGGCCTTCTTTTCAGATATATTAAGATATGCACGGCCAGTTGTTGGAGGCCGAGGTGACTCCAAACTCCACTATCAGGAGAAAGCAGTGCAAATGGCACCCGTTTTGTTCTTCGAGACCTATAGCACCAGATCACCATAGAGAGGCGACACGGTGACTCTAGGCTCGGCACCGATATTTCATTGTACTCGTATAGCCTACTCATATAGAGCACAATTGGCTAAAAACTTGGGAATATTTTTTTTTTTATGAAAAAACTGAAGTAGATTCACTTGAAAGATAACATTTATTATTTTTAACAGGAAAAAAGAACACCAATTGAATAAACTAATTATGGACATATCATTTGATATATCACCGTTTTCAACTATAGCAGGAGTAACTTTTTTTGGACAAAAAAAAGAGAAAAAATCCTGTCCTTCATCTGGAACATAGGCCTTCTTTTCAGATATATTAAGATATGCACGGCCAGTTGTTGGAGGCCGAGGTGACTCCAAACTCCACTATCAGGAGAAAGCAGTGCAAATGGCACCCGTTTTGTTCTTCGAGACCTATAGCACCAGATAACCATAGAGAGGCGACACGGTGACTCTAGGCTCGGCACCGATATTTCATTGTACTCGTATAGCTACTCATATCGAGCACAATTGACTAACAACTTGTGAGTCTTTTCTATATAAAAAACAAAAAACTGAAGTAGGTTCGTTTTAGGGATTATATTTATTATTTTGAACAGGAAAAAAGAACACAAATTGAATAAACTAATCTTGGGGCATTTTAGTTAATAGGTCATTGTTTTTTAACTATAGCAAGGTATATATTATTTTTTCCATGAAATGTCAGCCTGTCCTTCGGCTGGAACTATCAACCTTCTTTTCAAAACCAGATAAGATTAAGATATACAGGGCCAACTGTTTGATGCCGATGTGACTCCAAACTCCACTATCAGGAGAAAGCAGTGCAAATGGCACCCGTTTTGTTCTTCGAGACCTATAGCACCAGATCACCATAGAGAGGCGACACGGTGACTCTAGGCTCGGCACCGATATTTCATTGTACTCGTATAGCCTACTCATATCGAGCACAATTGACTAACAACTTGGGAGTCTTTTCTATTAAAAAAAAAAAAAAAAAAAAAAAAAAAAAAAAAACTGAAGTAGGTTCGGTTGAGGGATTATATTTATTATTCTGAACAGGAAAAAAGAACACAAATTGAATAAACTAGTCATGGGGATTTTAGTTGATAGGTCATCGTTCTCAACTATAGCAGGTATATATTATATTTTCGATGAAATATCAGTCTGTCCTTCGGCTGCAACTATCAACCTTCTTTTCAAAACCAGATAAGATTAAGACATACAGGACCAACTGTTTGATGCCGATGTGACTCCAAACTCCACTATCAGGAGAAAGCAGTGCAAATGGCACCCGTTTTGTTCTTCGAGACCTATAGCACCAGATCGCCACAGAGAGGCGACACAGTGACTCTAGGCTCAAACTCTGACTTTTGATTGTACTGATTAAAAATTAACTCATAATGAAAAAAATATATCAGTGGCGTAAATGGAAATTCACCATCTCAATGGACTGAATCAGTAAAGCAACTTTGAAAGTGTTTCCACTGTTTCTTTTTGCTGAAGTACCAAGGACATCAAAATGAATTTTTTTTGCCGGGATTTTCCAATTTTTTTTAACACAACTATTACGTTCTTTTTTATTGCGTGAAGCGTCTCCTTGCTGCCAAACTGAATCGGGGAAAAAGAAACAAGCGGAAGATTTTCCTGTTTACATAAAAAGCCGAACCGAACGATTGTACTACCAAATTTAATGCTGCATCATGTACCTAAGTATTTCAACAATCAATATGGGGCCTATATTTTCTCTTTTTTCTATTCTTGGCACGCCCCTAGGACAACTTGCCTTTGCGAGTTGATGGGCAGGCTAGAAGATTTAGTTGAAAGAATTTGTTTTTTTTCATGTATTATATATATATATATATATATATATATATATATATATATATATATATATATATATATATATATATATATATATACATATATATATGCATTTTGTCAAGTTCCATCTTTTATTAATAAACTAACTACAATCGTTCGCAATTGAAGGCTAGTAGGTATGTGTAACAATTAAGTAATAAGTGGTATTGTCAGAATCACAACAAATAAGGATCCCGTTGATATGGCAATAATCAACTAAAGGGACAGATACAAAAGAATATGATAACCTAATCGGTCTTTCTTAAATACATTTTAGTGGTATGTCAATTAACTAAAGATTTGAGGTATTTAATCTTGAATAACAGTATACATATTAATGCATAGCTGAGATTTATGGCGTGTTTTGTCTTTTGCTGTAGCAATTACATTTATAGAGTTCCAAGATGATACATTTCTTCTGCTCATTTTAGACTGATTTTTCACACACGTTTCCTTATTCCCAAACTTGGTGCTGACTAAATGTAAAACTATCTAACTGTATATAGAGGTTTTTTCCACTAAAGATTTAGTTTCCGGGTTTTCCTAATTTTTAAAGGCGTATGTGGTTGTGTAAACTTCCACTTAACCGATAATAATAAAATTAATTTTTAGTGTCCTTGATACTTTGATGATTATAAACAATAGTTAGAGAGTAACTTAGAATTGACTTAAACTTGCTAATAGTGATTAGACATTTATAGATCATCACTGATCTATATGATAAAGTACACACCGACCCAGAGATGCAACTCTGGTACGAATGATTTGTGGTTCTATCAGGTTTGAAATTCTATACTTATAGGCTTTCGGTATCATAAGACCCAAATACAATGATTTCGCAGTTTCCTCACTATTCAGGGTATGGAATACTGATAAGAAAGGAAACTCAAGCTTCTCTCTCTCCCTAAAAAAAAAAAAAAAAAAAAAAAAAAAAAAAAAAAAAAAAAAAAAAAAAAAAAAAAAAAAAAAAAAAAAAAAAAACGACAAATACCAACAACCAACGTCATCCAGCAATATCCAGTCAAACAATAGAGTTATTTATAAAATCTAAGTAAAACATTAGCTTTATTTATTTTCTTCTGATTTAAAAAGGACCGACGATAAAAAGAGCCCCCCCCCCCCCCACCAGAAAACACGACAGATGTATTTTGTCACATCTTTAAAAATTAATGAGTTAATTACGTTCCTTGTTTTGATTTTGCTCACTCTACTAGATAACGCTGTACTGTAAGCAGGGTTGTCACCACTGGTGATTTGACTTCAAAAATTGTACTTTTTTATTCATTTCGAAAACGGTCAATTAATTTTCGATTATCTCCCGATAATTTAATAATGATCCGTCTTTGCCAACCTGCCAGTGCCACCCTCATCTACGCACATCGTGGCTTCATTACGTCTTTTTTTTATTGACAATTTGCATATGTAAGTTATTTGTGTCAGCCCAAAAGAGGCGAGTAGTTGGTCTGCATTCAACAATGTCCTTTTTGCAGGAGGCAATTCTCACTCCCGAGATGTATCAAGATCTCTCATAAATATACAAAAGCGAAGCAGAGTCACCACATCAAAATTGCATGGTATGGGTTATAGATTTTCCTGGAGAAAATCGGATAGATTTTCCAGGAGAAATTTCACGGAAAATATTTTTACATATGCTTGAAACTAATTCTTACTTTAATTTATTTTGACACATTATGTCAGTATTTTGGCTATAGCACAGCATCTGAAATTCGAAAAAAAAATCTGGCTTGCTAGTTGGTGTTCTTTTTTATCCTGGCAGCTCGAATTATTTCTCTTACTGATTTCCAGATTTTATCTCTAAAAGAATCTTAAAATTAACTATGGACATACCCAGATTTTGATGGCAGGTCCCGTAGCTGCACACAACCAATATCTGTTTGGAGAGAATGTAAGGGAATTGATGATGTCAGTGTGGTCCAAGGTGTAAAGCCTCTTATCATCATTCAAGTCCCACAGCATAGCCTTGGCGTCCTGTAAAGAAAATGTAATTATAGCCAAAGCATAAAAAGAGCAGCCAACAGCACCTTTACAAAACTAGTAAAGGTAAAAAACAGTAGATGTCTTAATAGCATTTAAGCAGACATGAACAAAAAAGAAAAATGCCTATTTGAATTATGGTCAAAGACTTGACCAAAAATACATCAGATCCTTTTGCTTCTTTTAAAAGTCCTTGGAAAGATTTGATATTAAATTTTATACTATCAACCTTATTATTGTGAAAATCAGTTGGCAACACCCTTCTTAAAAACAATTCTTATTGTCATTTGAAACTTCAATGATAAACTTGGCGCAAACTAAGTGTTAAAACTGAAAACCTGCATCAAACGTGTTTTGTGTCGAAAAAACTTGTTTTTTCATTTATGGTTTTTTGATATCATCCAGGATTATCCTAATTATGAGGGAGCCCGCCACTCCCTCAACCGCTACTCCTAATATTAAGGTTCAACTTTTGCACTACGACGCTTCAAGATCAAAGGCTCTTATTTAGTGCACTTACTTTTAAAAATAAAATAGAATTCTTCTGAATAAACTACCATTTCCATTATAAGCGAGGAATTTTCATCCCCACAGCAACCGCATCAGATACTATATTAGCTCAATTAGAATGTAGACATTCTTCCAAATGAGGGGAGATCAGTGGTATTATTAAAATAAACCTAGTCATCTTAATGTTCATCCAAGTCATCTGAGGCACCTCTCACGGCAGCTTAATAATGTAGAATTAAAAAATCTTATAGAATTCGTTTGCCTCCACCGTAATAGCTGACGTGCATTAAACGACACTCTACAACCGTTAGTTTCACTGGAAAATGTCTATAACATCATTTTTATGGACTGCATGCATGTTTATGGGCCAAAGTTGTACCGGGGCCAGCGTCACCTCTGAGACTGGCAGGCTGAATACCCTTTCAGTAGTTGATTTTTGTAGATAGTAGCTGTAGCGCTTTCGTAAATTTTGAATTCTTTCATCAAGATTGCACAACCACACTGTGGTGGTGGTTGTGTGTTCCCGTTTTCTATAATAATCCAAATTTTCATATTCTAATACTTGATTCTAATGCTAAAGTTATCTGCAGATATTGCAAATATTGCAGATAACTTTCGTTTTACGTGTTCCAGTTTTAGTGTCTACTGACTGAGGTCACTTTTTAACTACAGTTTGTCACTACGAACTGCTTGATAAATCTTGATATGAGGGAGGGAGAAACTTCCCCTTCCCTCTCAACCTGATTCATTAAATTCAAATTTTATATTAACCCAACAATAGTTTGATCATCCCCCAAAAAGTGCAACCCTTAGTACATTTCTAAGCTGGGGTAGGGGAAGGGAGGTGTCCGCAATATCGAAACCGAATTTTGGGTTATTATTTTTACAGTTTTCAGGAGTGTAACAAAACTTTACGGAGCATCAAAAGAATGAATTCAATTAAATGACCCTTAGAGATAACTACTTGTTCTGTTTGGAATGCAGGTAGCTTTAGGAACAAATGCGAACTTAAATCTTAGAAAACATTTCGTTTGGGGGTCTCCAATGCCTTGAAATGGCTAACAGAACTGATTGACTATTTGAATTACCCTTACTCCATGCCTATCTATCAACAAGTGAAATGTATCTTTTTTATACAATTCCGGTTTGAGATTTTTATACGGGTTTGAGACCGCAGCCTCAAACCCAAAGTAGCTTTAGAAACAAACGCACCACCACGCGGCATTACGACCTCTCAAACTTGGAATCTGATTGTACAGGCTCATTTAGCTTGATTACTCGAAATCAATTAACTCTTATTAGCTCTTAACCAATTGATTATCTTTAACTTCATTCGATTTTATTTTGGCTCAACACGGGCCAAAACTGTGTATTACGCCACAAAATGGTTGAAAACGCCACTTTGATATGGCGCAATTTCGTTGACTGCTCGAAAATGACACTACAACTTTCAATCTCTATACGAATGAACCCTTTCCCGATACCCTACGACCAATGATTCGATATGATGACCTATAAAAAAAAAAGCACGATTCCAAGACCAACTTCATCGAAAAAACAAAAAAACGCACTGTGGATAGGCTTGAAACCTTTAAACTAGGCACTCGGATGTGCTGAATTTTATAGTGTAATTTTCACCAAGACTAATCTCCTTGAGGCAATTTCTCCTTTATTATCAAATTTTCTCAAGGTCATAACTTTTGATGAGTAATTTTAAAATTAATTAATTATATTTATTTTCAATCGCAAGAGTCAATTATTCTAATCCATTTATCGTTTTAAAAATTCCATCTTTTAGAGTCTCTGTTACTATTAGCAAGGATCACTCCTTGTTAACAGTTCAATATCACGAACACTTGAAAATTCATGAAGTGCACTTATGTCCAGATGTCAATCGATGTTCAGTTCCTTATGAAGGAATTGAGCACTCCTCATAAAGAACTATGTGATCTATTGTTAGAATATATTTCTTGTGGAGGAATTCCCTTATATAAGAAACCCACCATAAAAGTTGTCCATGCAGTACTACAGACAAAACTGAATTTAGGCTGCACTGCTCCCCTGAATAGACACTGGGAACACACTAATGTCTTATGCTATAATTTCACACAACAAATGATCCTATGCAATAAAAGAAGATGGCCGACATTATTTTTTTATAGATTTATGTTATTAAATATTCTAGGTCTAACCTTGCCACCGGAAGCACAGAGGGAGCCATCAGGTGATACAGTGACAGTGTTCAAGTAGCCAGTGTGGTCGTCATGATTCTTTTTGAGCTTGCAGTTGGCCAGATTCCATACCTACCAAAAAATCATTCGAATTAGGTATGATAAAGGAAGGCTTTCCTTAGGGCAATTAATTCCAATTAATCAGAAAAGATAAATAATCAGATATCATATGTCCCTATCTTTAGTATCATCATATCGAAATGAAGGTAGAATTACACTAAGGATACGTATAGCTATACGAAGGTAAAAGATATAAATGGTAAAAAAGCACACAATGGGCTTCTTCCTCCTCCCTCCCCAACCTTATTACTCAAAATTTATTCCCGAAAAGTACAATTTATTCAGTCGAACCTGAACAAATAAATAAGAGGTATGGTTAAAACTAAGGAGATTTGATCTATGACCCCCGATTTCTCCACACAAGACCTCGTGATTTTTACTGTTTCCTTGTAAATCCCAACGATTTTCATAGAAAATTGATAATCCCCCCTCCACCCCAGAAGTTTTGCATGTGCCTAGTAGAGAAAACACCTCAAAGCATTGTTGTACCTTAATATCAATCAATATCTTCAACAGACAATTTAAATACTCACAATTCAAATTCCTAGTCAAACAAACCATAATAAATATCCGTTTTTTTTGCCTGGACGACAAACAAAATTTCGCAAGTCCTGTGATTCTAATATAATTGAATAAAACATTTCTGCATGTCTTTCCGCTCTTCAATATTTATGAATATTAAAATAGAAAACTAGGTTATTAATGTAAGGTTATTTCAGTACACGCAGAGAAAAAACAAAATAAGCTATTCTTAATTGCTAAATTTGAACCGATTAAAAATTTTATTAGGTTTAGGTCAGCTTTTTGGATTTGAATAGCCTACCAGGGCATTTGAGAATCGTTTATAATTATTATTTTTACAAGGAAATTCCCCAAAAACAAAAATCTATTACACAATAAAGACAAGAGGCCGATCACTAAAGTCAATCTATAAAAAAAAAAAAAAAAAAAAAAAAAAAAAATTGCTGTTTCACCTTAACCATTTTGTCCCAGCCACAGGAAACAATGATGGGGTTATTGTTATTTGGTGAAAATCTGACACAAGAGACCCAGTCAGAGTGACCATCTTCTTGAATAGTGTATTTGCAATGAGCTAGGGTGTTCCAAAGTTTGATGGTCTTGTCACGACTACCAGAAATGATCTGACGGTTGTCAACAGAGAAGGCTACACTTAAGACATCCTAAAATGATACAGAAGCTGTTAAACCCATTTCATCTAATGCTGTATAAACAATACAATATTTATGGCCCCTGGGGGTGATGATTATGAATATGATAGTAAATTTAATGAAAATGTTAAGGTTTAAGGTTTGTGGTGCTGTTTTGGGGACTGTGATATAGATAGGCTATTTTCTTTTTTTTTATTGTTTTGTTAGTGTATTTTTGCCACCCCCTTGGACAAGTTTTTACTTCTTGGGGTGGCCGCTAAACTGATGTTAAATTGTTTGTTTGTTTAGAATAAATCTCTCTCTCTCTCTCTCTAAAAAAAAAAAAAAAAAAAAAGGAAGTGAGTTGAAGAAAATTAATTAATAACAGCCGTAACATTTACTACTTGGATTTTGAATCTATCTTTGAGCTGAATTATTTTCTGGTGCTGTTAATTGTATTGTTTTCTTCTTTGAATAATAATAATAAACAACAACAACAACAAACTATTTGCTAACTAGGGAAGACCAGTCACCATAATTGTTATTAATAATTTATAATAAATAT
Organism: Artemia sinica; assembly: GCA_027921565.1. NCBI lineage: Eukaryota > Metazoa > Arthropoda > Branchiopoda > Anostraca > Artemiidae > Artemia > Artemia sinica. The sequence goes on from CM051270.1 coordinate 28,727,076, forward strand.
TAATAATCATAATTTCGGGAGGGAGTTTCAGACCGCCCTAAACCCCCCCCCCCCTCTTGGGTACGGCCTTGAGTGCAGGTACCGATCTTCTGATTTTCTGTCTTTGGATGAGAGTACAACGCGTGGTGGGAGGAAATCATCATTTCTATTAAAATACTGTATATAAAATAGAGGCGAGTTGAGGAAAATTAATTAATAACAGCCGTAACATTTACTGGCCAATTGTGGTAACTGGTCTTCCCTAAATTCAAAGAAGAAAACAATAACAGAACTAGACAATAATTCAGCTCAAAGATGGATTCAAAATCCAAGCAGTAACAAAAAAAAAAATGATTAAATTTTGCAATTAGAAATGTAACGGGAAGCCTTATGCCCTGGGTTCGTCTATAGTATAATTAAAATTCTCATTAGCTTTTCTAATTACAAAAAAAAAAACAGTTAAAAATTATAGTCGTTTTGCCGTGAACTACGTTTGAAACCCTTATGGAAAAGCACTCATTTCCCGAAAAAACATACCATATAGGCCCAATAAAAAAAACTTCAGTTTTAAATTTTTCCGAAGATCCAGACGGGAGAGGGGGGGGGGTATTTGTCTAGCCAGAACAAAATTTACATCACAGAAATGAAGTTTAAAACAACCGGGAGGGGTGGGGGGGTATTTGTCTACCAGAAAGCATGTTATTTCATTAATGAAGTTAAAAATTTACAGAAATATCCTTGGTTGAGTTTGAGAAAAAACAAAAAAGGAAATGCTTGAGAACAGAGCTAACACCATGGACACAAACACAAAGAAAACAACCTACATTGAGTATCAACTATCAAAGCACAAAGGAAATACGAGAACAGTATTGAACGAAAATTATAATCGCAGCTGCACACAGTGCGTATGGGTGGAGGAATCGGGATTAACGTTCAACCCGGAGGAAGGGAGGGGGGCTGAAACTCTTTTTCATAAGATCATTATTATTTTTTAGGTTTATAGAAATGTTGAAATAGATTATTTGTTTATTTTTGGTAGGGCGTTTCAAACTATGATTCAAAAACTAGCCTGAAAATCAAAACTTACCCACTTTCTCACAAGATAAAGGTTTTTTACTTTTAATTTTTCACTTAAAAGAATAATATAATTATCTTCATGGATATAAAAAAAATTGAAAAAAAAAAAAGCTTGCAACTCTTTTCAAAAAGTAAACCTTAGTGTGATTTCAAAAGTTCTAGTTGATTTTCCCCTGGACAAGTTTTTTCCAAAGCCTCAAGGTTTTGTCCCAAATGACCCGGATAAAGCAAAATGTCCATCTGATGAAAGAGTAACATCAGACACAAAGTGACCATGACCATAGAGACGCCTTCTGAGGCAACACCATAGCTTTGTTCGTCACGAGTTAGCTTCCACACAATAAGGGTCTTGTCTGCAAAAAAAGAATTTGAAATTTTTTAAATATAAACATGTACAAAATATAAATATTTTTGTTTTTTTGTTTAAAAAGAGCCATTAGCTAGTGCCTAGATAAGAATGGATTGTCCTGTAAATATAGCATTTCCATGAGAGCCAATTTATTTTTGTCTTTTTTCTTGAAGGAATTGTTTTGGGAAGCCATAGTTCTTCCCTATTTAGCAAGTTTTGTAGTTTGGCACCGGAGTTACACCTTGTTTATTAAAGCTGATAGCAAAGAAGGGCATAAACAGGATAAAATGGAATTAACAATCTCTCACTTAACTAGACAATTAAAAATTAGACTCAAAATGCTCAAAAAATGATGGATTCCCAAAATCCAAGCAAACAAAAAAAATGATTAAATTTTGCAATTAGAAATGTAACGGGAAGCCTTATGCACCGGGTTAAGTCTATAGTATATAATAATTAAAATTCTCATTAGCTTTCTAATTACAAAAAAAAAACAGTTAAAAAATTATAGTCGTTGCCGTGAACTACGTTTTGAAACCCTTATGGAAAAGCACTCATTTCCCGAAAACATACCATATAGGCCCAATAAAAAAAAAACTTCAGTTAAATTTAAGATCCAGACGGGAGAGGGGGGGGGGGAATTTGTCTAGCCAGAAAACCATGTTATTTACATCACAGATGAATGAAGTTAAAAATTTACAGAAATATTCCTTGGTTGATCCGCACACTGTCCCTACAAGCCCCCTCCCCCGAAAAAGCAAGATAGAAAAAACAAACAAAAGGAAATGCTTGAGAACAGAGCTAAACCATGGACACAAACACAAAAGAAAAACAACCTACATTGAGTATCAACTATCAAAGCACAAAGGAAATAAGAGAACAGTATTGAACGAAAATTATAATCGCAGCTGCACACAGTGCGTATGGGTGGAGGAATCGGGAGATTAACGTCAACCCGGAGGAAGGGAGGGGGCTGAACTCTTTTCATAAGATCATTATTATTTTTTTAGGTTTATAGAAATATTACTTTTGAAATTGTAAATAGTCTCATGTGTCCAAAATATTTTGGATAGATGAAATAGCTTATTCATCCCCCTTCCCGGAAAAAAAATGATAGCAGCATTTGGTAGGGCGTCTTCAAACTATGAATAAAATAAAAACTAGGAAAATCAGGTTTTTACTTACCCGAATTTCTCACTTAAAAGAATAATAATAATCCTTATCTTCATGGATAATAAAAAAAATTGAAAAAAAAAGCTTGCAACTCTTTTCAAAAAGTAAACCTTAGTGTGATCTTCAAAAGTTCTAGTTGATTTTCCAGTGGACAAGTCCCAAAGCCTCAAGGTTTTGTCCCATGACCCGGATAAAGCAAAATGTCCATCTGATGAAAGAGTAACATCAGACACAAAGTGACCATGACCATAGAGACGCTTCTGAGCAACACCATAGCTTTGTTCGTCACGAGTTAGCTTCCACACAATAAGGGTCTTGTCTGCAAAAAAAGAAAGAAATATATATAAATATAAACATGTACAAAATATAAAATATTTAGTTTTCTTGTTTAAAAAGAGCCATTAGCTAGTGCCTAGATAAGAATGGATTCTGTAAAATAAGCGCGTTCCATGAGAGAATAACTATATTTGTGTCTTTTTAACGCCATGATCTTTAAGAGTGGATGAATAAGAGTTTTGGGAGGAAAAGTTACTGGGAATGGAAGTTTTGTGAGTATGGCATGGAGATTACACCTTGTCATATCCAAAGCTGATAGCACTATGTCGTCAATAGAGATGGCATAGTAACTCAGGACTCTCTTTAAAATGGAATTCCAAGTGCAGTCTACAAGTCTCTCACTTAACCATTAACACGTATATTAAAAATTAGACTGCTAAAATGTCAAAAAATGTATTGCTTGATGCCCAGTGACTGCTTATCTCACTATAACGCCAAAGCAGCATAAATGGCAATATCTTATAATATACTAGGCTGATAGCACTATGTCATCAGTAGAGATTGTACAGTAGCTCAAGTCTCACTTCAAAAATGGAATTACTAGTAGTCAACAAGTCTCTCACCAACTATTAAGTGCATAACTGCATATTAATATAGTAAACTGAAATAATACACGAAATTTTGTTTGAAGCCTGGTGACCACTTCACTATCAAGAGAAAGCAGTGTTAATGGCTACACCTTGTTTTTTTTAATCTCCAGTGCTGCTAGCACTATATCATCAGTAGAGATGGCATAGTAACTCAAAACTCACTTCAAAAATGGAATTGCTAGTGCAGTCTATAAGCCTCTCACCAACTATTAAGTGCATATTAATATGCACTATAACTGAAATATTACGGGAAATTTGTTTGAAGCCTGATAACCACATCTCACTATCAAGAGAACGCAGTGTAAATGGCTACACCCTGTAATCTCGAGTCTGATAGCACTATGCCATCAGTAGCGATGGCATAGTAACTCAAGACTCGCTTCAAAAGTGGAATTGCAGGCGCTGTCTACAAGCCTCTCCCTTAGCCATTAAGAAGTACATGAAAAATTACACTGATGAAACGTCTAAAAATTCATTGTTCGAAGCCCGGTGACTGCTTATCTTACTATCCGAGAGATAACAGTGTAAATGGCTACACGTTCTAATCTCCGAGGCTGATACCACTATATCATCAGTAGAAATGGCATAGTTACTCAAGACTCGCTTCAAAAATGGAATAGCTAGCGCAGTCTTCATGTCTCACCCTTAGCCATTAAGGGGCACATGAAAAATTACACTGATGAAATGTCTAAAAATTTATTTTTGGAAGCCTGGTGACTGCTTATCTTACTATCCGGAGATAGCAGTGTAAATGGCTACACGTTCTAATCTCCGAGGCTGATAGCACTATGTCATTAGTAGAAATGGCATAGTAACTCTAGACTCGCTTCAAAAGAGGAATAGCTAGCGCAGTCTTCAAGTCTCTCCCTTGGCCATTAAGGGGCACATGAAAAATTACACTGATGAAATGTCTAAAATTTATTGTTTGAAGCCTGGTGACTGCTTATCTTACTATCAGGAGATAGCAGTGTAAATGGCTACACGTTCTAATCTCCGAGGCTGATAGCACTATGTCATCAGTAGAAATGGCATAGTAACTCTAGACTCGTTTCAAAAATGGAATAGCTAGCGCAGTCTTCATGTCTCTCCCTTAGCCATTAAGGTGCACATGGAAAATTACACTGATGAAATGTCTAAAATTTTATTGTTTTAAGCCTGGTGACTGCTTATCTTACTATCAGGAGATAGCAGTGTAAATGGCTACGCGTTCTAATCTCCGAGGCTGATAGCACTATGTCATCAGTAAAAATGGCATAGTAACTCTAGACTCGCTTCAAAAGAGGAACAGCTAGCGCAGTCTTCAAGTCTCTCTCCCTTAGCCATTAAGGTGCACATGAAAAATTACACTGATGAAATGTCTAAAATTTATTGTTTGAAGCCTGGTGACTGCTTATCTTACTATCAGGAGATAGCAGTGTAAATGGCTACACGTTCTAATCTCCGAGGCTGATAGCACTATGTCATCAGTAGAAATGGCATAGTAACTCTAGACTCGCTTCAAAAGAGGAATAGTAGCTTCAAGTCTCTCCCTTGGCCATTAAGGGGCACATGAACAATTACACTGATGAAATGTCTAAAATTTATTGTTTGAAGCCTGGTGACTGCTTATCTTACTATCAGGAGATAGCAGTGTAAATGGCTACACGTTCTAATCTCCGAGGCTGATAGCACTATGTCATCAGTAGAAATGGCATAGAAACTCTAGACTCGTTTCAAAAATGGAATAGCTAGCGCAGTCTTCATGTCTCTCCCTTAGCCATTAAGGTGCACATGGAAAATTACACTGATGAAATGTCAAAAATTTATTGTTTGAAGCCTGGTGACTGCTTATCTTACTATCAGGAGATAGCAGTGTAAATGGCTACGCGTTCTGATCTCCGAGGCTGATAGCACTATGTCATCAGTATAAAATGGCATAGTAACTCTAGACTCGCTTCAAAAGAGGAATAGCTAGCGCAGTCTACAAGTCTCTCCCTTAGCCATAAGGTGCACATGAAAAATTACACTGATGAAATGTCTAAAATTTATTGTTGAAGCCTGGTGACTGCTTATCTTACTATCAGGAGATAGCAGTGTAAATGGCTACACGTTCTGATCTCCGAGGCTGATAGCACTATGTCATCAGTAGAAATGGCATAGTAACTCAAGACTCGCTTCAAATATGGAATTAATATAGTGCAATCTACAAGTCTCTTCCCAACAATTGAAATGTATATTAATATAGTAAGCAAATATTACAGGAAATTGTTTGAAACTGGTGACCATTTGCAGTCTATAAGTCTCTTAATTAACCAATAAGGTGTATATTAAAAATTAGACAGCTGAAATGTCAAAGAATTTATTGTTTGAAGCCTGGTGACTGCTTATCTCACTTATTCGGAGAAAGCAGGGTAAATGGTAACATCTTATAATCTCCAAGGCTGATAGCACAATGCCATAATTATATGGCATAGTAACTCTAGACTTACTTCAAAATAGAATTGCTAGGGCAGTCTACAAGTCTCTCCCTTAACCAATAAGATGCATATTAAAAATTAAACTGTTGGAATGTCAAAAATTTATTGTCTGAAGCCTGGTGACTACTTATCTTACTTTCAGGAGAAAGCAGTGTAAATGACTGCCTCTAATAATCTCCGAGGGTGATAGCACTATGTCATCAATAGAGATGGCACAGTAAAACTCTTAGACTCGCTTCAAAATATATAGGAAACTGTAATATTATATAGAAATTTGCTCAAAGCCTGGTAACCCACTTATCTCGCTATGAAGAGAAAGGAGTGTAAATGGCTACACATTCTAATCTCTGAGGCAGATAGCACTATGTCATCAGTAGAAATGGCATAGTAACTAAAGACTCGCTTCACAAATGGAATTGCTAGTGCAATCTACAAGTCTCTCCCCAACAATTGAAGTGCATATTAATATAGTAAACAAATATTACAAGAAACTTATTTGAAGCCTGGTGACCACTTTACTTATCTCACAATCAAGAGAAAGCAGTGGAAATGGCTACACCTTGTAATCTCCAAGACTGATAGCACCATGTCATCAGTAGAGATGGCATAGTAACTCTAGACTTACTTCAAAATAGAATTGCTAGGGCAGTCTACAAGTCTCTCCCTTAACCAATAAGATGCATATTAAAAACTAAACTGTTGGAATGTCAAAAAAGCATTTATTGTCTTAAGCCTGGTGACTACTTATCTTACTTTCAGGAGAAAACAGTGTAAATGACTGCCTCTAATAATATCCGAGGCTGATAGCACTATGTCATCAGTAGAAATGGGCATAGTAACTGAAGACTCGCTTCAAAAATGGAATTGCTAGTGCAATCTACAAGTCTCTCCCCAACAATTGAAGTGCATATTAATATAGTAAACAAATATTAGAAGAAACTTATTTGAAGCCTGGTGACCACGTTACTTATCTCACCATCAAGAGAAAGCAGTGTAAATGGCTACACCTAGTAATCACCGAGACTGATAGCACCATGTCATCAGTAGAGATGGCATAGTAACTATAGATTTTCTTCCAAAATAGAAATTGCTAGTGCAGTTTAGAAGTCTCTTAATTAACCAATAAGGTGTATATTAAAAACTAGACTGCTGAAATGTCAAAGAATTTATTGTTTGAAGCCCGGTGACTGCTTTTCTCACTTATTCGGAGAAAGCAGGGTAAATGGTTACAACTTATAATCTTCAAAGCTGATAGCACAATGCCATCATTATAGATGGCATAGTAACTCTAGACTTGCTTAAAAACAGAATTGCGAGGGCAGTCTACAAGCCTCTCCCTTAACCAATAAGATGCAGATTAAAAATTAAACTGTTGGAAATTGGAATGTCAAAAATTTATTGTCTGAAGCCTGGTGACTACTTATCTTACTTTCAGGAGAAAGCAGTGTAAATGGCTACATGTTATTAATCTCCGAGGCTGATAGCACTAAGTCATCAGTAGAGATGGCACAGTAACTCTAGACTCGCTTCAAAAATAGAATTGCTAGTTTAGTCTACAAGAGTCTCCCTAGCTACAATAATATGCATTAAAATATATAGAAAACTGTAATATTATACAAAATTTGCTCGAAGCCTGGTGACCACTTATCTCACTATGAAGAGACAGGAATGTAAATGGCTACATGTTGTAATCTTCAAGGCTGATAGCGCTATGCCATCAGTAAAGATGGCATAGTAACTCTAGACGCTTCAAAATGGAATTGCTAATGTAGTCTACAAGTCTCTCCCTAAGCCATTAAGGTATATTAAAAATTAGATTGCTGAAATGCCAAAGAATTTATTGTTTGAGATGACATAGTAACTCTAGACTCGCTTCAAAAATAGAATTACTAGAGCAGTATACAAAGTCTCTACATTAACCAAAAAGGTGTATATAAAAAATTAGATTGCTGAAATGTCAAAGAATTTATTGTTTGAAGCCTGGTGACTGCTTATCTCACTTATCAGGAGAAAGCAGGGTAAATGGCTACATCTTATAATCTCCGAGGCTGATAGCACTCACTTCAGGGAGTGTTGAAAAACTTGAAACTCTGACAATCAAAATCAAACAGAACTTAATTAAGGAAACTTTCCAAGAAAGAAGTTTTTCAAAATAAAGAGCCACACTGAACTTAAGATGAGCAGAAGTAAATTCCTATAACAATTCAAACTCAAAACAACCAGATATTACTGTTAAAGAATATAAGAAACCAAATTGACCAGAAATTGAATAAACAATCCATCAAAATGAGAAAACTGAAACACACCAGGCTATGAATTTATTTGAATAGTTAGATTACATAGTAAGATTCTAGACAAGCTACTTTTGGCCCATCTTTACCTTAATTCACACTTGAGAGCAAAATAAGGGGTCATCATGGAAAGAGGCTAGGTTAGAAAAAATGAAAATTTCATAGATTGATCTACAATACTAAAGTATGCCATGGAAGGGCATTTTGAAGTACCTACCTCTTCCCTTTCCCCCTCTAGAGGGCACTGGCCTTTGATTAACCTTAAAAATCCTTGTGCTATAAAATGAAATCTTGCAAAATAGATCTGTTTAAATGAAGTACATGAAAAGCATTTTCAGATTCACAGTATTGCTCAATCCCAATTTATGAGCTTTTGAAGATCTGCAAATACATTTCCTAAATTTAGAAAAAAATTGATATGGCTTAAAATTCAAGGTTTAATCAAATAACAGGAATTTTTAAGACTTATAAATCAGAATAGGGTTCACATAGTAGCTTGGCAATACTTTCCCAGAATATTTTTGGCCCTGGGTTCATTACTGAAGTTCAGTGGGTAGTTCATTCACTGTGTAGATTTATAGATGTCATTTACTACATCTCAAGCAACTGGCCATAGTTCAGATACAAATTGTCTCAGCAGGGGCATAGCTACAGTATTTTTAATGGGAGGAGGGGGGGGGGGGGATAAGAGGGGGTGCCATTGAAGTAGGTGCTATCCAAGCTGTAGTGAAAGAAAAGTAACTATTTAACAAACATGCTCCTTGGTGAATTTAAAAACATTACACAACACATAATTAACAATACACACATAGAACAATCATGAATATAAGAGCTGGTGCTCTACTTTTACTAAAATTGTCAAAAATGAGCTGCTGCAGATGACAGTAGTATGTCATAAACAAGCTTTTGGGTGGGCAGAGGTGAATGTCATATAAACTTTTTTTCAGCCAGATTTACCACTAATACTTACTTACTTAGGTCCCGGCCATCCTCATGGGACGTTTTGGGGCCACTCCTCTTGCTAGCTCATGCGTAAGGGCTTGGTACATTGCTCTATCTGGTGCGATACGTGATAACTGGGCTATCTTGACGTTGTCGAAGTGGAAGTTCTCCATCCATCGTTTTCGTGGTCCTGCCTCATGGGCAAAGGCCATGGAAGGATCCTTCAAGGGCGATTTTCGGAAGGCGACTCGGCTCCATTTGTTTGACGTGGCCGAACCAGCGCAGTTGTTGCTTCTTAATTTTACTGAGTATGGTTTCAGTGGACTGGAGCCCACTAATACTGCAGTACATATCCCCCCTCAACTTCCACCAACCCCCACACCCAGCACAGGATGTTCAATCTCATAATTGAACCCAAACTCTATTCTATAGCGCCCCAGGTATTGCACTATTGATTTGCTTGTAACTTTGAATGGACTTAGACTAAGATTTAATTTGTTGTACTAAACTTATAAATATATATATTATATTATATATATAATTTATAAAAATTACACAAATGTTTTTCTTGTGTAAGCAGAGTATGGGGACATGTTTCTGGAGGAGGTTACACTGATATATTGTTTTCATGTCTATAATTTCCTTCACAAGCAAAGCATGGTCTCCTAGTGCAAAACTGATAACAATAGAAAAAGAGAATGGGTTGGTACTGCTTATACATAACTTGTTTAAATTCACTTTATTTCATTTTCAGCAGACATTTTGTACATCATGCTGATGCAGAGATAAATATCCCACGAATACCACTGGCATTGAGTGAAATTACAGTCATAATTCTTAGCACATTTATTAAGCTCTTTTTTTTGGAGCTGGTTAAAAAGAAAATATTCAGAAAAACAAAAATAGCAAGAAGTCACCATGATATTGTACAAGGAGGCAGTTCAATATTTATGCATTAGTATGTGAATGCAAAAAGCAAGGAATAGGACATTATCAGCACTTATTAGGCATTTCAATGGCAAATAAGAGAATCAGTTTCAATTAAGTACTGAAAATAAAATTAAAAACAATTAAATGATTCCTGGAGCTGATCTCCTTTACCAAATTCCATGGCCAAACTACAACTGATTTGGCCTATCTAGTTATAATGCCAATATCATTATAAAAAGCACCAAGTCTTATTTTATTTTTCATTCAGGAAATTACATTCACTATATATCCAACTTCTTATTCTTCAATAATTCCGTGTCTATCCTATTTGCAGATCTAGAGGGTGTATTCATTTCCACTTTTGCTAGTTTTAAACAAGAGAATCTAATATTGAACTGGGACACAGGTCATGGAAGACAGCTTGAACAGAGTTTCCTGAACCTATTTTGTGCTATAGAAGTGTATCAGAAAATTTCATTTGCCTAGCTTGACAACTTTCCCAAGTGGGCAATCCTTCTATCTTTTGATCCAAGAAGTCAAATAACTATATCTCCAGGCATGATGTAATCTTCCACAACCACTGGGTTAAGTGTTGCAAGTTATATTATTTGCCCATTGTTTATATACAAGGTTATTTATTGGGAAAAGGGGATATGTTTGATCCCGAGTCTCCAAAAAAGGGCTAAAAATATTACAGTAAAACGTTAATTAAGGAAAAGCTAGAAGTATTAAGTTGAAACTTTAAAGGTATGCTGAAAATGGATCCAAGGGTGACCATCCCCCTCTCCTTGCCCTTTTGGATACTTCCCTTAACACTGATGGAGATCTTAAAAAAGCCACTTGATTTGAAAGTCACAAAGTCAAATAGCTATGCCTCTGGGGATACAATGCACCACACAACCATCAGGGCAAGGAATGAAAAATTATGCAGTTTGTCTATTTTTTACTCTGAGTGTGTGCAAAAAGGGTTAGGGTATTGAGGCGAAATTTCAAGAGAAACATTGAGGGACATGTTAAGCTAAATCAAAAAGAAATATAATAATCAGAAAGGAGGATCTGCAATACTTTAGGAACAGGTAAGGATATTAATCTGAAACTTTTAGGGCTGCTACTACTGCAGCTGCAATTGAGACTAATAGCAACTGCAACTACATCTCTGCTTATCTCACTCACTTGCTTATCAAAAGAAAGTAGGGTAAATGGCTATTTCTTATAATCTCCAAGACAGGGATAACACTATGCCATCATTGTAAATGACATAGTAACTCTAAACTTGCTTCAAAAACAGAACTACTAGTGCAGTCTACAAGTCTCTCCCTTGTATGTATATTAAAATTAAACTGTTGGAATGTCTAAAAATGTATTGTTTGAAGCCTGGTGACCGCTTATCTCACTATCAGGAGAAAGCAGTGTAAATGCCTACATCTTATAATCTCCAAGGCTGATAGTACTATGTCATCAGTAGAGATGGCACAGGAACTCTAGACTTGCTTCAAAAATGGAATTGCTAGCATAATCTACAAGTCTCTCCCTAATTACAATAGTGCATTAAAATATATAGAAAACTGGAATATTATAAAAAATTTGCTTGAAGCCTGGTGACCACTTGTCTCACTATGAAGAGACAGGAGTATATCTAGTTCTTTTTTTTTGGAGCTGGTTAAAAGAAATATTCAGAAAAACAAAAATAGCAAGAAGTCACCATGATATTGTACAAGGAGTTAGTTCAATATTTATGCATTAGTATGTGAATGCAAAAAGCAAGGAATAGGACATTATCAGCACTTATTAGGCATTTCAATGGCAAATAAGAGAATCAGTTTCAATTAAGTACTGAAAATAAAAATTAAAACAATTAAATGATTCCTGGAGCTGATCTCCCTTTACCAAATTCCATGGCCAAACTACAACTGATTTGGCCTATCTAGTTATAATGCCAATATCATTATAAAAGCACCAAGTCTTATTTTATTTTTCATTCAGGAAATTATATTCACTATATATCTAACTTCTTATTCTTCAATAATTCCATGTCTATCCTGTTTGCAGATCTAGAGGGTGTATTCATTTCCACTTTTGCTAGTATTATACAAGAGGATCTAATATTGAACTTGTAGATTTTAGGAAGTAAGCTAAAAGAACCTTAAATATCAAGAGAATGATATACTCAAGCAAATTTGGCAGAACAGAAGCATAGAACATTTTTCAATTTTACCCTTAATTATGCTCACATTTTACTTCATGATAAAGTTTCAAAGGTTGTATATTTTAAAACAATATTTATATTGAACATATTATGCAGTGTAATGGACTGTTATTTTTTCTCATTTTCCTTCTGTTAAAAATGATAACAGATTAATTAAAAAGAAATTATCTGCTAAAAATAAAGAGCAAATTTGACACTTAAAATGTTGAACAGTTTTAAAGCCACTAAATAAATTAGTTTATTAAGTAGAGGGCAACTGCCCCCCCCCCAACATCACTGTGTCACAGTAGGGCCATTTTTAGCACTAAGATGGGTGCACATTAGGGGGGGGGGGGAGCACCTCCCCCACATGGCTGAATGATGCTGCCTAGTTTTATATTTTTGTTCTGAGATTTCTATTATATAGCATTAAAAGTGCCAATTAGACAAGGTTTGCCCCCCCCCTAGAATTCAGCTTATGGGTGCCCATAGATCTTACACCTAAGATCTTTCATCTTTCTGCAGAGATTGTTTTTTCAACTCATCTTTGTTCTAAGATCTTACAGCTCACTGATGTTAGCAAAAAGTGAAAGATGCCAACTTTCTGCCAAATAGAACAATGATGAGAGAACTTTGATGATCTACTCATAATTATTCTCAGACTGCTGATCAGAGCAGAATGATGAACGATATTTGCATAAAAACAACCAAAGATGTAAGATCTTAGTTGAACAATTTCATTTTAGGCATTTTCTGACAAAAGATGTAAGATCTTAGCACATTGATGAGTGAAAAAAAAGGCAGTAAATTTTTACCAAATCATATTAGGCTATTGACTTACAAATAAAGTGAATAGGCCTATACTATTTTATGCCTTTTTTTTGCTCTTTCCAAATATAATAGCCTAGCCTAATCATTTTTTTCAGAAATGAATTTTATCCCCACCCCTATACCACAGTTCATATAATTATCCAGTATGATCATTCTCTATCTCACCCATTATAAAAACCTGGACTGGGTGCGAGTGCTCCAGAGAACATTTGGTCAATATATACCAAATCATATTAATGAGTTAGGACTAAAGTGAATACACCATTCAATGCCTTTTTTACGCTGATTACAAATATAATAAGCATTTCTATCGAAATGAATTTCAGCCCCCCCCCTATATAGGCCAATTTCGGGTTAGGTTAGGTATAGCCTATATAGGGGGGGGGGGCTGAAATTCATTTCTGATAGAAATGCTTATTATATTTGTGATCAGCATAAAAAAGGCATCGAATGGTGTATTCACCTTAGTCCTAACTCAATAATATGACTTGGTATATATTGACTGAACATTTTTGCAGATATAAACATAAGCAAAGTCAGATTAGAGGGAATGCAGGTTAGTCTGTTTCCGATTGTTTCCAACAAAGTGCATGGAAACAATCAGAAACAGACTAACCCACATTCCTGCTAATGCAGAAATAAGTGGGAGGAGCTTGTGTTTGCACCAAGAACAAAAGACCAGAAATGATCTGCAATAAGCTTACTGGATAATTCTATAAACTGTGCCCTATACATACCAATTCAGGGTATATATTGCACATTGGGGTGGGTAAAGTTTAAACTTACCTCCCATTTAAATCATAAATAAAATTTGACAATCCCCCCCCCCCTAATGTGCAAATATATACCCTGAATTGGATATGTAGGGGTGGAGTTAAATTCATTTCTGATAAAAATGATTATTGTATTTGAAAAGAGCATAAAAAAGGCATCAAGTGGTATATTCACTTTATTTGTAAGTCAATAATATGATTTGGTAAAAATTCACCAGTAGGGCCTATTTGAAGTATCTACCTCCACTTCTTCTCTCTCTAGAGCATTCTGAAATTTGCCTGCATGACAGGTTTAAATCAAAATTTAATTTTCTTTTCCTTTGGTTTTTTGCCTTTCTCAGGTTATGCTCATAGGCTAGCCTGGAACTCCAGTAGGCCTACACCTGGCTAAGCATTTGAACAGAATTTTATGTAACAAAGAGACTTTTAATAAACTGATTCCAGAATATTCTTATGAATTTCTAAAACATTAAAAAAGGATTTAGAACAGGCAGGTAGACTACCTGAAATCACATTATCCAGTAAATAAGGATTTTGTCGTTTCAGAACTCTTTCTTAATGGTAAAGATTTAAGTAGTCATGGTAGAACTTGTAATAAAATAACCCCAAAACTACCAAATTTTTAGTAGTCATCTAAAACCTTACCTCTTGATGCAGACAATACCATGTCAGGAAACTTCGGGTTGGTGGCGATTTGTGTAACCCAACTATTGTGTCCTTTGAGCATGCCACGCAGCTGGAGTGATTCACTTGGTGCTGCCATTGGACCGATTGGCTTGGATAAAAAGTTTGAAGTTTAGGAAGTTTATAATTCGTTGACTTTTCAACTGATGAAAAGAGAGTGCTGATGAAAACGAAGGAATATTTGGATTCATTGAGTCAGAACATTAATGGGCGTTCAGGCCTTAGATTCTGTCTCAGACTCCGAGTTTTCCGCGCTCAGAATGGTTGAAAGCTAAAAAAATAGGAGCTATCGAGCAACATTTTCAGAACTGAAAAACACCTATTTAGATCAATGATTGTGAATTTGCTTTTTCTGAAAATACTTTGGACGTTCAACCATTCTGAGCGGGAACTTGGACAGAATCGGAGACAGAATCCAGCGTCTGAACGCCCCTTAACGATCTGACTCTGGATGAATCCTAAGAGTAGCTCAAAATCACGTGTTTCACTTGTCCTTTAAATAAGAGGATAACAAAGCATTGCCATACACAGTCTTCCTCCTTTTTAATTGTACTGATTTCCCAACAAACTCTCATATCGTATTCGATAAAAACACATCATACAATGCTATTGATAACTGACTGTAGCGACAAGCCCACTGAGGCCAACACAGGTACGCATGTTCCTCCTCCATCCTGATCTATGCATAGCCTCCCTCTTTACACCCTCCCAAGAAGTTTCCATTTCCCTTACTCGAGACATCTTCCCAACCCATTTGGGGACGACTTGCTTTTGTTTGGCCCTAGATATTGGCTGACAAGGACAATCCTTAGCAATCTGTCATCATTAATCCACAAAATTTGTCATAGTCATCTCATTCTTTCTCTTATTATGACCATAAAAAGCTAAATTTTAGTCCTGGAAAATATTTTTTTCGAACAGCTTACCGTTTGAGATATGGTTAGTTAGTTGGGTAGCCAAAACAATTCGTAGGCACCTGCTCTGAAAAAAACCTCATGTAAATCATCTTCCGTTTTTTGGAGCGCCCACGCTTCAGAACTATATTTGACCACTGTCCTCACTATAGCTTCCAATGTCTTAATCCAGGCTTGCATACTTATTATCATTATCTATTGAAAACCTTCATACAAAAAAGAAAATGGTGGAGGCCTACAAAGAACAACAAAAAAGCAAAAGCAGCAACTATCACAATGTAACTATTGTAAAAGGAGTTAGTTCCAAGCATTATTTGAAATCCTTTGGTTGTGTTTTTCAATAAATTTAGCAACAGCTAAGTAGGATTTGCTATATAAAGGATATTGATGAGTTTTGAACTGCGTTTTAAAATTCGATATCTCAGTAGGTATTTTGTGAAACGGAAAAAAGTGGAGCGGATTTTTAATTTATCAGCGTAAGCAAGGATCTTCCTACTCTTCCAAACTTTTTCAACTAAGAAAAACACCCTGAGCCTTGGCTTTTCTACTTTTTAATATCTTCACCGCATCCGCCGTTTTAATAATAATTAAATTAAAAAAAAACAAGTTTTTTTTAACGGAAAATAAAGAGCGACATTAAAACTTAAAACGAACAGAAATTATTCCTTATATGAAAGGGGCTGTCCCCTCCTCAACGCCTCGCTCTTTACGCTAAAGTTAGACTCTTTCTCACAACTCTATTTTTTAAAACAATAGAAAACTTTAGCGTAAAGAGCGAGGCGTGGAGGAGGGGACAGCCCCTTTCATATACGGAATAATTTCTGTTTGTTTTAAGTTTTAATGTCGCTCCTTACTTTCAGTTCAAAAAATTGTTTTTTTTTTATTTCAGAACGTTTTTGAATTAATGTAGGTTTTGATTTTGGCTCATGAATAATTAAAACATAATTTGTATATTAATTTTACTTTTATTTAGTTAAACGGCTTTCTCGAAAGTTGTTTAATTCTATTTACGAACGTTTTTATTAGTAATAAATATACGTAACTTACGAAGTAACTTACGTAACGAACTTTTATAAGGTTCCTTCACATTGAATTTCGGCTTTCCGTTCTCCCCTTCACACTGAACTCCGTAAGAACCCTCCGTAAGACATTACGTTAACGTATCCGTAAGTCAAAACGCAATGCTAGAGGTCTGACGGAAGAAGTTGAAAGTATTTCAACTTCTTACGTTTACGTTTGAGCAAAATGGAACTCAGATGAGAAAATATTTGAGTTTGCAGAAGCTGGAAAAGGTTATATAGCTCAAAGTACCCTGTTTTCAAGGAC
Source organism: Artemia sinica (assembly GCA_027921565.1). NCBI lineage: Eukaryota > Metazoa > Arthropoda > Branchiopoda > Anostraca > Artemiidae > Artemia > Artemia sinica. The sequence continues at coordinate 28,743,912 of CM051270.1, forward strand.
AAGCAATTTAAACTAAATTCTTTGGAAAGTCTGAGCCAAGTTTTTCATCAGCAGGAAAGAAAAGTAGTAAGTATAGACTGTCTTGATTTGTGGGCCTAGGCTAGGATAGGCTATACTTTGATAAATATTGCTAGTTTTTTTTAATTCTTTTTGGGTTTGAGGTTAAAATAAAACCTTTTGTGGTACAGTTAATCATTTAAAATGATATTTAGGACATTAGTTTTGTAACTTAACTCAGGATTTAAAAATATTCTTTATGAGGTTGAAGCAAGAATAAATTTAGATTAGGATCTAACCTACTTTGGTACATTTAAATGGATAGTTTGATCTAGCTTCTCAACATCCTCTATAATGAAAAAGATTTAGGATCATTGAGAAAAAATAAAGACTAAGTTAATTATTTCTTTGGCAATTTAGAAGTTTTATATAGGCTATCTTAGGGATATATCCAGGACCATTAGGGAAGATAAGGTGCACTGTCAGAAACACATGTGATACAGGAAAAGAGCATAAAAAACAAGGAATCTAATGGTATATTTTTAATTTTATTAAGCCATTTTCTCCTACAAAGCTGCTGATCTGTAATGCTACCTTGCATTGTATTGCCATTCCCCATGATTGGGTTCACTATGGGCTATTTAAGGCTATTTGTTTTTTCTCAAAATGATAAAACTACAATATTACCTAAGTTTTGATTGGAATAAGTACAAAAATATTACAAGCATCAATGATTTGCAAACTTTTGTTTATAACATAGGCAATAGGCTATACATTTTAGATTATTTTTTTTCACCAACACTTTATTTACATTTCCAACATGTGAAAATTATATTTATGGAATTCACAACAGACAGCATACTCACAGTAGGCTACAGCAATATTTCCAGTGGTGTTGAAATATATTTGTATGGATTTATTGACACAGATAGATATATCAACTACCAAACATTACTAAGAATTTAAATGAAGGATAAAAACCATTTAGTAAAAAGTTTTGAATGACATAGTTGGAAAATAATATTTGGTCATTATATCCATGTAATTTGTAATCTTTAAGAACTTTGTCAGAAAGGAAGGAAAATGTCATAGAAAAACATGAACTTTGAAATAAAGAAAAAAAGAAAATAGTAAATACAATGTCATCATTTCCCCAAACACCTGAGTGTGGATATGGTCTTCAAGTAAAAGTTGATTTTGACTAACTTTAGTTGGACCCAAAGAAACCTTAAAATTTGATACAAACACAACAAATTGTATTGTATTTTAAAGCTTCAGATCAGGACACTGAATATGCATGGTATTTTGGCCCATCACCAACATGTTTTAAGTGACACTCAACTTTGATAAGCAAATGGAAATACAGTAGAGTCCTATTGAGAATTTGTGCATTGAGGTATTATAGTAGTAAAGAAATGATATTAATTCAGTTAGTACCCTAACAAATGTTGTATAATTGGGTGTAGGCGAAGTACTTGTTTCAATAAATTTGATTTAAGGCACAATAAATTTTACTTCTTTTCTAAGTGATCCTTGACTTTCTGTGGTTCAAAAATTCTTTTTTTGTTGCTCCATAGAATTAATTAGCTATGGAGTTCGTGCTATTGAGGAGAAAAATTAACTAAATCTCCACAATATATTTTATGAATAAGCTGCAATAAAAATTGGGCTATAAAATGAGTATGTTTAAAGTTTAAAAATTGAAAAATTTAGTAATCATTGTGTTTTTTTTCTAGTTGATGAGCTTATGGAAAGAAGGGAGCTTGAGAACCTGAGAGACCACTATGTCTACCTAAAGAAAAAAAGGGAGATCTACAAGTGGATCTGGTGCTAGTATAAGCTTAAAGCCAGAAGACCAAAATTTTGTACAAAGAATGAACTTACTTTCTGAACATATAATTGAAAGGAACCATCAGACAAAAGGGAACACTGTTCAAGATGAGAATATATCAGTGGACATTTATTCAGAGTGTGCAGGGGGTGCCCACAATATAACTATGCTGAAGTGAATGATGCTGATTTTATTACCCTTAGTGAAGAAATTCTCATTAACAATCAAACAGATATCCAAAGTTCCCAAGCTTCTAGTAGGCAACAAATATATGCATCAACAAGCCAAAATAAAACTCATAATAGAACAAAGACAGGGTCTAGAGATCAAACAGACCTGAAGGAAGAGCAAGCAATTGACAAAAAAAAACAGCAATGACCAGCATGATCTGGAGTGGTACTTTCTACAATCACTGTTATTTCATCTGAATAAAGAACCGATGACTCAAAATTAGAGTTGCAGATGGAGATCATGAAGGCAGTTAAAAAATACTTTAATCATTCAGTGTATTTTTAGTTTTATAGACGAACTTAATAAAGCTTTTTTTATCTATTTAAGGTAAGCATTAAATTATATGAAAAAAATGTGTAGTAGGTCTAAAAAAAATAAATATTCCAGCAATATGAATAATTAATAATAATAACACTAGTACCAGAGTAAAAACATGATATAAGAAAATACTTTTGACATTTTTATGGCTTTGTTTTGAAATGTAGTAACTGGTTCTAGATTTCTTTGAAAAAAAAAAAATCTAATAGCTATAATTAGGTGTCTTAATTCTATGGGATATGGTGAAAAACCATGTAAAGAGACGCTTTTTTAACATAAAGCCATTAAAAATGTGTAAGAAGACATGCCTGCCATGAAACTGAAACTAAAGAAAAAAAAATAAACAGATTCAGAGAAATTTGGAAACTGCCATGCACTGTCCTTTCCCTTTGCCAGTGTTCACTTCAAGAGGTTAAAAAAAATCCTCAAGCCCCTCTAAAATGGCATCAGATCAAAATGAAAAGTATACTGATGGAGTTGGTATGGTCAAAAACCTAGAAAAAGGAAATCACAGCCCCCTTCCTTGCACAACAAGGGAAACCACTTTTTTGCATGGGTAGCGCTAAAAATTGACGTTGCAGTGTGAAGGGAAGACTTTCGATGTGAAGGAAAATAAACGTAAGACCCGTAAGATGAAACGTAACAACCTTAGGACTAAACGTAACGTAAAGTCTAAGGCAATTTCACATTGCTACGTAAGAAATTACGTTATGTCGTTAAGTTACGTTACGTCTCTTAAGTTATGGAGCCCTTTTCACACTATTACGTCCACTTTCACATACAAACCCATAAGCCTCTACATAAAAATCCATAATTTCGTCACTATCAGCAGCAGCAGTGGCGGTTTTTTTTGAACTAGCAATATGTGGAACGGTGAAGACTCAAGCAGCTCTGATGATGAAATTTTGATGCTTTCTGCAGCTCTTTTGTGTGTAAAAGGAAAAAGCCCAAAGAAGAAAAAGAAAAGAGACTATTGGGTCAGACCTATTTTTACATCTGAAAACAGAGATGCATTTGGACAGTTGAACCTTCTACAAGACATGATTCTGTGTGATGATGAAGAAAAGTTTTTAATTTTACCCGTTTTTTCAAGAAGTGAATACCTTGACATATTTGAGCAAGTCAAAGATAAAATTCGGAAGCAGGATACAAAACTTTCGAAGAGCTATTTCTCCTAAAGTCAAGCTGGCACTAACTTTGAGGTACCTGGCAACAGGAGCCTCCATGACTTCATTGCATTACGACTTCCGTCTGGGAATCTCTACAGTTTAGTGGAATTCTAAGTGAAACTTTAAAGGCTGTTTTTGATAGTCTGTCACCAACTTACCTGCAACCACCCTCAACAAGTCAAATGGAAAAAATTGCAGACGATTTTCTGAAGAAATACAAAATGCCAAATTGTGTAGGTGCAATAGATGGGAAGCACATAAGGATGCAGTGTCCAAACAAAGGTGGATCTCTGGACTTCAACTACAAAGGTTTCCATAGCCTTGTACTACTGGCTGTCTGTGATGCCAGTTATAAATTCAGCTTTACTGATGTAGGCGCCTATGGCAGTGAAAGCGATGGTGGCATATTTGCAAGATCAGATTTGGGAAAAGCCATTGAAAACGGAAGCATACAGTTTCCTGCAAACAAATTGCTACCAGGCTCAGATATAGCTTTTCCCCACTTCTTGATTGGTGATGAAGCGTTTTCACTGAAACCATACATAATGAGAGCATATCCTGGCAAAAAAAAAAAAAAAAAAAAAAAAAAAAAAATAAACTGAATGATCAACAGAGGATATTTAATTATCGATTAAACTCGGTCAGGAGGATAATAGAAAACAGTTTTGGGCTTCTATCACAAAGATTTCGCATATTTAGAACAGAGATAATAGCCCAGAGAGAAAAAGTTTGTCAAATTGTGCTGACAGCAATCTGCCTTCACAATTTCCTTATTGTCAATAGAGGTGTCACTCCTGAAGGTAGCTCTTCAGCATCATCTGATGGCTTGGGAGATATACGCCTGGCCACTAGCAACCACAGCTCAAGACCTACCCGAAACCTACGAGACAAGTTGGCAGACTATTTCATGACTGAAGCTGGTTCAGTGAGAGGACAAATGCAGAGGGCATTTCAAGGCTCATTTTGATTAGTCCCGATATTTTACTTTTTTTTTTTTTCCTTTAATTAATTTTGTAAACTGTTTATGGATGACTGCAACAAAGAATTAAAGCAAAGAATAATCTCAGAAAGGTTATTAACATTATTTCAATCTCGTTTACAAAAATATATATGAAAAAGGAAACTTCAATTACAAAAGAAGCTCATTCTGTATGCAATGTATTTTTCTTTCTATAATTCCTGATGATACTCAGAATCTCAAGTTGACAGTCCAGTTTGGCTTCCTGCGCCACTTGCTTGAAATGGGGTAAGATCGACTGAAGGAACATGAAATCTGGATCTGAAGTGGGACCACTTGTGTCATCTTTCTTTCTCTTTGAAGAAATTTTTTCAACAAGGTAGTTCTTCAGGGTTTCCTCTAGCTCACTGCTGTCTTCCTTCACTTTAGAAGAAGTACTGACTCCTGATCTCTTTCTCTTAACATTAGGAACAGGACCAGGTGATACTGGGAATTCCTTTGGTAGGTTCTCCTCTTTCGACAAGTTAGCAGACCCTGGATCGCAACTTTCCTGTAATAAATCTTCTGGGGAATAAATAATGAAAGTACGTTCAATCTCTTTATCAGATTCTATTTCGGTAACTTCTCCTTGAGTATCACTTGAAGCATATGGCTGGATCTCGTCAGTATAATCAGTCATCATTGGCTTAGGTTGATTAACATTGCTGAAGGTTTTTCTATTTCTAGGCACAATCACATCTTTCAAAAAATCCATCGCAATCAGCATTTTTTACCTCTCCCGGCTTTATGTCGACATCTGCTAGACCAGATCCACTTGGGGGTTTCAAGTTTTTCTTGATCCTAGAATATCTTTCCCGAAGGCCGGTCCATCTTTTCATCAGGTCCTCAACTGCAATGAAAGAAATATCTGTAAAACAAGTAACAATTCAAACAATGCAGAGGTGTCATTTGCTGAAACCTTGGGAGGGACCAGGACCTGGAGCTTAGCCCTCCTATTTTTGGCCGCGAAGCGGCAGCAATTATAAAAATAGATCACTAAAAAGTGTATTATTCCTACATTTGCCTCTTAGACACCTATTTTAGAGAAGCAAATAACTTATAACAAATATCGTGCCGTGAGGTGTCTGAGTTTTCAAAAGTTCAGTATTAGGAAGTATCATTTTGTCTATTTTCTAATAAATGAACTGGATAAATCGCCTCCCCCTATAATCCTTCTTTAATAGTAATGTTAAATTTAAAACTGAGATCGATTTGGATTTTGTTGTAGTTAAATTGATTTTTCCACAAAAGTTGAGGGAAAACAATCTACTAATTGCTTACTGGGGCTATAGGCTAATAGACTTATTAAATAAACAGCAATAGGAAGCATCTTGCAATGAAAGACAACTTGGCCAGTTAGAGTGCTATGTAAAGTTTAATCCAATGGCAAAGGCCAGTTAGAGTGCTATGTAAAGTTTAGATATAACCACTAATCTTCTAGGAGCTATGGATACAATCTGGATTTGCAATTTGAAAAGCTTTGGCATAGGCTACTAAGTTTATTTATTGCAAAACATTGATCTCCATGTTGATCTACTAAACTTAAAACTTGTCATTTATAGCATCATAAAGAAGTACAGAGCTACTCATTGTCTAAGCATGTTATTACTTTAGGGGCTTGAATTTATGCCACTGATGTTAATACCTATTTGTATTCAGCGTTGCATTATATTATAGTACAATATTGAAATCAGTGGTCACTTACAGAAGTTTAAAAAAAAATCAATCAAATGGCAGCAATTTACTCTATCTTGAAAAGCCAGGGAGATAAAAAGTGACATTTTGGCATGCAGGTTTGCTTATAAGGTATTTTTGCTCTAGTATCCAATGGCAAAAAGACAAAATCCAAAGGCTGAGGGCAAATCTGTGATTTAGATATAACCACTAATCTTCTAGGAGCTATGGATACAATCTGGATTTGCAATTTGAAAAGCTTTGGCATAGGCTACTAAGTTTATTTATTGCAAAACATTGATCTCCATGTTGATCTACTAAACTTAAAACTTGTCATTTATAGCATCATAAAGAAGTACAGAGCTACTCATTGTCTAAGCATGTTATTACTTTAGGGGCTTGAATTTATGCCACTGATGTTAATACCTATTTGTATTCAGCGTTGCATTATATTATAGTACAATATTGAAATCAGTGGTCACTTACAGAAGTTTAAAAAAAAATCAATCAAATGGCAGCAATTTACTCTATCTTGAAAAGCCAGGGAGATAAAAGTGACATTTTGGCATGCAGGTTTGCTTATAAGGTATTTTTGCTCTAGTATCCAATGGCAAAAAGACAAAATCCAAAGGCTGAGGGCAAATCTGTGATTTAGATATAACCACTAATCTTCTAGGAGCTATGGATACAATCTGGATTTGCAATTTGAAAAGCTTTGGCATAGGCTACTAAGTTTATTTATTGCAAAACATTGATCTCCATGTTGATCTACTAAACTTAAAACTTGTCATTTATAGCATCATAAAGAAGTACAGAGCTACTCATTGTCTAAGCATGTTATTACTTTAGGGGCTTGAATTTATGCCACTGATGTTAATACCTATTTGTATTCAGCGTTGCATTATAATATAGTACAATATTGAAATCAGTGGTCACTTACAGAAGTTTAAAAAAATCAATCAAATGGCAGCAATTTACTCTATCTTGAAAAGCCAGGGAGATAAAAGTGGCATTTTGGCATGCAGGTTTGCTTATAAGGTATTTTTGCTCTAGTCTAAGTATCCAATGGCAAAAAGACAAAATCCAAAGACTGAGGGCAAATCTGTGATTTCCATCACAGCTGAAAAAAAAACTTTGGTAAAGGTGCAGTGTAGCTCCCCCTGATAAAAACAGCTTATTTCTAAGGGTATATTATTCAATCAATTGGGTTGTAAAGTTGCACAGATTGCAGCAAACATCCAGTAGAAGCAGAATGCAAACAACACACTTCTTACTGTATATTGCAGTTCTATTTGTAGGGCCTCTGCACCCTATACTACAGGGGGAGCTACACTGCTGCACCTTTACCACCATAATAACTGTGAGCTATGATGGAATCACCTTCCAAGGCTCTTTTACTAGGCTTTAAAGGTACAAAGAGTACTAGCCTATGTAGATACTGAAACAAAGGAAATGAAAGGAAAACGAACATTATGTAGGTGGCAACCAGTCATAAAACTGGGGTTTCTACCTCCCCCAAAAGCATTTCTTAAACCAGTTTTGCCTATGAAAAGTAGCAAAGAAACTTACCAAGAAAAATTCTTCCACATTCTTTGTTGATTTTCTCAACAAATGAAGACCAAGCGTTTAGCTTCTTTGCAGAGTCCTTATAGTCCATCTGCTTTTTATCGTACAAAAAAGGACGTTGTTTGACAAAGTCAATTATTTTTTCATCAAGGGAGTCCATTTATCCCACAAAGCTTGAAACTTTTGCGTAACGTAACGTAAAATAGAGCCCGACTCTATTTTCTATGTTCGTTATGCTATGTAAAAAATCCTACGTTACGTCGAACGTAAGAGAACATAACGACCAAAACATAACGTAACTTCTTGATGTGAAAGGTTACATAAGACGCATAAGGCAGTGTGAAAGGCATGACGTAGCAATGTGAAAGCACCTTTTACGTTTTCAATGTGAAGGAACCTATATTCATATATTTTTTATACCTATATTGGGAGTTCGCCCCTTAGTCAATACCTCGCTCTTTACGCTAAAGTTCGAATTTTATTCCAATTATTTAAAAACAAGTGACCCCTTAATCACAAAGGCCATTAATTAGAATAAATAGCTTTAATGAAAGTACTAAAAAATCTTTGGCTTAAAGAGCGTGGTATTGACTAGGGGGCGAACCCATAAAATACGTAATAATTTCTGCTCGTTTTAAGTTTTAATGTTGCTCCTTACTTTCAGTGAAAAACTGTTTTGAAAACTTGTTTTCTGTTATTTTGTTTATTTCCGATCGTTTTTTAAATAATGCCGGAAACCTGGCACCCCTTTCATAGCAATGTCCATTCTTCCATGAAAACTTCCTCCATGGAAACATCCTCCCCAAATAACTCCCGACCCTCTCCCCCCACTAACAGAAAAAATACCCCCTGAAACGTCTGTATACTTCCCGATAACCAATACTATATGCAAACATTGGGTAAAGTTCATAGCTTTCAGCCTTCCCCCCGGGGAATTCGGGGGATTAAGTCATCCTAAAAGACATAGTTATTATATTTCCGACTAAGCATGGGCACTGTTTCTGTTTTCTGTTTCTGTTCTGTTTTTTAAAGTACCTGTTTCTGTTCTGTTCTTACAAAAACAGAGACAGAACTGACACAGATGACCTGTTTTTTTATTTACCTGTTCTGTTCTGTTTCTGTTTTTATAATAACTATTTTGTCCTGTTTCTGTTTTTTTTTTTCTACCTGTTTTTCTTCTGTTCTCGATTTTACTTTATTGATTCGAGAATGAGATATTAAAAATTTCGAACACAAAATAGTGTTTTTAAATCATAATTTGAAATTTTAAAGAAGCATGGTTACGCCCCATACAGTTTTTGGAATTGAAGCGTCAATATAAAGTAGAAGTGGCACTCAGAAGTGGCAGTAAAATGATGGCACTCAGTGTGTCTAAAATATCAAGTGTGTGCTGCTAGATTATTTCAGCTAGGCAAAATAAGGGCTTAGGAGTCAGATGAGAGTAGTTAGGTGTGTAAATGGGAGAACGGTAAAGTTGCAGTTTTGTTCCACTAAAATAACTTATTTTTTTGTGTATATTGTTCAGTCAATTGAGCAGCAAAGTTTTACAGATACTGTCTAGGTGAAGCAGGATTCAAACAAATCACTTATTACTGTATATCCTGGTTCTATTGGAAGGACTGGAATTTTTCCTACATTTGGTTATATGTATCCTACATTACATGGGAAGTAACCTCACCTTTAACGGGGAAAACTTTAATTCAACGGCTTTATGGAATTTTATGCTGCTAGATAACAGTGACTTGCTATGATTACCATACTAACCTATACATAATAAATACCGATTATTAACTGCAAATTTTCTGAAATGTTTAGTCAGAGAGGAGTGTAAATGTATTGAAGTCTTGTCCAGTAGAAATATATGTATTTGCTGGCACGTTTTATTGCATCAACATAACAAGATATACTTTTTTCAAGATACCAAATATACTTTTTCTCATGTTAATAAAACCATCTCTAAATATAATCAATAGAAACCCTTTCAAGGAAAAGCTTAGAGTTGAAACAGTGGTCTAACTAACTGATTCTGTCCTAATTGGCCGAAGTCTTATAAATGCTGATGGACTTTTCTCATTCTCTAGGATGCCACATCTTCCGCCGAACACGGTAATTTTTGCCATACAACACAATAAATTAAAAAAATTGTCACTAAGCAGTATATTATTTCTTGTATCTATCTTTTGAATACCTATTATAGACAAGTAAATTTCCGTAAAAATTAATGCTGTGCTACAAATGGTCTAAGTTTCCAGTAAACCGCAGTTAGGAGCTTTCATTTTTCTTTTTTTTGCCGACAGGTTTTCTTGGCTTATTGTGCAAACGAAACCGCTCAGGGGGAAATTAACCCCTTTCCTCTCCTAATTGTATCACTGAGGTGAAAGAGGTCAGATATTTGGCTGGAGGTGCAATTTTCAAAATGGTAGGCTACTAGAAGGTGCTTCTAATTTTGTGTAAAATCCTAGAATTAACCTTGTTTTAAGACAAGCATGATATCATTTTCTGATGATGACTTGGATCTTTCAAGACATCTCTCTGGGTACCCTACGGAAAAAAGGAAGCAAAGAAAGCTTTAGGTGCAACTTCTGAGGAGCGTCTCTAAAGGCTACGGAAGTCTCTGCCATGACGTTTATGTACTATCTTAAAAGGAAGACCACAATTGATATACAAAAAGATAAAGTATATGCGGCTGGTGCAGCAAATAAAAAAACCCAAACCAAAAAAAATAAATATATATATCAAATCAGGCTGCTTCCCTTGAGAAAGCTGCAGATAGTAAAGCAAGTGAAACAGAGGGCAATGGATTAGTGAAATCTGGAATAAGAAGAGCAGAGGTGCGACGGTTCTTTATTTCCAATCTGTCAAAACAAGCTGCTCTGAGGATGCTCTGCTGCAAAACCCTGTTTAGGACAAATTGTCAATTTCGGTGTTTGATAAGCCAGATATGAAACAGCTTATTTAAAAAAAGGGGAGCTTGAAAGCACCACTTGGGGAACCGTCCATCGTCACATAAGTTTTCCTGCCAGAAAAAAAAGAAGTTCAGAAGGCTGCTTTAAGATCTGCCACTCAGACTAGCTTGACTTTTCGCTGATGGTCTGCAAAAGAATCTGGTTTTATAGGTATCACTTTCTTTTACCCCAGGAATATGGAAAATGAGCAGAGGTTTGCACCGCAATCTTTCACATTTCAAGAGGCATAAGAATTCTCATACAATTACTAACATCCTTTCAGCAATCCAAGTTCCAATCAGGAAGTTTTCAATGACAGTTAAATGTTCCGTGTTGTGACTAATTCTGGGAACAATGTCACCGAAGCCTGTAGGATATGAGCCCTTTCCTTAACTTCACGCTTTTAACATTGTCTTCATTCATCTGTTGCAAGCGTTGTTGGATTTTGGTCCACTCGAAGATTAGCCAATGACATCCCTGAAGAAGATTGCTTGGAATCATTTGATGAAGTCGAAAATGTCGATCCAACTGGTGAAAATGATTCAGACGGTCTTTCTATTCGTTGCTCTGAAAACTCCGGAAATGAAGAAACGTTTGCTGAAGAATCTGAATAAACTGATGCAGTATCTAAGGAAGAGGGCGGTGAAAGTAATGGGAAAGAAGAGTGGGGAGCTGGGAGTCTGTCAAAAACGAGGTTGCAGCACAGGCTATCCGAAGACACGTTACACTTGCTCAAACATTGATATTCAAGGTTGTCACTACCCCTTTTCCTTTGGGAATGGACCATGAAAACATGCCTAAATAATACCCACTCGTATTCTTAAAACAAGAGTTTGAAGTTAGTAAAACTTTCTATTTGCATCCCTTTGAAAACCTATTTAAGAGAAGAGAATGCTTAAAGAAAGTATTGTGTAGCACAGGGTCTAAGTTTCTTTGAAATCCAGAATTTGAGAAATTTCATTTTACATATTTACTTAAGAATGATTCGGTGGAGGGCTTAGAACATTATTTTCTGGCGCAAAGCGCCGTAAAAATATGCTAAGTGCACTTAAACAATGAATTTTCCTTTTGATTTTCTCTCACACGCATTGGCTAGGAAATAATTAATCTTAAAAGATTGTTTTAAGCCGTGAGGCAACGAAAATTTTTTACTTGGCGGTAAGAAGTGTCATTTTCCCGTGAATTTCTCTTCTTTAATACATTGTTTCAGATGGCCTCCAAACATAAGGATTGGGGAAGGGGAAAGCATGGTCTGGATGGGGAGACTGTCCCCTGCCAAAGCAACTATGGGCTCTGCTTAAACACTAATGACTTAGAGCTGGCTGCGCAATTTGACGAAGAAAATTATTTTATTTTCAAAACGTCACAAATAACTAGTATGCATTTCTGGGAAATTCAACGAGATTCCGTATATAAACATAAAAGCGCATTTTTGTAAAAAAAAAGAACGGGAAGATGGAAGAAGATAACCATAAAAAAGGATGACGATATTTTGTGCATAGACAGTTTTTCAACTCTTTATTGAAAAACTGTTCTTTTTGGCGGAAAATGCTGCAATAGTACTGATAATAAACCAAAACGTATCATTTACAATTTTTTCTTAAGCATTAGGTGTTCGAAAAACAGCTGTTTAAACAGCTGTGACAGAAAACAGCTGTTTTCTGTTTTTACCAAAAAAACAGAACAGAAACAGAAATAGGTCTTCTGTTTTTTTGTTTGACATGTTCTGTTTCTGTTCTTTTTCATTAAAGCCCTGTTTATTTTTTCTGTTTCTTCAGAAAAAACAGAACAGTGCCCATGCTTACTGCCAAAGAGTAGAAATGCATCTATTGATTTGAACGGAACCGTCTGCTGCCATCTATAATCAGTCTAACTGTACAAGATCACATGTCTCTTTCTAGGCCTGTTTGCTGGTTATGTTAATGTTGTTTCATGGTTATGTTGTTTGATGTTTCTAAGCCCAATGGATACAGACGGGAATTTACATCGTTGCCAGATAAGAGTTTGATGGTTATGTTATGTTATGTCGATGTTGTTTCATGGCTATGTTTTGCTGATGGTTATGTGATTTGATATTTCATTGATGTTTCTAAGCCTAATGGATACAGACAGAAGTTTACAACATTGCCAGATAAGAGCGTCTAACGGGACAGGATCACCTTTCTCTTTCTAGACCAATCAGGGAGTCGAAAATACGAACGGGACAAGATCGCAGTGAATATAAGGAAGGATTTTTGCTATAGTTGTTATTAGTGTGAGAATAGAATTCAAGGAGTGAGAACAGTTTTGACTTTATTTATTGAGATATATTTGTAATAATGAGTGGAATGTTTACACTATTAGAAGTTGATAGCAGTAGCAGCAATGATACAAGAGCACCAAACATTGCGGTAGAAATTTATCACGAGAGGATCACGGCTTTTCTTGACTGGGATGAAGTATATGCAAGATATGTGTGTTATCTTCGTGCAAATTTAAAATAGAGGATCAATTATGCTTCACTGCAAAAGTTGATATAGCACATGTGAATAGACTTTTGCTATAATTGGATTTTTGCTATAGTAGGATTTTTGCTATAGTTGTTATTAGTGTGAGAATAGAATTCAAGGAGTGAGAACAGTTTGACTTTATTTATTGAGATATATTTGTAATAATAAGTGGAATGTTTACACTATTAGAAGTTGATAGCAGTAGCAGCAATGATACAAGAGCACCAAACATTGCGGTAGAAATCACGAGAGGATCACGGCTTTTCTTGACTGGGATGAAGTATATGCAAGATATGTGTTATCTTCGTGCAAATTTAAAATAGAGGATCAATTATGCTTCACTGCAAAAGTTGATATAGCACATGTGAATAGACTTCAAAGTGCTTTAAGTGCAATAGTGTTTAGAAGCATATAGAGGACAATAAGTTATATCGATAATTGTACATGTGTAACATATATTATTGTTGTAATTATACACGCTCAATAAAAATTGTTTCGAAATCGAAAATTTCACCCTTTTCTTTATGTTAAAATTTTCGGTTATAGAATATTCTTGAAGTAGAACGAATCGTGGTTAGTCTAGAGTCAGCAGTGAGAGTGATAGGATTAAAAAATGAATAAATTTGAGAAAGAGAGAATTAGATCGAATCTTTTGATTATGGAAAAACATTTGGTTTTGGATGATGATTTTCTCGAGTTATCATTTCAACGGAAGATATTCTCACAGGGGACGCTTGACAATATAATTAAAACTGATTCTCCCCCATTGGACTATTGTATGAAGCTTCTACGACGTGACTCTAATGCTTTTACTCAAATTTATTAATATATTAATTGAAACAAATCAGAATAATATCGTGGATATACTTTTGAAAACATTGCTATATGTTTTCTATATGTAGATGTCTCCCTCTTCGAAAGAGGTTATGTAACATCACAGAGTTACTCCTCTCCCACCCCCTCTGAATTTATCGAACGTGGATCAGTTTCTTTTTAGCTGTGAGACAGTTGACATCAGAAACCATAAATGTTCTATACATGTCCACTATGCATGTACACTCTTGGCAGTTGGTCATCATGTGAGATTTGTACAATTATTGATGAGTATAATGAAAAGTGTAAATTAAGCAATCCTGTAAATTACATAGAGGCTATGCTGCACAAATTAAAGCTGTAATTCGTGTCTTGAAGAGATTTGTGACTCTCACCTTGGAGGGCGTCTATGCTCCAATTGCTACTATGACAAATGTGATCAGTGGGAGAATACTCACCCAGGTATGATTGGAAAAAAACCCCCAAACGTGATTTTAGTTTATTTCTACGAGATTGGTATCGTCGTGGTTTTAAATTATTTTGGGAGGAAGAATCAGGTCTACGATTAGACTGTTGGGGTAACAAGACAATTTGGTTTCTACGTCATCGTTGTGACGACACTGCCTATTATGACTATAAACCAAGTGATTTTTATTTGGCAGTTACCGAATGTAATTCACCATTTGAAAACACTGTATGTGATATTGCTTCAAATAGACAGATTGAAACACCTGAATTTCACAATATGAATGCAAATAGTATCATTGACTATACAAAGAGATACGACAAGAGTGAAGTTACATTGTACTATAGAAAATGTGACCCTGACTTTACAGCCAGTCAGGATCAATATATAGTGAATTCAAATGATCTACCATCATTAGTGGTTCTCAACAGTTGCCTATACACCGAAGAAGAAATCTACAGTGAATAATAAAGACATTGTTGTATATATACATTTTTTCTTTATTGATAAACAAATTCGCATACATTTTTTAAGTACTTTACTCGTAGGGCACCAAAATCGATATTATACAGGTCTGAGAGGATATTTTCCACCATAAAGTCGTTCAGACGTGGACTGTCTACATAAATATTGAGAAACTGTTTGTAAGTTTAGCCAGGACATCTGAACATGAAATATAGTAGCCCATGGAAAACCACAGCTTTTAGTCGTCAGATCCTGTACTCTCTTTCGATTTTGAATAATAGTTTTCCCACTGCTCACAATATAGTTGCTGATGTGTGGAGTGTGTAGAATCTATAGGGTAGGCAGAGAGGATAAAAAAAATTCAATCGTCTTCATTGTTTGAAAGATACACAACCAATGGCCAGTATTCACAGTCGACGGACTGCTATTAAGAATGATTAGGGTATTGTTGGCACTTTGAATTTTTTCCAAGAAAGTCCGAGGGCAGACAATAGGATCTGTATTTGGACATGTAGGGGTCCACATTAAATACATTGATTATTTGACTGGTGTTCATGGTGCAAGGTCTAGTAGAACACTGCCTTTGGGAGTGATCTTCCAATAGATTTCAAATTGATTTAGCGAGATTAGTGCAATACTCTCAGGCAATGGGTCGGCAAATGTACACTCTAAACGCACACTCCCCGTTCATACTATACTCATATCCTGAGTGCCAGACAGGTCTAGTACAATGATACCATGTGTTTTAGCGAGTATTTCTTCGGTTATACCATTTTCAAAAAATTTGTGAATCATGACCTATAGTTTGCATGGTCAACTCATACAAAGTCCTATAGGATTTATCAAAATATAGATTGTAGGGTGGGATTCCATTTACTGTACAGACAAGAGATGAAAGCCCAAACATTTCAAATTTATGTGGGCATCTAGTCCACGATCCTATTGCACTAGCGCTTTTCACAAATGCCAATGCTAATTTTGATGGAATTTCGCCATTGATAAAGGATGAGTCGGTGAAGATGCGTGAGCCTGTGGCAATATGACGTTGATTGGTGATTGTATGAGGAACAAGTGGTTTAAATATTGTTTTCACTGGCTCTCAGTTTTTTCACTGCCAAAGCAACAGAACTCATTACCTGTTGCTTTCGTACATCTAGTATTGCCGAGGTGAGGGAGAGAGTTACATCAGGATTGGCAGGAAGTTCCTTTCGTAAAATGAAATTGGATGGAGCAAGCGTCAAATATATCCACTTTTAATATTTGGTGGTAGCCATTGGGGTATATTAAATATTTCATGATACATTTTTTCCAACTAGATGTAATTCACTAGTTGTAGCATTTTTAAGTGCATCTTTACTATCAGTATTAGTAATATATTCACATCCATTGAGAGGTGTCGCTCAATTCCTTGTATGACTTGGGTGTCATCAGCATGAATTGCATATAGCTTGTATAATTCGAGAGATTGTTGCTTGTGGTCACCAAAGTGCCATTTATCTAGACACTGATTTGACGAAATAAATTATGTAATATACAATTTTCATAGGATATTCCATCAGCACGAACTGGCAATGTATTGTCGGATTTCCGGACTTCCATTCGTAAATCTATAAATGTCGAAGACATATCCATAAAGTAGTCTTCATTGGAATAAAGTTGACAGTGGATATTATCGGAGAGGGGTTGTTGTGGATAAAAATGTTCATAGTATCCATGTTTTACACTCACATCAACATTTTCTGCATTGAATAGATTTAAAGATGAAGTGATTGAAGTTTGGGAATATCTATGTGGTAGATATGCCATTGTTCAGCCTATGAAAAGAAATCTAATTTGGATCTAACAATTCTCTTCCTAGGGCTTCTTCTTCTACTGTTTACTCTATGTGTCGTATTTTTCCTTCTTTTCTTTCACAGGGGTGATGTCTTTCGTTTCTGACCTGAGTGGAGACTGATGAGTGGTGCAAAGTTTCTTGACCTTTTTAAAACTTTTCCATTTTGATGAGATTTCAATTGTTCGCCAAGGGTTCGCGCACTGGACCTAAGATTTTGCGAATCACTTTTTTTAAAATCCTTGCCAGAGCCCCAATCGTATAGCGTAGAATATGCAAAATCTGTCGCAGTAGGTACAATATATTTTTCTTGCCAGAGGTAGTGCAGAGCGAAACAGCTTAGCAAATCAACTGCCAAGACCATAGCCCGACATTGATGAGCGACCTTTGTAATAGTCCATTCCATTGCCCACTTGTCTTAGGCCAAGAGTATTAACATAGCAGTCAATATCAGGACAAATGAATACCACTTTTCTATTAGACATATTGTTTGTTTTTTTTTAACACTGACAGCAACGGGTCGAAAAGGGCATGTAATCACAGCCAAACCTATTGATATTAATAGGTGATTACCTAATTCAGTTCTTAGTGTTAACTGACAGCGTTCGAAATAGGTAGTGTTTACGGGGATATACTGAAGATGCTTTACGTTGTAATGATGAATATGTTCTTGATTGGTTTTTCGTTCCAGAACTCGTAGGAGGGGGACATTGCTATTGCCAACTCTGGATGTTTCAACAAATGAAGCGTAGAGAAATATACAAGTGTCCTTGGAGAAGGCAGGCGGGTAGTCAGCAAAAATAAAATTAGTGTTTCCAGCGCTTTTACCATTGATTATATTGAGCCTAAAGCCAAGAACATCTTTTAGATTATCATTGAGAATAACCTTTTCATCGGCAATGGGTGAACTAATGTAGATCTTGCCCTCTTCCTTTGAATAGTTGAAATGAAAGGCTCCTTTTTTACGAGCGGAAATTCTTTTATTGATAGAACGACATAAATCATTCATACAGGTGAGTTCTTAGTAGGGTAATTCAATGTATGGATAATTCATGTAATTGATCTTTTGAATTTGTTGGTGATCATCTGGGGGTGGCTGCCGATCATAGGGTCTGATTTTTATATCATATTTGCGATATTTTCTCAGGATGTCATATGTATTTTTGAGAAAACAGTCGACAAGAGCCACTTCATACGCGCCGTCAAATTTGATAGTGGGGGAGAGTTTCGTCCAAAAATCACTCGTTCTATTCAAATCATGGTATAGAGGATCGGAAACATTGGACATGAATGTCACATAGAAAGCATTGGGCATTGTTAATGTCTTCAATTGAAATCCAAGAATCAAAATCAGAGTTGTATCCTAGCCAATGAACAAGCAACTGTCTCTTGCCCCTGCGAGTACGACTCTTTAATATCTTATCAATTTGATAATTCCACTAGTGTTTCTAACTTTTTGTAGTTCATGTTCATAAAAACCGCCGAGGATCTCATCATCTTTGGTGTCTCGCAGCCGATATGTCCTGGGTTCAGTGTCTAGGATTTTGGACACTTTAAAAAGTTCAGGCTCAATGAATAATTCTCCTTTTGAAAAATATTGGTGGGTTCTATTAATTCGAACAGTATCACCAACATTGAATTTCTTATTCACAATTTTGTTTGTTCTCGTTTTTTCACTGGAATATAGCTTTAGAAAAGCGTCAAATGTATTTTCACTGCAATGAACTTCCTGAAGGCTAACATTGGACAGGGATCGATGTGGTCGTTGGTTTATATATTTGCATGATTTTATCTAAATCATGAATAAAAGCAGCAGTATTTTTCAGCGTGCAATATCTTAAAATTAGTAGACGAATCGTTCTTATCAATCGTTCAGCCGATGCAGCCTTTATCGGACTATGATAGAGCTTTGAATTTTATTTCAATAGAGGATTAACAAATTCGATACCGAGGTCCGATTGAATTTTTCTATAGCAATCATGTTCAAGAATACTTTCTAAACCCTGAGCAACTTCAACACCTCTCTTTGTTTGCAATGGAATGGCATATGCATAGCGACTAAAAACACTGATTGCCACTAGAATATATTTGTAGGTTGTATTGTGACGCCGTTGAATCGCGTCTGGGGTTAAAAGATCAGTTTGCATTATATGCAGAGGGAAAAAGGCCTTAGTTTGTCGATATTGTTTACCACGAAGCCTGCGATTCCGATGCATTGTGTAACTCGGTTCATTTTCTAGATACTCTTTTGTATTTTTTAATGTGCTGCGACCTATGTCAGAGGCAACTTTAGAAAGCGTTTTGGGGGACCTTAGAATTCCCGCTTCACGAATATTATCATAGACATGTTTTAAAGCTTCTTCCATTTAAAAGCAAACACTTAGTATAATGTCCACTCCCCTTTTGCACACTGGAGGGTGGTAATTGTGACTATGAGTTGATATCAATACGTCTTTGCTTTTGTCTAGCCGTCACTGGTGTTATCAAATCATTGCTGTTGCTAGGAGTGTTAGTTTTTTCCAAGATTGATTTAAAATATTCTTCTTCTTTTTTTAAATGTTATTGGCGTTTTTAGAGGACTAACACCTCTACTAAATTTTCTTAATTTCCTTAGAATTTACTTATGACTAATAAGACTTTTGGGGAAGTTTGATGCATTTAGAAAGGTACATAGATTATTGTCAAATGATAAAAGTCCTTTACGATTTGTAACCATATCACAAATTAAATCAAGTAGATTATATCTTTTTCCCTGAATTATAAATCGTTTCCCAGTGCTACCGACTTGAACTTGATGATAATCATCACCACTTTCCAACATGAGATATGTTAATACTCTTTTACTCTGTTCTCGATAGGTCACTGGCAATAGGTTTCCAATTGATGTCACTATGGAATTCAATTCCTTCTCCTTTGATTGTGCTGCAGAATCTTCTGGAGATGTTTACTGTTTGGGGGGATATGTGACGGCGACGGCGACGGGTCTCTAACGATAAGGTCTATGTTTGTCCACTCGACGCAGTGCATCTTGAATAAAAAAAGTTCTTTAAACTGAAAGTAAGGAGCGACATTAAATCTTAAAACAAACAGAAATTATTCCGTATATGAAAGGAGCTGTGCCCTCCTCAACACCTCGCTCTTTACGCTAAAGTTTTTATTGTTTAAAAAAAAAGAGTTGTGAGAAAGTCAAACTTTAGCGTAAAGAGCGAGGCGTTGGAGAGGACACAGCCCCTTTCATATACGGAATAATTTCTGCTCGTTTTAAGATTTAATGTCGCTCCTTACTTTCAGTGTAAAGAACTTTTTTTTATTAAAGGCTGCGAAAGCGGGGGATTTGGGGGGCGGCAGCCCCCAACTGTGCCTCCTAATCCCTGTACGTTTTAAGGTTCGACCTTGTAACTCAGCCTCTTTAACTCTTTAGAAAACGTAGTTTTTTTCAAATAATTTTTGCACGTTTTTGTACAGTTTATTACTTATTATTGCTTGACTAACTGTTAGCTGATCGTGTCAGGAGTTAAAGTTGGGGGGCTGCCGCCCCCCAAACCCCCCGCTCTTGAACATTCTTGTGTTAAGGCTTTTAATTCCTGAATACTCAAATCACGTCGTACAGGGTGCCTCCTAATCCCTGTACGTTTTAAGGTTCGAACTTGTGACTCAGCCTCTTTAACAGCCCCCCAACTGTGCCTCCTAATCCCTGTACGTTTTAAAGGTCGACCTTGTAACTCAGCCTCCTTAACTCTTTAGAAAACGTATTTTTTTTTTTTCAAATAATTTAAAAAAGAAACTGAGTTTCTTTTTTAAAGTTTAAATTCAGTATATAAAAAATTTGCTCTGACAGTGAATCGAACCCGGGTTTTTCTGCCTGACAGTCTGGAGTATCAACCGCTGGACTAAAGAGACACAATTGTAATTGTTTTTAGTAAATGGAATCTATTTTTGACGCAAGCAAATTCCCACAAAACTTGATATTTGGTTTTTGGAAAAAAGGGAAGGAGTGATCAGATTGAGCTGAAATTTCGAGGATAAGCTCCCAGGCCCCAGGAAAGCTTATCCTCTAAATTTCAGCCCGATCAGACAACGTTAAAAGGAGGTTGTGGTGGGAGAAATTAACATGGGCTATTATAGGAAAACGAGGTTTTTCGTAAATGTAAATTCGGGGATAATTTTTTCGGTCTGAAAATATCAAAAGGCCCTAACAGGTCGAATTCTGCTTCGAATGAGTCCTCATTCACCCGGATCAGTTGCCAACTGTGGCCTGTAGGCGTGGATAAGAAAAAAAAGAGAAATGAACTTTAAGTGGCTATATTTGGTTTTTGGAAAACAGGAAAGAAGTGATCGGATTGAGCTGAAATTTCGAGGATAAGCTCCCGGGCCCTAGTAAAGCTTAACCTCTAAATTTCAACCCAATCGGACAACGTTAAAGGGGGGCTGGGGTCGGAGGTTCGAAACTTCCGGCCCACTTTTACCCATGAAGATAAAGTCGGAGGGGGGTGAAAGTCGGAAATCGCTTAACATTGTGGTGGGTCGCCTCTTTATAGAGGCACAAGTGTGCCTCCTTGAAAGGTGTTGATCCACATAGGTGATCAACCCTATTTCTTCGCTACTAATTTTTAGAATTAAGTCCATGACGAGATGTGGTGTTGAAAAATAATAGCCAATGTCTAGCCCAAACTCTGAATAAATTTGGTCTGTGTTTTTGCGGACAATATCTAAAAGAGTTAACACATCACTGGCCAAGTATATTCTACAATAATCCCAACCATTTTTACAATTACCCTTAGCCCATACCCTCTTGGCAAATTCATAGTCTTCGCCAATGCATTCACTATTGGTAAGTGAATTATAGAATGCATCAATGGGAGGGAGTTTCTCCTCGCTTAACCGTGCGCCAGAACAGTAATAGTCATATGCATATATGCCTTTACAGGTCAGTAAGTCATACATTTCACTGTCTGGAAAGCGCTGTTTAAGTAGAGGGAAACTATCAAAATTGTCACGTTTCTGCACTTGAATCAATTGACTTAGGGACTTGGGGAAGAAAACTGAAAGAATCTAAAAACCGGATTTTATTCCAGCACAAATGTCCATTATCCACTGCCTGCCATTTCAATTCTAAAAGCACCAGCTTCTCAGCAGATTTGGGGATAATTTTGTAGGTAAATGAGTTATTTACCCATAGACTATCTACTCCCCCTGCCTCTCTGTGCATACGTGCCAAAGCCGGTAAAATAAATTTCAGATCATAATATGAATTGTGAATGAAAACCGGTATCAAAACTGCTTGCTTACATTCACATTGCACGATTGGTGTGCCACACCACACAAATTACTATCCCCTGAAGATATTTCCTGTCAAAAGAAATTTTGGTCCCTGACTTTCCCCCTTCCCCCTATTTTCCCCCTAGTCCCTTTCCCCTTAGTCCCCTCTTCAAATCCCCCCTTACAAACCCAGCTTATTTTCTTATTTTTAATAGCCAGACGATCCTCTGCTGACAATAACATCGGGTCGTGGGTATTTTTCAAACGGGAAATAGCTCCATTTGTAGTGACAATTAATTTAGTCAATGCTTTGATCATGCACTCATTCTCGTCCAATTTTTCGACTATTTCTAACAATTGCATAGTGTTAGAGCTGTCTCTTTGTGCATGGGCATAGGAAAACGCAATAGCTTGATGTTCTTTGATACGATTAGGAAAATATGGGTTGCTCACATCCACTAGCTTAGCTTCACAGTCCAAACTTATTTTATTGCTTTACAGGAGCATATTCTGAAAATTTTGAACGTAAAAATTGCACGGTCACCCAAAACTGTTTCCACCGATTTATATCCGTGACGCCTGCAATGCTTTATGTGATATTGTAACTTTAAATCACTATAAAATCTAGACAGGCATGTTTAACAATAGTGACGTGCCCTCTATTTTTTACCCTTCCCCAGAACTCTACTAATATACGTAATAGGATTGAAATGGCCATTTGAATTGGGTTCACTAGGCGGTGTATACAACAACCAAACCCATTGTTTCACCGATCCAATTGACGGGGCCTTTATTGGGAATAGTACACCCTTTTTATTAGAACGCATACCCTTTTGAAATTCTGTTTCGTATTGGAGCACAGTAACACCAATATTTAAATGAGCGTTGGCCCGTTCAAAAATATCTGTTGACCTGAGTGTTACCGGAAATTTTACCGCTAAACAAGAGAAATCTACTGGGGGAAAATCAGACCCCTCTTTCCCATGCACGGCCCAGTCGTCCAAATTTATCTTTGAAGCGTCACATGCGAGAGGTTCGAAAGCCGATATGAGAAAAAAGTGTACATGAAATATTTGTGACCTGTTTCTTAACAGATTCGTTGAACGCCCTGACATCCTTCTAAATCAGGATTGTATTTTAAAAATGTACCCGCATCCCTATGCCCCCCTCTTAAAATAAAATAAATCTTTTTTAGTTTTACATATATTTACAGTTGAAATTTCAATAAATAAAACTACAGAACCACTCCCATTCTCAATATAATTCTCGAGATGAGTGATAATATTGTCAATCCATTGCAAAAAGACTGTCTCGTAATTCTCCGAATGAGGATAGACCACTATCATTTCGGTGTGTACATAGTGGTCGTACACCTCTCAAATAAAATATTTTTAAAACAATTGAGGACTTATTGGAGTCCCAACCTCCCCACAACTAATTTGGTGCTCAAGAAGTGCACGAATTTTCTCTACTTATTCATGAACGAAATAAATGGGGCTGGTTATAAAATTTCCCCCCATAAGTGTATTAAAGGATCACCGAATTTTGCAGTAAAAACGGCTATTGTATTTAGTATCGAATTTGTTTGTTGAAATCCCGGTAGTGACGTGAATTGTATATCATTACCCTCCCCCTCTTGTATATTATCATTAGCTAAACCCTCTCCCTCTTTTATATCATCATTACCCTCCCCCCTTTGTAAATCATCATTACCCTCCCCTCTTGTATATCATCATTACCCTCTTCCCTTGTATATCACCACCTAAACCCCCTCCCCAATTTGTTCAACAATAGGACGGCTCTGTGGACTAAAATCTCCCAGTTCACTTAGCATACCCTCGAGTGTATTAGGGCTGTGAGAAACTACCCAAGCAAATTGTTCTTCAATTAAACTTGGTCGAATAGGGACTATATTCATTAAAACAGTGGGGGGAGAGTTCTCATTTAACTCTTTTGAAAAATTATCTAAAATTTTAGAACTGTTAGGGCTTAACCCTAAATCGCCCTCTGAACTAACTGCATTGTCATGTTAAACTATACTATTATCAACGCTGAAATAATCACTCAATAAATTGTCTGCCCATTCCGTATCATTGGCATAAGTATCATTTAAATTAACATTACCATCACCAAAACACTCCTCTAAGAATTTACTACGCCATTCATTATCGTCAACGGCTGGTTTTTCAGTGACCTGATTGTCACTAAAATCTCTTGGCGGTTCAGTTTGGATCATTTCGTGACTTGTTTCTTCAGCTGGTGGGGGAGATAGTGCATATGGAACCAATGCCACCTATAAAGGAAATAGCCTTATTTTCCAAAGTGTCCAAAACACCCTATTTTGAAAATTGGATTATTAGTGAACTATATTTTTCATATTATTTAAAACATGCGCTTAAAAAAAGCGCTTAGTAGTAGTAGCAGTAGTAGTAGTAGTAGTAGTAGTAGCATAGCAGTATCACTATCTGTATGCACATAGCACCATTTGGTCAATTCGCTGTTCCCCACTCTATATATCCTGAAAGTTCCAATTTAATAGCCAACGCATATGCATTAGTTATATAACATATTTACAATCTAAAAGAGACAAAGTAGATTTTGATTTTGTTCAAACATCCTTCAAAAAATTTCATATTAATACTCTTTATCTGCTTTGGAAAAAAACCGGGATCTTTACTTGGTTTGAAATGGATAGCCTATACCTTTCAGGCCATCTCCTGTCATGGTACACAACTCATTCTGATAGAAAGTAGTTTTTATGATGATTGTAGAGGCAAGATGAACCATTCGTTAATAAAACAGTTTTTACTTGAGAAACAACATGGTAATAGATTTTGGTACTTACTATTGGAAATTATAGCCGGAATATATTGCCTTTTTTGGCTTTGCTAACCTAATTCACGAGAATTTAGCAGGTCTGATGCGTGCACTTGACATGATTCGATTGTTAAATAGCTCAAAAGGAGAGCATTATATTTCCTTTGAGAGAAAAAAATCATTAGTGGAAATAAAATTTAAACTTACATTAAGATTTGTAGCTTGTGTGTTGAGGGTGAAGAAGGCTCATTCACGCCTTGTATAGAGGGCGTTGGTCTTGAAAGCCGCGGCAAGGCTTGATAGGGATTGGACGGACCAGCAACTTCATAGCCATGTATATGTGGGGGATACACTGAGCTGAAGGTCTTGGCCAACGGCCATACTGGACAACTGATGCCCTCACAAGGGTTTGATCAGTGGTTCTCGCCTTCTTGTCTGGTGGGGGACATTGCTCAAAATTGTCCTAGAAAAGAAAATTAAAATATAGTTTTTCATGTAAAGAAAAATCGTAAAAAAGCCTAGTGAAAAAGAATCTCCCTTTTTACACAGCCCACCCCTCCCCCCTCTTCTATACTAATGCAAAAAAAACAAATTTCTACTCTAATGAAAACGAAATGTTAATAGTACATCTGAAGTTCAAAAGGGGGAACTGATTTGAAAAGTTTATCGCTCTCTAACGAAGATATCTGTTCTTAGATTATGGAGTGTAAAAATATTTTGACATCTTGTACAGTTCAAGCAAACACACTTTGCTATTAAGATTCGGTGAGGTTTTTTTTAAAAAAAAATGATGATTATGTATAAAACAAATTTTTCATGCTTTTGGATAATAACGAGTTTATCAAACTTGAAAGAAGCCTTTCATATACTATCAGATATTAGGTCTAAAACTGAAATAAGTTGAAATAAGTTGAAGGGGGGGGGTATTTAGATATCAAATTGTTAACACAGTTCTAGCATATAGGCTTTAAATTGGATAAAAAAGATCGTTAACACACACCCGCAGCAAATAGGTATAAAATTTGCATCGAGTGACATTTCACTGCGAACAAGTCCAAATAAATTAATTATGATCAAAGAAAAAATGCTACTAGGCTTACATATAATATATCTTATGGATTACCCAACCAACCCCCCCCCCCCCCCACAATGTGCAAATACATCCTCAGCTAATAGGCCTAAAATTTACATCAA
Source organism: Artemia sinica (assembly GCA_027921565.1). NCBI lineage: Eukaryota > Metazoa > Arthropoda > Branchiopoda > Anostraca > Artemiidae > Artemia > Artemia sinica. Next base: position 28,769,974 of record CM051270.1, read on the forward strand.
GCCACATTTTCATTGCTAGGCTAGTCTAGGCCCCCAAATAAATTACTGTCATCAAAGAAAAATGCTACCTGGGTTACATTTAATATATACAATTCTTTAGCCTCCCGCCCCCCACAATGTGTGCAAATATATATATATACACCGAATTTGTTTCTAAACTATTATTCATCCATTTTCATTTTATTAACCAAACTTGGCTTTTTAAGAAGTCTCCGTATAATGCAACAGTACCGGAATATCTCAATTAATTATTTATAAAACAAACTTACGGCATATAATTGGTTAACAATATTGTCAAGATTTTCCATGGTGCTTATTGTTCAATAGCTTAAAATGAACTGTTACAATATCGCAAATATACAATGCACTTATACTAATGTTTCCAGAGAAGCCATATTTAAAAATAGAATTGTCTGACTTGATTTTCATCATAGCCTATTACATAAAGCTAGGCTAGAATTTCTTTGAAATGTGGTTTCCTCTCTGTAATGAATAACCATCAATAACCTCTGTAACATAACCATCAAACTCTTATCTGGCAATGATGTAAAACCAAACATCCCGTCTGTATCCAATAGGCTTAGAAACATCAAACAACATAACCATCAACAAAACATAACCATAAGACAAAATTAAAGCATAAGCAGCAAACAGACCTAGAAAGAGACATGTGATCTTGTACAGATAGACTGGTTATAATTGGCAGCAGACAGTCCCGTTCAAATCAATAGATGCATTTCTACTCCAAAGCAACTATGTGCTCTGCTCAAACACTAATGACTTTGAGCTGACTGTGCAATTTGACGAAGAAAATTATTTTATTTTCAAAACATCTCAAATAACTAGTATGCATTTCTCGGAAATTCGAGGAGATTCCGTATAAACATAAAAGCGCATTTTTGTAAAAAAAAGAACGGGAAGATGGAGAAAATAACCATAAAAAAGGATGGCGATGTTGTGTGCACAGACAGCTTTTCAACTCTTTATGGAAAATCTGTTCTTTTTGGCGAAAAATGCTGCAATAGTACTGATAAATAACCATAACGTATCATTTACAATTTTTTCTTAAGCTTTAGGTGTTCAAAAAAACAGCTGCTTAAACAGCTGTTTTTTGAACGAAAACAGCCGTTAGTAGTAGAGAGAGATGGGGGTGTTACTCGTGACAGCACACCAAATATGGGCATAGAATACTGACAGCACACCATATATGGGCATAGCCTCCCTAGGGAGAATGATTGCGTAATCGGTCAATGGCCTCTTTCTCCAGGTGTGTTTTTTGGCACGCCCTCAGCGAAGGTCAATGTTGTTATTGTTTCCGAGGCAAAATGCCAGGTCATTCTTGTTTTGAACAGAGTCATTAGGGAGAACACGTGGTTAATGGGGTCAATGTTGTTGTTGTAAGTGCACGCTCGAGGCAGATGTCAAGGTCAATGTTGTTATTGTTATTCGAGCCAGATGTTATGAGGTTCCGAGAAACAGTTAATGACATTTCCTTCCTGTTCGAGGCAGATGTTATGATCCGGAAATAGTATTTGTTTTTGTTTCCGAGCCAAATGTTACGAGTTCCCGGGAACAGTTAATTAATGTCTGACAGATGACGTCAAGTTAATTAATGTCTTTGCATTTCCAAAGAGAATTGTCTAGGAGAAAACAGTTAGATCACACATGATGTCATGATTGATTGATTGACACGAAAGGGGAATTAATTTGTTGTTCTAAAGAGAATTGATTCACGAAAGGGAAATTAATTTGTTGTTTTTCTAACAAGAGAATCGTTTCCGAGCAGACGTTTTGATTTTAGCGTGCGAAAAGGTTTCCAAATAATTTGAAATAAGCCAGCGCAGGGATGCCAAACAAATGGAACATGCTGAAATTCCGTTTAGGGATAATTTTGGCGAAACCGTTTTAGCTATTTTATGGAATTATTTCGGCGAAACAGCTAGAGACATTATAAAATATGATTTTAGAAGAGATTTTGGAAGAGAATTTGAGTGTGGTCGTTATAATACACAAGTTTCAATTGGACAGTGTTGTGAGGTCCTCTACCCCAACCCAAAGGTTCCGATCCCCATACCACAACCCCGAAGGAAGCCAGCGGTTCTCAAAGGTTCTCTGGGCTTCCAAAGGACCCCCCCCGGACCCCCAAAGACCCCCACCCAGTCCCCAAAGGTCCCCAGGCACCCAAAAGGGGCCCCAGACCCTAAAAAAAAGGCCATACCCGAGCCCCAAAGGTCCTCCCCGGTCCCCAAAGGTCCACCAGACCCCCAAAAGCCCTCCCCGGTCCCGTAAGGTCCACCAGAACCCAAAAAGCCCTCCCCCGGTCCCCAAAGGCCCTCCCCCGGTCCCCAAAGGCCCTCCCCGGGCTCCCAGGGCTCCCAAAGGGCCCCGATTACTCTACCCCTACCCCGAAGGAAGCCTCCGGTCCTCAAAGGTCCCCAGGCTCCCAAAGGCCTTCACCGGTCCCCAAAGGTCCACCGGGCTCCAAAGGGACCCCAGACCCCCCAACGGACCCCACGGGCCCCAAAGGCCCAATCCGTGCTCAAGGGCCCCCGGACCCCCAAAGGTCCTCCACCAGTCCCCAAAGGCCCTCTCCCGGTCCCAAAGGTCCACCAGGCACCCAAAGGGCCCCAGACCCTAAAAAGGCCATACCCGAGCCACCAAAGGTCCTCCACCAGTCCCCAAAGGCCCTCTCCCGGTCCCAAAGGTCCACCAGGCACCCAAAGGGCCCCAGACCCTAAAAAGACCATACCCGAGCCCCCCAAAGGCCCTCACCGGTCCCCAAAGGTCCACCAGACCCCCAAAAGCCCTCCACCGGTCCCCAAAGGCCCTCCCGGGCTCCCAGGGCTCCCAAAGGGCCCGATTACTCTACCCCTACCCCGAAGGAAGCCTCCGGTCCTCAAAGGTCCCCCAGGCTCCCAAAGGACCCACTGGACCCCCAAAGGGGCCCTCACCTGGTCCCCAAAGGTCCACCGGGCTCCCAAAGGGACCACCGGACCCCCAAAGGGTCCCCCGGACCCCAAAGGTCCTCTCCAGGTCCTCAAGGGTCCACCGGACTCCCAAAGGACCAGTCGGTCCTCAAGGACCCTCTCAGACGTGCAAAGACCCTCCCCAGACCCCCAAAGGCTCATCCCGGTCCCCCAAAGGTCCCCTCAGGCTCCCATATGACCACTTCACCCCTCAAGGGCCCTGGATCCCCAAACGCCCTCCCCGGACCCCTCCAAAGAACCCCCTCTCCATTTTTAACACTTTTTATGGCTTTATTATATCCTTTTTGAACAAGTTCCTTTCATAATGTCCCTCCTAAACCCATTTTCCAACTTGAAGTACTTATCTTTTTCACCCACTTTCTCAATGAAAAAGAAATTAGTTTTTAATCAATTCTAATTTTTTCCAAATAATATAAAAATTTTCCACTTTAGTTCAGATCTCCCTCTCCAAGAGATGAAAAATTTAAAATACTGTTCCAAATTTTTCGCAGAAGATAAAAAAGTTCAAGTTCTCTTCTGAATTTTACCACAGAATATGCTCCAATTCTAATTTTTTCAGAGAAAACAAAAATCTTCCACTTCAGTTCTATATTTCACAAAGACATAAAGAAATTTAAAGTTCAAGTCTAAATTTTTCGGTGGAAGATAGAAAAAGTAATACCATACTTGTGAATATTTTCCCGGAAGATAAAAAGTTCTAGTTCAATTTACAATTTCCTCAACGAAGTGAAGAAAGGTTCAAGTTCTCTTCTGAATTTTACCAAAGAACACGCTTCAATTCTAATTTTTTCAGAGAAAACAAAAATCTTCCACTTCAGTTCTTTATTTCACAAAGACATAAAGAAATTTAAAGTTCAAGTCTAAATTTTTCGGTGGAAGATAGAAAAAGTAATACCATACTTGTGAATATTTTCCGGAAAATAAAAAGTTCTAGTTCAATTTACAATTTTCCTCAACAAAGTGAAGAAAGGTTCAAGTTCTCTTCTGAATTTTACTAAAGAACAAAATTCAATTCTAATTTCACCAGAGAAAATAAAAATCTTCCACTTCAGTTCTTTATTTCACAAAGACATAAAGAAATTTAAAGTTCAATTCTAAATTTTTCGGTGGAAGATAGAAAAAGTAATACCATACCTGTGAATATTTTCACGGAAGATAAAAAGTTCTAGTTCAATTTAAAATTTCCTCAATGAAGTCAAGGAAAGTTTCAAGTTCTCTTCTGAATTTTACCACAGAAAATGCTCCAATTCTAATTTTTTCAGAGAAAACAAAAATCTTCCACTTCAGTTCTATATTTCACAAAGACATAAAGAAATTTAAAGTTCAAGTCTAAATTTTTCGGTGGAAGATAGAAAAAGTAATACCATACTTGTGAATATTTTCCCGGAAGATAAAAAGTTCTAGTTCAATTTACAATTTCCTCAACGAAGTGAAGAAAGGTTCAAGTTCTCTTCTGAATTTTACCAAAGAACACGCTTCAATTCTAATTTCACCAGAGAAAATAAAAATCTTCCACTTCAGTTCTTTATTTCACAAAGACATAAAGAAATTTAAAGTTCAAGTCTAAATTTTTCGGAGGAAGATAGAAAAAGTAATACCATACTTGTGAATATTTTCCCGGAAGATAAAAAGTTCTAGTTCAATTTAAAATTTCCTCAACGAAGTGAAGAAAAATTCAAGTTTCTCTTCTGAATTTTACCAAAGAACAAAATTCAATTCTAATTTTTTCACCAGAGAAAATAAAAAAAATCTTCCACTTCAGTTCTCTATTTCACAAAGACATAAAGAAATTTAAAGTTCAATTCTAAATTTTTCGGTGGAAGATAGAAAAAGTAATACCATACTTGTGAATATTTTCCCGGAAGATAAAAAGTTCTAGTTCAATTTACAGTTTCCTCAACGAAGTGAAGAAAAATTCAAGTTCTCTTCTGAATTTTACCAAAGAACAAAATTCAATTCTAATTTCACCAGAGAAAATAAAAATCTTCCACTTCAGTTCTTTATTTCACAAAGAATAAAGAAATTTAAAGTTCAAGTCTAAATTTTTCGGTGGAAGATAGAAAAAGCAATACCATACTTGTGAATATTTTCCCGGAAGATAAAAAGTTCTAGTTCAATTTACAGTTTCCTCAACGAAGTCAAGGAAAGTTCAAGTTCTCTTCTGAATTTTACTAAAGAACACGCTTCAATTCTAATTTTTTCAGAGAAAACAAAAATCTTCCACTTCAGTTCTTTATTTCACAAAGACATAAAGAAATTTAAAGTACAATTCTAATTTTTCGGTGGAAGATAGAAAAAGTAATACCATACCTGTGAATATTTTCCCGGAAAATAAAAAGTTCTAGTTCAATTTACAATTTCCTCAACGAAGTGAAGAAAAGGTTCAAGTTCTCTTCTGAATTTTACTAAAGAACAAAATTCAATTCTAATTTTTTTCAGAGAAAATAAAAATCTTCCACTTCAGTTCTCTATTTCACAAAGACATAAAGAAATTTAAAGTTCAATTCTAAATTTTTCGGTGGAAGATAGAAAAAGTAATACCATACCTGTGAATATTTTCACGGAAGATAAAAAGTTCTAGTTCAATTTAAAATTTCCTCAACGAAGTGAAGAAAGGTTCAAGTTCTCTTCTGAATTTTACTAAAGAACAAAATTCAATTCTAATTTCACCAGAGAAAATAAAAATCTTCCACTTCAGTTCTCTATTTCACAAAGACATAAAGAAATTTAAAGTTCAATTCTAAATTTTTCGGTGGAAGATAGAAAAAGTAATACCATACTTGTGAATATTTTCCCGGAAGATAAAAAGTTCTAATTCAATTTAAAATTTTCTCAACGAAGTGAAGAAAAATTCAAGTTCTCTTCTGAATTTTACCAAAGAATAAAATTCAATTCTAATTTTTTCAGAGAAAACAAAATCTTCCACTTCAGTTCTATATTTCACAAAGACATAAAGAAATTTAAAGTTCAATTCTAAATTTTTCGGTGGGTGATAGAAAAAGTAATACCATACTTGTGAATATTTTCCCGGAAGATAAAAAGTTCTAGTTCAATTCTAAATTTTTCGGTGGAAGATAGAAAAAAGTAATACCATACCTGTGAATATTTTCACGGAAGATAAAAGTTCTAGTTCAATTTAAAATTTTCTCAACGAAGTGAAGAAAAATTCAAGTTCTCTTCTGAATTTTACCAAAGAATAAAATCAATTCTAATTTCACCAGAGAAAACAAAATCTTCCACTTCAGTTCTTTATTTCACAAAGACATAAAGAAATTTAAAGTTCAAGTCTAAATTTTTCGGTGGAAGATAGAAAAAGTAATACCATGCTTGTGAATATTTTCCCGGAAGATAAAAAGTTCTAGTTCAATTTACAGTTTCCTCAATGAAGTCAAGGAAAGTTCAAGTTCTCTTCTGAATTTTACCAAAGAACAAAATTCAATTCTAATTTCACCAGAGAAAATAAAAATCTTCCACTTCAGTTCTCTATTTCACAAAGACATAAAGAAATTTAAAGTTCAATTCTAAATTTTTCGGTGGAAGATAGAAAAAGTAATACCATACTTGTGAATATTTTCCCGGAAGATAAAAGTTCTAGTTCAATTTACAGTTTCCTCAATGAAGTCAAGGAAAGTTCAAGTTCTCTTCTGAATTTTACCAAAGAACACGCTTCAATTCTAATTTTTCAGAGAAAACAAAAAATCTTCCACTTCAGTTCTTTATTTCACAAAGACATAAAGAAATTTAAAGTACAATTCTAATTTTTCGGTGGAAGATAGAAAAAGCAATACCATACTTGTGAATATTTTCCCGGAAAATAAAAAGTTCTAGTTCAATTTACAATTTCCTCAACGAAGTGAAGAAAGGTTCAAGTTCTCTTCTGAATTTTACTAAAGAACAAAATTCAATTCTAATTTTTTCAGAGAAAATAAAAATCTTCCACTTCAGTTCTCTATTTCACAAAGACATAAAGAAATTTAAAGTTCAATTCTAAATTTTTCGGTGGAAGATAGAAAAAGTAATACCATACCTGTGAATATATTCACGGAAGATAAAAAGTTCTAGTTCAATTTAAAATTTCCTCAACGAAGTGAAGAAAGGTTCAAGTTCTCTTCTGAATTTTACTAAAGAACAAAATTCAATTCTAATTTCACCAGAGAAAATAAAAATCTTCCACTTCAGTTCTTTATTTCACAAAGAAATAAAGAAATTTAAAGTTCAATTCTAAATTTTTCGATGGAAGATAGAAAAAGTAATACCATACCTGTGAATATTTTCCCGGAAGATAAAAAGTTCTAGTTCAATTTAAAATTTTCTCAACGAAGTCAAGGAAAGTTCAAGTTCTCTTCTGAACTTTACCAAAGAACACGCTTCAATTCTAATTTTTCAGAGAAAAACAAAAATCTTCCACTTCAGTTCTTTATTTTCACAAAGACATAAAGAAATTTAAAGTTCAATTCTAATTTTTCGGTGGGTGATAGAAAAATTAATGCCGTACTTGTGATTATTTTCACGGAAGATAAAAAGTTCCACTTCAATTTTAAATTTCCCCGGAAGATAAAAAGTTCTAGTTCAACTTGCTATTATCTTTGTGAAAACACACAAACTCAGAAAAAATGCTCAATTTTCCTTTAGTACCTATGCAATTAGACTAAAAATGAAGATATTTATACAGAGTTTCAACTCGCTATGGCTAAGTTTGCTAAAAACAAGCTATTTTCTTGCGAAAACACACAAAATCAGAAAAAATGTTCAATGTTCCTTAAGCACCTACGCAATTAGGCTTAAATGAAGATATTTATGCGGAGTTTCAACTCGATATGGCTAAGTTTGCTAAAAACAAGCTATTTTCTTGCGAAAACACACGAAATCAGAAAAAATATTGTTAGGTTAGGTTAAGTTAGATTAGGTTAGGTTAGCCTACGTACGCGCGCATATAGGTTAAGTTAGGTTAGATTAAGTTAGATTAGGTTAAGTTAGGTTAGGTTAGATTAAGTTAGGTTAGGCTAGGTTAGCCTACGTACGCGCGCGTACGTAGGCTAACCTAGCCTAACCTAACTTAATCTAACCTAACCTAACCTAACTTAACCTAATCTAACTTAATCTAACCTAACTTAACCTATATGCGCACGTACGTAGGCTAACCTAACCTAATCTAACTTAACCTAACCTAACAATATTTTTTCTGATTTCGTGTGTTTTCGCAAGAAAATAGCTTGTTTTTAGCAAACTTAGCCATATCGAGTTGAAACTCCGCATAAATATCTTCATTTAAGCCTAATTGCGTAGGTGCTTAAGGAACATTGAACATTTTTTCTGATTTTGTGTGTTTTCGCAAGAAAATAGCTTGTTTTTAGCAAACTTAGCCATAGTGAGTTGAAACTCTGTATAAATATCTTCATTTTTAGTCTAATTGCATAGGTACTAAAGGAAAATTGAGCATTTTTTCTGAGTTTGTGTGTTTTCACAAAGATAATAGCAAGTTGAACTAGAACTTTTTATCTTCCGGGGAAATTTAAAATTGAAGTGGAACTTTTTATCTTCCGTGAAAATAATCACAAGTACGGCATTAATTTTTCTATCACCACCGAAAAATTAGAATTGAACTTTAAATTTCTTTATGTCTTTGTGAAATAAAGAACTGAAGTGGAAGATTTTTGTTTTCTCTGAAAAATTAGAATTGAAGCGTGTTCTTTGGTAAAGTTCAGAAGAGAACTTGAACTTTCCTTGACTTCGTTGAGAAAATTTTAAATTGAACTAGAACTTTTTATCTTCCGGGAAAATATTCACAGGTATGGTATTACTTTTTCTGTCTTCCATCGAAAATTTAGAATTGAACTTTAAATTTCTTTATTTCTTTGTGAAATAAAGAACTGAAGTGGAAGATTTTTATTTTCTCTGGTGAAATTAGAATTGAATTTTGTTCTTTAGTAAAATTCAGAAGAGAACTTGAACCTTTCTTCACTTCGTTGAGGAAATTTTAAATTGAACTAGAACTTTTTATCTTCCGTGAATATATTCACAGGTATGGTATTACTTTTTCTATCTTCCACCGAAAAATTTAGAATTGAACTTTAAATTTCTTTATGTCTTTGTGAAATAGAGAACTGAAGTGGAAGATTTTTATTTTCTCTGAAAAAATTAGAATTGAATTTTGTTCTTTAGTAAAATTCAGAAGAGAACTTGAACCTTTCTTCACTTCGTTGAGGAAATTGTAAATTGAACTAGAACTTTTTATTTTCCGGGAAAATATTCACAAGTATGGTATTGCTTTTTTCTATCTTCCACCGAAAAATTAGAATTGTACTTTAAATTTCTTTATGTCTTTGTGAAATAAAGAACTGAAGTGGAAGATTTTTGTTTTCTCTGAAAAAATTAGAATTGAAGCGTGTTCTTTGGTAAAATTCAGAAGAGAACTTGAACTTTCCTTGACTTCATTGAGGAAACTGTAAAATTGAACTAGAACTTTTTTATCTTCCGGGAAAATATTCACAAGTATGGTATTACTTTTTCTATCTTCCACCGAAAAATTTAGAATTGAACTTTAAATTTCTTTATGTCTTTGTGAAATAGAGAACTGAAGTGGAAGATTTTTATTTTCTCTGGTGAAATTAGAATTGAATTTTGTTCTTTGGTAAAATTCAGAAGAGAACTTGAACTTTCCTTGACTTCATTGAGGAAACTGTAAATTGAACTAGAACTTTTTATCTTCCGGGAAAATATTCACAAGTATGGTATTACTTTTTCTATCTTCCACCGAAAAATTTAGACTTGAACTTTAAATTTCTTTATGTCTTTGTGAAATAAAGAACTGAAGTGGAAGATTTTGTTTTCTCTGGTGAAATTAGAATTGAATTTTATTCTTTGGTAAAATTCAGAAGAGAACTTGAATTTTTCTTCACTTCGTTGAGAAAATTTTAAATTGAACTAGAACTTTTATCTTCCGTGAAAATATTCACAGGTATGGTATTACTTTTTCTATCTTCCACCGAAAAATTAGAATTGAACTAGAACTTTTTATCTTCCGGGAAAATATTCACAAGTATGGTATTACTTTTTCTATCACCCACCGAAAAATTTAGAATTGAACTTTAAATTTCTTTATGTCTTTGTGAAATATAGAACTGAAGTGGAAGATTTTGTTTTTCTCTGAAAAAATTAGAATTGAATTTTATTCTTTGGTAAAATTCAGAAGAGAACTTGAATTTTTTCTTCACTTCGTTGAGAAAATTTTAAATTGAACTAGAACTTTTTATCTTCCGGGAAAATATTCACAAGTATGGTATTACTTTTTCTATCTTCCACCGAAAAATTTAGAATTGAACTTTAAATTTCTTTATGTCTTTGTGAAATAGAGAACTGAAGTGGAAGATTTTTATTTTCTCTGGTGAAATTAGAATTGAATTTTGTTCTTTAGTAAAATTCAGAAGAGAACTTGAACCTTTCTTCACTTCGTTGAGGAAATTTTAAATTGAACTAGAACTTTTTATCTTCCGTGAAAATATTCACAGGTATGGTATTACTTTTTCTATCTTCCACCGAAAAATTTAGAATTGAACTTTAAATTTCTTTATGTCTTTGTGAAATAAAGAACTGAAGTGGAAGATTTTTATTTTCTCTGAAAAAATTAGAATTGAATTTTGTTTCTTTTTAGTAAAATTCAGAAGAGAACTTGAACCTTTCTTCACTTCGTTGAGGAAATTGTAAATTGAACTAGAACTTTTATTTTCCGGGAAAATATTCACAGGTATGGTATTACTTTTTCTATCTTCCACCGAAAAATTAGAATTGTACTTTAAATTTCTTTATGTCTTTGTGAAATAAAGAACTGAAGTGGAAGATTTTTGTTTTCTCTGAAAAAATTAGAATTGAAGCGTGTTCTTTAGTAAAATTCAGAAGAGAACTTGAACTTTCCTTGACTTCGTTGAGGAAACTGTAAATTGAACTAGAACTTTTTATCTTCCGGGAAAATATTCACAAGTATGGTATTGCTTTTTCTATCTTCCACCGAAAAATTTAGACTTGAACTTTAAATTTCTTTATTTCTTTGTGAAATAAAGAACTGAAGTGGAAGATTTTTATTTTCTCTGGTGAAATTAGAATTGAATTTTGTTCTTTGGTAAAATTCAGAAGAGAACTTGAATTTTTCTTCACTTCGTTGAGGAAACTGTAAATTGAACTAGAACTTTTTATCTTCCGGGAAAATATTCACAAGTATGGTATTACTTTTTCTATCTTCCACCGAAAAATTTAGAATTGAACTTTAAATTTCTTTATGTCTTTGTGAAATAGAGAACTGAAAGTGGAAGATTTTTATTTTCTCTGGTGAAATTTAGAATTGAATTTTGTTCTTTGGTAAAATTCAGAAGAGAACTTGAATTTTTCTTCATTTCGTTGAGGAAATTTTAAATTGAACTAGAACTTTTTATTTCCGGGAAAATATTCACAAGTATGGTATTACTTTTTCTATCTTCCTCCGAAAAATTTAGACTTGAACTTTAAATTTCTTTATGTCTTTGTGAAATAAAGAACTGAAGTGGAAGATTTTTATTTTCTCCGGTGAAAAATTAGAATTGAAGCGTGTTCTTTGGTAAAATTCAGAAGAGAACTTGAACCTTTCTTCACTTCGTTGAGGAAATTGTAAATTGAACTAGAACTTTTTATCTTCCGGGAAAATATTCACAAGTATGGTATTACTTTTTCTATCTTCCCACACCGAAAAATTTAGACTTGAACTTTAAATTTCTTTATGTCTTTGTGAAATATAGAACTGAAGTGGAAGATTTTTGTTTTCTCTGAAAAAATTAGAATTGGAGCATGTTCTGTGGTAAAATTCAGAAGAGAACTTGAACTTTCCTTGACTTCATTGAGGAAATTTTAAATTGAACTAGAACTTTTTATCTTCCGTGAAAATATTCACAGGTATGGTATTACTTTTTTCTATCTTCCACCGAAAAATTTAGAATTGAACTTTAAATTTCTTTATGTCTTTGTGAAATAAAGAACTGAAGTGGAAGATTTTTTATTTTCTCTGGTGAAATTAGAATTGAATTTTGTTCTTTAGTAAAATTCAGAAGAGAACTTGAACCTTTCTTCACTTTGTTGAGGAAATTGTAAATTGAACTAGAACTTTTTTATTTTCCGGGAAAATATTCACAAGTATGGTATTACTTTTTCTATCTTCCACCGAAAAATTTAGAATTGTACTTTAAATTTCTTTATGTCTTTGTGAAATAAAGAACTGAAGTGGAAGATTTTTATTTTCTCTGGTGAAAATTAGAATTGAATTTTGTTCTTTAGTAAAATTCAGAAGAGAACTTGAACCTTTCTTCACTTCGTTGAGGAAATTGTAAATTGAACTAGAACTTTTTATTTTCCGGGAAAATATTCACAAGTATGGTATTACTTTTTTCTATCTTCCACCGAAAAATTTAGGAGACTTGAACTTTAAATTTCTTTATGTCTTTGTGAAATAAAGAACTGAAGTGGAAGATTTTTGTTTTCTCTGAAAAATTAGAATTGAAGCGTGTTTCTTTGGTAAAATTCAGAAGAGAACTTGAACCTTTCTTCACTTCGTTGAGGAAATTGTAAATTGAACTAGAACTTTTTATCTTCCGGGAAAATATTCACAAGTATGGTATTACTTTTTCTATCTTCCACCGAAAAATTTAGACTTGAACTTTAAATTTCTTTATGTCTTTGTGAAATATAGAACTGAAGTGGAAGATTTTTGTTTTCTCTGAAAAAATTAGAATTGGAGCATGTTCTGTGGTAAAATTCAGAAGAAACTTGAACTTTTTTTATCTTCTGCGAAAAATTTGGAACAGTATTTTTAAATTTTTCATCTCTTGGAGAGGGAGATCTGAACTAAAGTGGAAAATTTTTATATTATTTGGAAAATTAGAATTGATTAAAAACTAATTTCTTTTTCATTGAGAAAGTGGGTGAAAAAGATAAGTACTTCAAGTTGGAAAATGGGTTTAGGAGGGACATTATGAAAGGAACCTTGTTCTAAAAGGATATAATAAAGCCATAAAAAGTGTTTAAAAATGGAGAGGGGGTTCTTTGGAGGGGTCCGGGGGAGGGCGTTTGGGGATCCAGGGGCCCTTGAGGGGTGTGAGTGGTCATATGGGAGCCTGAGGGGACCTTTGGGGACCGGGATGAGCCTTTGGGGGTCTGGGGAGGGTCTTTGCACGTCTGAGAGGGTCCTTGAGGACCGACTGGTCCTTTGGGAGCCCGGTGGACCCTTGAGGACCTGGAGAGGACCTTTGGGGTCCGGGGGACCCTTTGGGGGTCCGGTGGTCCCTTTGGGAGCCCGGTGGACCTTTGGGGACCAGGTGAGGGCCTTTGGGGGTCCAGTGGGTCCTTTGGGAGCCTGGGGGACCTTTGAGGACCGGAGGCTTCCTTCGGGGTTGGGGTAGAGTAATCGGGGCCCTTTGGGAGCCCTGGGAGCCCGGGGGGGCCTTTGGGGACCGGTGGAGGGCTTTTGGGGGTCTGGTGGACCTTTGGGGACCGGTGAGGGCCTTTGGGGGGCTCGGGTATGGTCTTTTTAGGGTCTGGGGCCCTTTGGGTGCCTGGTGGACCTTTGGGACCGGGAGAGGGCCTTTGGGGACTGGTGGAGGACCTTTGGTGGCTCGGGTATGGCCTTTTTAGGGTCTGGGGGCCTTTGGGTGCCTGGTGGACCTTTTTGGGACCGGGAGAGGGCCTTTGGGGACTGGTGGAGGACCTTTGGGGGTCCGGGGGGCCCTTGAGCACGGATTGGGCCCTTTTTGGGCCCGGTGGGGGTCCGTTGGGGGTCTGGGGTCCCTTTGGGAGCCCGGTGGACCTTTGGGGACCGGGTGAAGGCCTTTGGGAGCCTGGGGGACCTTTGAGGACCGGAGGCTTCCTTCGGGGTAGGGGTAGAGTAATCGGGGCCCTTTGGGAGCCCTGGGAGCCCGGGGAGGGCCTTTGGGGACCGGGGGAGGGCCTTTGGGACCGGGGGAGGGGGGGCTTTTGGGGTTCTGGTGGACCTTTGGGGACCGGGGAGGGCTTTTGGGGGTCTGGTGGGCCTTTGGGGACCGGGGAGGACCTTTGGGGCTCGGGTATGGCCTTTTTTAGGGTCTGGGGCCCCTTTGGGTGCCTGGGGACCTTTGGGGACTGGGTGGGGGTCTTTGGGGGTCCGGGGGGGGGGGTCCTTTGGAAGCCCAGAGAACCTTTGAGAACCGCTGGCTTCCTTCGGGGTTGTGGTATGGGGATCGGAACCTTTGGGGTTGGGGTAGAGGACCTCACAACACTGTCCAATTAAAACTTGTGTATTATAACGACCACACTCAAATTCTCTTCCAAAAATCTCTTCTAAAATCATATTTTATAATGTCTCTAGCTGTTTCGCCGAAATAATTCCATAAAATAGCTAAAACGGTTTTTCGCCAAAATTATCCCTAAACGGAATTTCAGCATGTTCCATTTGTTTGGCATCCCTGCGCTGGCTTATTTTCAAATTATTTGAAAACCTTTTCGCACGCTAAAATCAAAACGTCTGCTCGGAAACGATTCTCTTGTTAGAAACAACAAATTAATTTCCCTTTCGTGAATCAATTCTCTTTAGAACAACAAATTAATTCCCCTTTCGTGTCATCAATCAATCATGACATCATGTGTGATCTAACTGTTTCTCCTAGACAATTCTCTTTGGAAATGCAAAGACATTAATTAACTTGACGTCATCTGTCAGACATTAATTAACTGTTTCCCGGGAACTCGTAACATTTGGCTCGGAAACAAAAACAAATACTATTTCCGGATCATAACATCTGCCTCGAACAGGAAGGAAATGTCATTAACTGTTTCTCGGAACCTCATAACATCTGGCTCGAATAACAATAACAACATTGACCTTGACATCTGCCTCGAGCGTGCACTTACAACAACAACATTGACCCCATTAACCACGTGTTCTCCCTAATGACTCTGTTCAAAACAACAATGACCTTGGCATTTTGCCTCGGAAACAATAACAACATTGACCTTCGCTGAGGGCGTGCCAAAAAACACACCTGGAGAAAGAGGCCATTGACCGATTACGCAATCATTCTCCCTAGGGAGGCTATGCCCATATATGGTGTGCTGTCAGTATTCTATGCCCATATTTGGTGTGCTGTCACGAGTAACACCCCCATCTCTACTGCCGTTTTCTATTTTTACCAAAAAACAGAACAAACAGAAACAGAAACAGGTCTTCTGTTTTTTTTGTCGACCTGTTCTGTTTCTGCTCTGTTTCATTCAAGCCCTGTTTATTTTTTTTCTGTTTCTTCAGAAAAACAGAACATTGCCCATGCTTATTTCCGACCTTGCTGAACAAAAATGGCTCTGTCAAAAATTTTCATCGGGTAACTTTGGGAAAAATTAGCGTGAGAGGGGGGCCTAGTTGCCCTCCGTTTTTTTGGTCACTTAAAAGGGGCACTAGAACTTTTAATTTTTGTTCGAAAGAGCCCCCAGACGATATTCAGGACCACTGGGTAAATATGACCATCCCTGTAAAAAACAACAACAATAAAACAAATAAATTCGCAGCCGTGATTTTTCTTCTGGCAAAACATACAAAATTCCAGATTTTTGCAGATAGGAGTTTGAAACCTCTACAGTAGGGTTCTCTGATACGCTGAATCTGATGGTGTGATATTTTCCGTTTTTTAGAGTTTCGGTTACTATCGAGCCGGTCGCTCCTTACTTACGGTTCGTTACCACGAACTGTTTGATACTAACTAGATAAGAGAAGCTATCTACATAATTGATGATTTCTCTTCAGCCAACATCACCTGTTCACCTTTACATATACCTAGTCTTGGCAACTTAGTCTTGTTGACAATAATTTTCAAACCTATTCTTTCACCCTGAAGTCGTAAAATTTATTTTGGTAGCATTTTCCTCTAGAATGCTTAAATCATCAGCATATCCAAAAAGTGTATGAAAGTTTTACTTCCCCCCATTTAATTCCATGCTCTCCTATTGCCTTTGTTGTATTTCTTAGGCTAAATTTCATCCAAATAATCTATGTAAATAGGGACAGAAAACAACACTGCTTAACTTCAGATTTAATATCTAACCAGCTACTAGCCTCATTTCCTACTTTAACCGCAGCAATGTTATTCTCATACATGACACTAATCACTTTGATGAATTTGTCTGGTATACGACACAAGGTAGTGCCTTCGTTGAAGCTGCTCTGTCGGCTGAATCAAAAATTGCTCATAAGTTATAGAACTGAGGACTGAAACTCATTTGATTGCTCAGGCACTTCTAAATTACCTAAGAGCGAAAATTTGGTCGACACGTCCTATATTCTTCTTAAAACCCACCTTTCTTTTCTTAAAACTCAATCTAATAAGGTTAAAAAGTATCATCATACTAAGTAATTTGCTTCTTAAAGAAACCAGGCTAATGCCTCCATAACTACCACACACTCGCTCTTGTCACCTTTCCTATAGAGGGATTTAAGTAGAGTTTCCCTAAAATCGCTAGGTACTTCCCCCTTTTGAAAAATCTACTCATAATCGTCAATAAATAACCTCTAACCTCACAACCACTGTTCAACAAAACAACTAGTTTATCATATCGTCGACACCTGGGGCTTTATTAATTTTTTTGATCCTTTTTGTACTGTCATTAATTCTTCCTCACAGAATAAATCTTCCTTCACACATCCAAAGTGTTATAAATTTTTTCATTCTTTTCTATATCTTTTTCTTTAAATCTACCACGGTTTAGCGCATTCTCAAAATAATCTGCCCATCTCTCTTCCACTATTACCTTCTCACTAACTGTGGCCCCGCTCCTATCATTAACCGGGACACGTCCAGATTGATTGTTCCCTCCCAATTTCTTAACATGCCACTACAATATTTATCTATTATGCCCCCTCTGGCTGCGTCTTCCTGAGCTTCGTCAATTTCATCCTGGGCCAAACCAGGTCATATACTGAATTAATTTAATACTTACATTCTAGACATTTAAACTGAAATTAGAGTCAGGGCGGAAATTCCCATTTGAGGGTTGTCAATAGACTTAAAGTTGTCAATAGAATAAAGGGTTTATTAATTAAAGAATGCATAATTTTAATTAAAACAGATTAAAAAGCAGGAAAACACGCACGCAAATAGTTTAGGATCCTAGATTTTTATTATATTTGGTGATTTGGGTTTGTAATTCGGCTAGAGTATATTAATTAACCAAGGCTTGAGTTCTCTAGACAAGGTACAGCATTTTAAGGATTATAATAGGATAAAATTAGTTTTTCGTCCTAGAAAATGAAACTTGTGAATAACCTAAGCTTTAAAGAGAGAGAAAAAACCCTTAAACCAAGAAGAGTAGATTAGGAGAGCTTTGTGCTTCCCTTTCCAGCCTAGTACCCCTTGGAACTTGCCTGGCATTTATTAAAATCTTATACATAAGATGATTGGGACTATCGGACATTAAACAGTGCTCCTCCATTGTGTATTCTCTGACGTTTATATTAAAGGGGGACCTCATTCCTCTTTCTAGCCACTCTTGCATTTGTTATCCCATGCCAGCTATTTATATAAAGGTGAACTCGATGTTATACAGATAGGTTAGAGAAGAAAGGGGAATTATGCTGTCAGATTAAGAATCCTCAATCCCTTTCCGACCAGATAGATTCAATATTCCCTGGTAAAGTTTAAGTTTTATTGAAGTTCCAAAGAGCATTAACCTCTTTTTCAAGATATAAACAAAAGAGCCTGGTTTAGTTTAAACAAATAATTTGAGATCTAATCAAAGGGTTATTCCTAGTTTCCGAGAAACAATAATTTGAAGCAAAGAATTTTAATTAGTTTAGTACCCAAGTCTTGTCTAATTATTCAAGAGTAGCACTTGCAATTAGAAGTATTGATAGCCTAGAACTAAAATCTATTAATCCTTTTTTCGGTAAACAACGTGGATTGAACAACAGACAGACACAATATAAGATTAGCCGACCTAGAAGAGGTATTGGATGAATTCAGAATAGTTAGAATTAGAACAACTTTCCTTTTATTCTATTTTATAATAAAAATCAGTTGTCACCGGATTTTGAGTACCGATTCTTACCAACGCCTAAGTTGTCCAACCCATCGAAATTAACCATATTCGTTGCCACCCCCTTTCTGAATCTAACGAATAACCTTCGATGTTTCAAAACGGACTGTCTTAGAAAATGATGGGATTGACATTATATAAGTGTAGAGAGTTTATTTTGCGAACATGATACCTAAAGATAATAAACGATTAGATTGCGTCCATGAATTGGGAATGGAGGGATCTATATGGCATCAGTAGGAGAGATTGACACTTGAGCGGAATATGTGGCATTTGGGAAGGGCCGGTAATTTTAGTTGAGTTTGGAGTATAGGCCTATACGTGAATTGGCGTAGTGAATTAGTTGGTCAAACAGAGTATGGGATTTGAAGAGTATAATCGTTAAGGTTGGGAGCTGTGGTTAGGTGTCTGTAAACTTCAAAAATTTCTCCAGTGTATTGTAAGATTGCCCTAATTATCGGGCTAAAATTTGGTAGCGTGTTATAACTGAGGCGTTGGTAAGATCGATACCTCAAAATCCAGAGACAACTGATTTTATTATAAAATCAATCAGTTCGTGGTAACGAACTGTAAGTAAGGAGCGACCCGGCTCAATGGTAACCAAAACTCTAAAAAACGGAATTTTGAAACCAATAGATACATCAAAAGAATCAGATTTTTAATTCTGATTTCAAATATATAAAGTTTTATCAAGTTTAATTTTACCTATCAAAAGTTACGCGCCTGAGAAAATTTGGCTGATTTTCGGAAAAAGGGGGAAAGACCCCCTAATTGTTATAAAACCTTAATGAAAATCACACCATCATATTCAGCGTATCAGAGAACCCTACTGTAGAGGTTTCAAGCTCCTATCTACAAAAATGTGGATTTTCCCATTTTTTGCGAGAAGAAAGATCACGGATGCGTGTTTATTTTTTTTTTTTTTTTTTTTTTCCCAGGGGTGATCGTATCGACCCAGTGGTCCTAGAATATCGTGGGAGGGCTCATTGGAACGGAAATTAAAAGTTCTAGTGCCCTTTTTAAGTGACCAAAAAAATGGAGGGCAACTAGGCCCCCTCCCACGCTCATTTTTTTCCCAAAGTCACCCGATCAAAATTTTGAGATAGCCATTTTGGTTCAGCATGGTCGAAAATATTATAACTATGTCTTTTAGGATGACTTAATCCCTCGAAGCCCCCAGGAGGAGGGCTGAAAGTTATGAACCTTACCCAATGTTAACATATAGTATTGGTTATTGGCACCCGGCTCAATGGTAGCCGAAACTCTAGAAAACGGTATTTTGATACAAATAGATGCATCAAAAGAATCGGATTTCTGAATCAGATTTTAATTCTGATTTCAAATATATAAGTTTCAGCAAGTTTAATTCTACCCATCAAAAGATACGCGCCTGAGAAAATTTGGCTGATTTTCGAAAAAAGGGGGAAAGACCCCCTAAAAGTTATAGAACCTTAATGAAAATCACACCATCATATTCCGCGAATCAGAGAACCCTACTGTAGAGGTTTCAAGCTCCTATCTACAAAAATAATGGAATTTTGCATTTTTTGCCAGAAGAAAGATCACGGGTGCGTGTTTACTTTTTTTTTTCCCCAGGGGTGATCATATCGACCCAGTGGTCCTAGAATATCGTGGGAGGGCTCATTGGAATGCAAATTAAAAGTTCTAGTGCCCTTTTTAAGTGACCAAAAGAAATGGGGGGCAACTAGGCCCCCTCCCACGCTCATTGTTTTCCCAAAGTCACCTGATCAAAATTTTGAGATAGCCATTTTGTTCAGCATGTTCGAAAATATTATAAGTATGTCTTTTAGGATGACTTAATCCCCCGAAGTTCCCGGGAGGAGGGCTGAAAGTTATGAACTTTACCCAATGTTAATATATAGTATGGGTTATTGGGAAGTATACAGTACAGACGTTTTCAGGGGAGATTTTTCCTAGTAGTGGGGGGGGGGGGGGGTGGGGGGGGTCGGGCAGGGACGTACGCAGGGGGGGGATCTCCGGGCCCGCCCCCCCACGAAATCTCACGATTTTTTTCATTCTTTCCCATAATTTTCTGATTTTTTTCTCACAGAATAATGGGTTTGAAGGATTTGGCCCCCCCCAAACAAATTGGGCCCCCCGAAACAAATTCCTGCGTACGTGCCTGGGGTCGGGGTTTATGTAGGAGGATCTTTCCATGAAGGAAAGTTTTCATGGGGGAAGGGACATTGCTATGAAGGAGACGCCGGACTTCTCAGCATTATTTAAAAAAAGATCAGAAATTTAATATAAAAAAAAACAAGTTTTTTCAACTGCAACAGCAGCAACATCAAAACTTTAAACGAACAGAAAATATTACATATATGATTGGGTTCACCTCCTAGTCAATACCTCACTCTTTAAGCCAGAGATTTTTTAGTACTTTCATAAGAGCTATTTATTCTAATTAACGGCCTTTGTGATTAAGCGGTCATTTTCAAAGAATTGGAACAAAATTCGAACTTTCGCTTAAAGAGCAAGGTATTGACTAGGGGGCGAACCCCTAATATACGTATTAAAAATATATGAATATAGAAGTTCGTTGCGTAAGTTAATTCGTAAGTTACGTATATTTATTACTAAAAAAAACGTTCTTAAATAAAATGAAAACAAGTTTCGAGAAAGCCATTTAACCAAATAAAAGTAAACTAATATGAAAATTTTGTTTTAATTATTCATGTACTGTGAGCCAAGATCAAAACCTGTATTTATTCAAAAACGTTCAAAAATTAAATAAAAAAAAAAGTTTTTTTAACTGAAAGTAAGGAGCGACATTAAAAATTAAAACGAACAGAAATTGTTCCGTATATGAAAGGGGCTATCCCCTCCTCAACGCCTTGCTCTTTACGCTAAAGCTTGACTTTCTCACAACTGTATTTTTTTTTAAACAATAAAAAACTTTAGCGTAAAGAGCGAGGCGTTGAGGAGGGGACAGCCCCTTTCATATACGGAATAATTTCTGTTCGTTTTAATTTTTAATGTCGCTCCTTACTTTCAGTTTAAAAAAACTTGTTTTTTTTTATTTAATAGAATAAAAGGAAAGATGTTCTAATTCTAATTATTCTGAATTCATCCAATACCTCTTCTAGTTCGGCTAATATTATATTGTATGTGTCTGTTGTTCAATCTACGCTGTTTACTGAAAAAAGGATTAATTTAGTTCTTGGTTATAAATACTTCTAACTGCAAGTGTTACTCTTGAATAATTAGACAAGACTTGTGTATTAAGGTAATTAAAATTCTTTGCTTCAAATTATTGTTTCTCGGAAACTAGGAATAACCCTTCGATTATATCTCAAATTATTTGTTTAAACTAAACCAAGCTCTTATGTTTATATCTTGAAAAAGAGGCTAATGCCCTTTGGAACTTTAATAACCTTAAACTTTACCAGGGATGATTGAATCTATCTGGTCGGAAAGGGATTTAAATTCTTAATTTGACTAAACAATTCCCCTTTCTTCTCTAACATATCTGTATAACATCAAGATCGCCTTTATATAAATAGCTGGCACGGGATAACAAATGCAAGAGTGGCTAGAAAGAGGAATGATATCCCCTTTCGTATAAACGTCAGAGAATACACAATGGAGAAGAACTGTTTTAATGTCATTCTACTGATTACGAACTAAGAGAAGAGAGTACCTACAGTATCAAGAGAGAACATGATGAATTATTTGGAACAGATTCAAAATGGTCAAATATGTTCAATGATATTAATAGTTTATAATAATGCGTATAACATATTTTTATATTAATATTCTACATGTCGTTATATCATTAAAAATATATTATGCATTTCTTTGTTATAGGTTGATTATTTTTAGAGATTATTATTATTTTTTATTCCTCATTATATTTCAAGCAGCATAGTATATCAGCAGCATAGTAAATATAATATTTGGTATTTTGAATAAAGCATTTGTATATTTCATAAAACAAACAATTTTCCAGTACCATTGCACACTTCCTCATTTTATTTCAAGCAACATAGTATTTCGAATAAAATATTTGGTATTTTGAATAATGCATTTGCTTATTTCATAAAACAATAAAATTTAACTAGTACTATTGCATATTTCCTCATTTTATTTCATGCATCATAGAATATCGAATAAAATATTTGATGTTTTCAAAAAAGCATTTGAGTTTGTCATGAAACCATACAATTTGCCCAACACCATTATATATTTCCTCATTATGTTTCAAGCTAAATAGTATTTTAAATATAGTATTTGGTATTTTGAATAAAGCATTTGTTTATTTCATGAAACAATACCACTTGAGCAATACCATTGCATATTTCCTCATTTTATATCAAGCAACATAGTATATCGAATATAAATATTTAGTATTTTGAATAATACATTGGCTTATTTTATAAAACAATACAATTTGACCAGCACCATTGCATATTTCCTCATTTAATTAAAGCAGCATAGTATTTCGAATAAAATATTTGGTATCTTGAATACAGCATTTGCTTATTTCATGAAAGAATACAGTTTGAACAACACAATTGCATATTTCCTCATTTTATTTCAAGCAACATAATATATGAATAAAATATTTGGTATTTTGAATAAAACATTTGTTATTTTCATAAAACAATACAATTTTACTAACACCATTGCACATTTCCTCATTTTATTTTCAAGCAACATAATATTTCAAATAAAAAAATGGTATCTTGAATAAAGAATTACTTTTTTCATAAAGCAATAGAGTTTGAACAACACCATTGAATATTTCCACATTTTATTTCAAGCAACATAGTATTTCAAATAAAATATTTGGTATTTTGAATTAAGTATTTACTTATTTCAAGAAACAATACAATTTGAGCAACATCAATGCATATTTTCTCATTTTATTTCAAGCCATATAGCATATTAAATAAAATATTTGATGTTTTGAAAAAAGCATGTGCTTATTTCATAAAACAATACAATTTGAACAACACCATTACATATCTCCACATTTTATTTCAAGCATCATAGTATTTCGATTGGTATTTTGAATGAATAATTTACTTATTCAACGAAACAATACAATTTGACCCAAACCATTACATATCTCCTCATTTTATTTCAGGCAACATAGTATTTCGAATTATTCAAAATATCAAATATTTTATTCGAAATACTATGTTTCTTGAACTAAAATGAGGAAGTGTGCAATAGTACTGGAAACTAGTTTGTTTTATGAAATATACAAATGCTTTATTCAAAATACCAAATAATAAAAAATAAAGACATGTAGAATATTAATATAAAAATATACTATACACATTATTATACATTATTAATATCATTGAAAAATTTTGGACATTTTGAATCTGTTCCATAAAATAACTCATCATGTTCTCTATTGATACTGTAGGTACTCTCTTCTTTTATTCGTAATCAGTAGAATAATCATTAATCCATTTTGAGTCATATACTATTTCTACTGGAGTGTCACCTACAGGTTCAATATGGTTTTTTACCATTGTATTACTGTGTTCATTGACAGTAACTGATGGTAAACCGTCGACGATACTAGCAACATTCACCGATGCCTTGCTTTTTTAGAGAACTGTCATGGATTTCCATGGTGATATTATCCGTCAAAGCCTATTTTATTTTGCCTGCAATTTCATTGTCTATTGCAACATTATTGTACATAGGTAACAGTTCCAGCACACTGACAAGATATGATTTATGATATTAGTGCAGGAGTAAGGTTGTCTTCTTTTCATGTTCCGTCAAATAGTTATACCCGAACGATGGCGAGATGAGTTATCAAGAGGTTACTCGTCACCAGCACTAAGAGCTAAAAGTTGACCCTCGTTGTCAATTATTACTTTTAAGCATGAATTATATTTAAACAATATCATCTCTGGGAATTTTTCTTTTATATCCACCATCAGTAATGATGAAGTTTTTCGGTAGGCCAAAGATGTTTAATCTCTCACTCTCATGAAAATGCACACATACATTCCCAATGGTGTCACCTTTAGTGCTATTTCGTAGTCCAAATATTTATCTCTGTCAGCATTCAATGCTACGATAACTATATTATGTGCACACACTTTATTGAAGTAGTCTGTTTATCGATATATTAAAAATATCCTCATGAGGAATAATTACCCATGGAAAAATATATCCATGGAAAAAAATATACCTTCAAAAAATGATTCATATCTTTTAACCTATGTCAGTTTCTAATATAATAAAAAAAATCTAAATATAATAACTAGTAGTAGTATGTATGTCTCTGAAAATTCATTTTCTTGCATCTCCGACTTTTTAATAAACAGTCTAAAAGTTTGACTAGCTAGCATACACTAAAAATAATGGAAAAATAACAAAGTAATGCATAAAATATTTTTATTTAAATAATGGCATGTAAAATATTAACATTAAAAAATATATTACATATGTTTTTATAAATTATTAATATCATTGAGTAGCTTTGAACATTTTGAAGCTGTTACATAAAATAATTCATAATGTTCTCTCTTGATAGTGTAGGTATTCTGTTCTCTTAGTTCATAACCAGTAGACTAATCATTAATCCATTTTGAGTCACTCACTATTTTTGCTGTGGTGTCAGCTACAGGTTCAATATGCGTCTAGTCTTTGGTATTAGTGGCCTCATTTACTTTATTTGTTGCTTATGATCAATGGTAGTAATAATATTCAAATGTGCTTTATTTTCAATCAATTCATCTTTATATTTATTAGTGATATTGTCTGCCAATGCCCTTTTCATTTTGCTTTCGATTTCACTGTCTATTATCGCATTATTTTCACATAGGTAATAGTTCTAGACCTTTTTTTTCCTTTTGCTTTCATTTGAATACTAATACCAGAAAGACGGCAATAGGATCTATCAATAGGTAGCGTGTTACCAGAACCATGAGCAAGAAGATACCCCTCTTCATCAAATTCACCCTTACAAACCCAACATATTTTCTTTTTTTAATGTCTATCCTGTCCTATGGTGATAGATCTCTACTAATATCTGCAATAGGATTAAAATATTCAATTGAATCAGGTTTTGTAGGAAGCGTGTAAAGAAGCCATACCCAATGCTTCACTGAATCATTGGACGGAGCCCACACTGGAAATATAATCCTCTTTTTACTAATGCGGTCACCCTCCTCAAATTCTGTTTCATATTGTAGCACAGTAACACCAATCTTTAAATGCTCATTATCCCGCTCAAAAATATCCATCCCCTTGAATGTTACTGGACATAGAGCATTAAGACAATTGAAATCTACTTTAGGAAACTTTGACCCCACTCCATCCCCATTAGCTGCCAATTTGTCCAACTTTGGTTTAGTAGCATTATCTTGCAGGGTCGTTAGGCTGCGATAGGAAAAGCATATTTGAAAAACTGTAGGCTTATACCGAAACAGATTCATTGGAAACCTCGACGTCCTTCCAATTCTGAATTATATTTTAAAACTATAGCCGTCGCCCCCGCCCCACCACCCCCTAAAATAAATCTTTTTAAATTTACATATATTTAAATTTAAATTTTCAGTAAATAAAATCTCTGCCTCACTACTCCCCTCATTATAATTACCTAATTTAGTCAACAAACTATTGACCCCCTCCATAAATACATCTTCATAATTTTCCAAATGCGGACGGATCGGTAGCATCTCAGTATGTACATACTTTGAACAAACCTCACCCGCATTTTTCATTTAAATAAAACAATTTTAGTGCTATTGACTCTTTTAAACTGTCCCTATCATCCCATTTTCAAATCTTTCGTTCAAGAAGGGCTCGAATCTTGTCCACGTAGGAATGTATAATACCCAAGGGGTATTTTGCAATGTCTCTTTCTATTAATGAATTAAAAGGATCCCCGAATACGGCTGTATAAAAATATATATTGTGCAAGGTAGAGTTTGAAAAAAATCAGATAATATAATTGTTGGTGTTGAAGTTTACATGCCAGCACCACTCTGTCCACCTTCAACCTCAATAAATGCAAATTCGTTCGCTAAAACATATTGATTTTCAACTGTATATGGTTGGGCAAAAACTAGTAGCCGAACCCTGTTCAACAACACTTGGGGAAATATCATTTGAAATTATGAGAGGAGAATTATTAGTATCTCCAAGATATTCCTTCAAAAAGTTATTTATCCGTTGTGTCCTCGTCCTCGTCAATGTCAGAGGGTAAGTCATCTATGTTATCAACATCACCAAAACACTCGTTCAAAAATTCACCGTACCATTCTAAGTCATTGTCACCAGATGGTAAGTCAATAACTTGAGCATCGTCTTGAAATTCCAAAGGTGGTTTGAATATTATCGTAGACTCAATGAGATTACCTGAGCGTTGAGTTGATGGTGGTGATAATTAACCAATGTTAATCCACAATAATAGAATTTATTTTCCTTGTGAAATTGCTACTGTTTTATAAAGTAAAAAATGAATTATTAATTAGCTGTATTTTCATTTAAAGCACATGCATAATAAAAAATAAGAAGCAGTTTTTTTAGGGGGGGGGGCACCCCTCCCATGTAATTTTTTTCTAAAATTAGACATGGCTTAAGGTATGCCCACGACTACTTGATTTTAATTCGAATTATTAGCACAAAGGAAGATTCGATCTCTGATGAAAAGCACAGAATATAGTTTTTTTGGAGGAGGGGGGGGGGCATTCCTTCCCTTTTTTATACAATTAGACATGACTTAATGTATCCCCACGACTACTTGATTCTAATTCAAATTATTAACACAAAAGAACATTCGATCTCTGATGAAAAGCATAGCATAATTTTTTTGTCCCCCAACCCTCCTTTGTCTTTTCTGCAATTAGCAATGGATTAATGTATGTCCACGACTACTTGATTTAATTCAAATTATTAGCACAAAAGAAGATTCGATCTCTGATGAAAGACATATCATAAAATTTAAAATATTTTAGAAACTCAAAGAGCCAATACCGGTTCAATTTTTTGTTGTTAGTCCGTCTTAAGCTAGTTTCAGCTTCCTATATTTTTTTTCTGTATTAGCATAATTATGTTCTTGGGGGCGTCACCCCCTTTTTTCCACCATTATACATGGCTTAATATATGCACACAACTACTTGAGTTTAATTCGAATTATTAACACCAAAAGAAGATTTAATCTCTGATGAAACGCATATCAGAAAATTTAAACATATTTCGAAACTCAAAGAGTCAATACCTGTTCCATTTTTTCTGTAATTCCGTCATAAGCTAGTTTAACCTTCCCATGTTTTTTTTCTGTATAAAATAATTTACGTAAAATTATGTCAGCGGGTTCATCTTCGTTGGAGGGGTCCATAGCATAGGGCTTGGGTCCGTACGATGAACGTCATTGGGCCGCCGGTGGAGTATAGATTGACTAGCAGCTTCATTTTCCTGCTCATGAGGCTTCGATGAGCCTAGATTCTCAACATAGAGGTCAGATTTTGTTGGGGCTGCATAAGTAATTACGGTAGGTCTTGTCATGTTCCTTGAAGTGACCATATCTACATATTGTGCGGCAGATTTTGTTGCTATGCCATCGCACATCTTTATCCTTTTTCTGGTTAGGACCTTGCTCGGAATTTTCCTTAAATATTAATTAATTCTTTTTAATTTTTTAATTCTTTTTCATTAAATAAACGGTTAGAAACATATATTAGTTTTAATATGTGTTGTGCGGAGTCCAACTTAAACAGCCCTCCAATATTCATTTTGTTTTAAACAACTACTTAGGCTTTCATATTCTACAATCCATCTTTCACATTCCCTTGGGGGGGGGGGGGGTATCATAAGGTTGCTGCATGTGAAAGTTGACATGCAATATCTCCTTTTTCATCTTCCATAACCTCATAGCTATTCCCCAAGCCCCCTACCTTACACAATAAACAACTAATTTCAACACAATTATATATTACCGTATCGCCGAGATTCAAAATTTGAAAACCGTCAAATTACAATGCATCTTAGCGTGCAGACTTTTAAACCAAAATTCTATGTTGCTATGAATCTGATATAAAACAACCTTTACCATAAAGCAACCGTTAATCTTTTACTACCTTCTCTCGTAATCTCAGATTGGGTAGGCGTTATATTCCAATATTGTTGGCAGCTGGTTCAAGCGTCTGTTCCACATAGGCTGTTGAAAAACATGCTTCTAGTGAAAATTATCATGTGCAATGCAGAAATGAATTTATGTGTAAAATTTAATTGGGCTCTTTTAATACTAAAAAAGATAAAAATAGATACTCACAATTTCTCGTTTGTAATTATCTTTGAATCCAATATTCAGACTGAACAATTTCCAAATAGCTAAGTATTATTTATAGTGAAAATAAAAAACCGGTATTTAATTATTTATATATGCTAACCACAATAAATTAACCACGCTCTAATCTACAAATATCGGTTTATAATCTAGAACAATGACACGATTTACTCGTTCAGGGGTCTTACATCTGTATGGTATACATTTTAGTAGGTTCATAGAATGTACGCGTCGTGTTGTGCACCAGTTTGGTCAGAATGTAACGTGTTTGTAGGTTTATACGATGTACGCATCAAATTTATGGACAACATACTACTCACAGCTTTGTCACTTTAGGTGTGTCTGTACTTAAGCGTAATGGGCTTTTTATCTTGTGTATCCAGTGTCCCATCAGACACGCTGCCATCAAACGCAGAATCATAGACAGCGCGCTAGCGCTTCCTAAGTAAAGAACGATGTGAGCACAATGTGTTTTTGGTTTTTCTCCATACCCGGGCACTTCGTATCGAAGGAGTTGTCGTAGAAACTTCTAAAAGGGCTCATTCGATTGGAAATTGGAGTGGCTAGTGCCCTTTTCAATAGCCGAAAGTGATTGGAAGGCAACTACCCCCCCCCCCCCCACGCCCGTAATTCCCCCAAACACATCTAATCAAAATTTTGAGATAGCCATTTTGTTCAGCGTAGTTGATTTCCAGATAGAAAATATCTTTTTGAGGAGGACACTCCCCCAGAACCCTCGGGGCAAGGGTTTTAAGTTATGCCCTGAGGGCATATAAGATCAATGTTGACACAATGTACAGTTTATTATTTTTTCTTTAAAGCAGGGCACTTCATATAGAAGGGGTCGTCGTAGAGACTTCAAAAGGCCTCATTCGATTAGAAATCGAGAGTTCTAGTGCCCTTTTTAATAGTCGAAAGTGATTGGAGGGCAACTAGCTCCCCCCTCCTCACGCCAATCATTCCCCCAAACACATCCAATCGAAATTTTGAGAAAGCCATTTGTTCAGGGTAGTTGATTTCCAGATAGAAAATGTTTTTTTTTGAGGAGGACACCCCCCCCCCCCCCCGCAATACTCAGGGCAAGGGTTTTAAGTTATGCCCTGGGGGCATATAAGGTTTTTGTTAAAGGCGTTGTCGTAGAAACTTCAAAACAGGATCATTCGATTGGAAATTCAAAGGGCTAGTGCCCTTTTTAATAGTCAAAAGTGATTGGAGGGCAACTAGCACCCCCACGCCTATCATTCCCTCAAACACATCCAATCAAAACTTTGAGATAGCCATTTTGTGCAGCGTAGTTGATTTTAAGATAGAAAATATTTTTGAGGAGGACACTCCTCCACAACCCTCAGGGCAAGGGTTTTAAGCTATGCACTGGGGGAATATAAGGCTTTTATAGAAGGCGTTGTCGTAGAAACTTCAAAACAGGCTCATTCGATTGGAAATTCAAAGGGCGTTTGCCCTTTTTAATAGTCGAATGTGATTTGAGGGCAACTATCCCCCCCCCAAGCCTATCATTCCCCAAAACACATCCAATGAACATTTTGAGATAGACATTTTGTCAGCGTAGCTGAGTTCCAGATAGAAAATATCTTTTGAGGAGGACACTCCCCAACAACCCTCGGGGCAAGGGTTTTAAGTTATGCCCTGGGGTATGTAAAGTTTTTATAGAAGGCGTTGTCGTAGAAACTTCAAAACAGGCTCATTCGATTGGAAATTCAAAGGCGTTTGCCCTTTTTAATAGTCAAAGTGATTGGAGGGTAACTAGCCCCCCTCCATGCCCATCATTCCCCCAAACACATCCAATCAACATTTTGAGATAGGCATTTTGTCAGCGTAGCTGAGTTCCAGATAGAAAATATCTTTTTGAGGAGGACACTCCCCAACAACCCTCGAGGCAAGGGTTTTAAGTTATGCCCTGGGGCATATAAAGTTTTTATAGAAGGTGTTGTCGTAGAAACTTCAAAACAGGCTCATTCGATTGGAAATTCAAAGGCGTTTGCCCTTTTTAATAGTCGAAAAGATTGTAGGGCAACTAGCCCCCCCCCCCCCCGCCCCATCATCCCCCAAACACATCCAATCAAAATTGTGAGATAGCCATTTTTTCAGCGTAGTTGATTTCTTGATAGAAAATACGTTTTGGAGGAGGATACCCCCCCGCAACCCTCAGGGCAAAGGCTTTACGTTACGCCCTGGGGCCATATAAGGTTTTTTATAGAAGGCGTTGTCGTAGAAACTTCAAACACAGGCTCATTCGATTGGAAATTCAAAGGGTTAGTTCCCTTCTTAATAGTCAAAAGGGATTGGAGGGGAACTAGCCCCTCCCCCACACCCATCATTCCCCAAACACATCTAATAAAAAATTTTGAGATAGCCATTTTGTGCAGCGTACTTGATTTCCAGATAGAAAATATGTTTTTGAGGAGGACACTCCCCTGCATCCCTCAGGGCAAGGGTTTTAAGTTATGTCCTGGGATATATAAGGTTTTTACAGAAGGCGTTGTCATAGAAACTTCAAAGGGGGCTCATTTAATTGGAAATTCAAAGGGCTAGTACCCTTTTTAATAGTCAAAACTGCTTGGAGGGCAACTAGCCCCCCCCCCCCCAACGTCCATCATTCACCCAAACACATCCAATCAAAATTTGAGATAGCCATTTTGTTTAGAGTAGGCTAGTTGATTTCCAGATAGAAAATAAGTTTTTGAGAAGGACACTCCCCCACAACTCTCAGGGCAAGGGTTTTAAGTTATGCCCTGGGCGTATATAAGGTTTTATAGAAGGCGTTGTCTTAGAAACTTCAAAAAAGGCTAATTAGATTGGAAATTCAAAGGCTAGTGCCCTTTTTAATAGTCGAAAGTGATTGGAGGGCAAATAGCCCCCCCCCACGCCCATCATTCCCCCAAACACATCCAATCAACATTTTGAGACAGGCATTTTGTCAGCGTAGCTGAGTTCCAGATAGAAAATATCTTTTTGAGGAGGACACTCCCCAACAACCCTCGGGGCAAAGGGTTTTAAGTTATGCCCTGGGGCATATAAGGTTTTTATAGAAGGCGTTGTCGTAGAAACTCCAAAACCGGCTCATTCGATTTGAAATTCAAAGGGCATTTGCCCTTTTAAATAGTCAAAAAAGATAGGAGGGCAACTATCCCCGTAATCGAGTAATCGATTACGTAAAGTAATCGAGTCAAACTCAAAACGAGCAGAAATTAACATAAATGGGAGCAAAACCCCTTTGCCTTCCCAAGGCCAGAACAAAATTTGCACTTCACTGAAAAATACAAATGAATGTGCATTGTCAGTTTAATATATATATATATATTATATATATATATATATATATATATATATATATATATATATATATATATATATATATATATATATATATATATATATATATATATATATATATATATATATAGATATATATATATATATATATATATATATATATATATATATATATATATATATATATATATATATATATATATATATATATATATATATATATATATATATATATATATATATATATATATATATATATATATATATATATATATATATATATACATATATATATATATATATATATACTGATATTTAGTAATCAAAATGTTAAAATTATTTGATTTGTTAAATTTATAAAAGTAAAAACATTTATATTTTTTTAGTAAAGTGCAAATTTTGTTCTGGCCTTGGGAAGCCATAGGGTTTTGCGCCCAACTTATGTTAATTTCTGCTCGTTTTGAGTTTAATTTGGTTATTTATTGTAATTTCTGTTTTTTTTTGGGTTTCATTTATTTATCGATGCTGATTTGTGGTAGTTTCGAGTTTGGTAGATTATTTGATTTTATTTTTGCTCTTTTTTTTTTAATGGAGGTCTTTACTTTTCTTTGAAAAACTTATTTTTTGGAAAAAGTTTTTTTAATTAATAAGAAGTAAAAGTAACCAGGCTGGTCGTAATTATTAAGGTGATCGTGTGTGTATGGTTTTAACTGAAATAAGAAATGAGACGAAAATGAGGGGATGATCCGGCTAACAGAATTCTTATTTTCCCGAGGAAAAGAAATGGTTCACACTTACGGTTTTGCTATGTTTTTCTACTGACTATTTATGTTAGCTCAGTTTTCCTGAATCCACCTTCCTTCTTCCTTACTAAAATAGGCTTATTAAGAGATTCTAGATCTAATCGAGCCCACTCAAAGATTCCAAAATATGCAAAGCATCAAAACTATGTTTCGACATTTGAAATACATTCTCTATAGGCTAAACCAAACCTGACAGCACTGTTGCACCTTCTGGATGGTCCACTGACAAGAAACGTCCACTCCTTTAATAATCTGTTAAATTTTGAAAGTTTTTGGAAGAAAATTTGCAGATTTCGTTTCGGATTCAGTAGAATTTTCCGTAAGCTACTAGGTGCCACAAAAAATCCCATGGTCCAAGTATATGCCGCAAAAACCCGGCAGCCTTTTCTGTCTTAGTCATTCATTGTTGAAAGATTGGAATTTCACACAGATTTGAACACTTTTTTTCTCTTTTACTTGCTAGTAACGCTCTCTAAACTTTGTTTTGTTAGGGTCTCGTCCAAAACCCTTATGAAAAAAGTACCAATCCCAATACCACAGACGAAAAAAAGTCCAGATCAGATTGTATAAAAATTTGGGCATGACACCCGTTGGCATTGAACCGAAAATTAGAATTTGTAGCAGAATTCTCTGGTGATTTGCGGTGAATCTTATAAAAAAGGGTGAGTATGATATTCTCAATAGAATTCTGCTTTTTCTGTAACTAAGTTCTATTGTCCATAGACAGATAGGGCCTATCAGACTCCGTAGAAATAGAAACAGTGCCAGTAAACCGAATTTGTCCAATAGGGTTTTCAGTTTCAGTAGTGCAGAAACAATTGTTAAGCGTTCAATGTTGGCTCCACACATCATAAAAAAGCCTGTTTTATATATGGCAACTTCAAGCGTGTCAAAGTTTTTAATGGAAGTGCTTGAGCTTTTATTTATAGTCAAGTGTCTCAATTTTTAATTCTGGCTCAACTAACGAACATAAACATGTATTTTTTTTCTGAGTATTGGAATGAAGGGAGAAAACTTCAAGAGATTTTTATATAGGTACAGATTAATCAACGAAATGAAATGCAGATTGGAAGACTAGAAAATCCAAACATAGAACAGGATATGGTAATCGGACACCCTTGAGGTTTAGTAAAGCAGCCATGCAGATATAGTACAAGGAAATTTATTTTGAATTCCCTATTTTGTTAGATCAATTCAATTCTCAGACTGTTTAAGGTCCTAATGTTGATCACTCGGATTAAAACAATGTTGGGAAGTTAAACTTGATTTATCGTCCTAATTTTGTCCATAAAGCTGAAAAGGAATTGTAGATACCAAGAATTCGAACCTGGAATAAAGAAGGGATTCTGACAAGAATTGATGCAGCTTTAGTTTTCAAAATCTTCAGGGTATGATCCTGAAAATCTTGATTTATAATTATATTTATTTGTAAGAAAATAGAAAAAAATAGAAGAACATAGTCAACATTCGGTTGACTGCGTGCCACCACAAATTTCCCACTGTGCTGCCGCCAAATCAAAATTTGGTGTGGCCTCGATGACAACTATTTTGGTGCAATGTCAGCTCTGTGCAAGCGTCACTAGACAGAATGTTTGGGGGTTGGGATAGCAAATTTTTATAGCCTTCTGTTAATTTTTACCGATTGGTTGTAACAGGCAGAATATATGACATGTTGGAAAGGAACATACGGCCTTTTCTTGGTCGATGGGGTTCGTTAAAGCAGCAAAAGCAAAAGTAAATTACATAGAACTGCGATGAAACGTAAAAAAACTGCACAACATTTGAAGTAAGCTCTCGGTTTCCTTTCTTAGTAGTCAACGCTCCCCCTTCCGGGTCTGAGTTTGGAATCTCAAATATGGATTCTAACCATGCCCCCCCCCCCAAAAAAGGAGAAGAAATAGTATCGACTCAAGCACATAGAAGAAAGGGTATTGATACATGGTCAGTGCCATTGCCGCTCTGGATACTTGGATGAAATTGAACCAACACCTCAAGTGCCCTCCTCCCCAATTTTATTCGTGCATACATGTGGGTTTTGATCCATCTAAGAGGATCAAAACCCAATGGATCTTTGATCTATCTCACATATTTCCCTGGTCGAAGCACGTAGACCGAAATAATTGCAACGTGAGGGAGGAGGGGGCAATTTTGTGGCTGAAAAAAATAACACGGATGAATTAAATGAAAAACTGAGGATTTTTGGGAGACATATTGTGAGCTAGTCAAAACAGCAAAGTTATCAGATTTTGAGAGGCACTTTGGTCTTAAACCCCATTTCTACATTAGCCTGCGTATGAATATGTCGTTTTCCCCCCAATTTAAATATTTCGGCTCTTAGTCAAACTACCCCTTCTCAGTTACAACAACTTTTCTAAAATTTTCCTTCAGAATTTATCTGTTGCAACGAAAAGTTCAAAGAGGAATTTGCGACAGTCGCAATTATCAGAGGCAAGGCTATAGCGTTGCCTATAGTAAAGGCCATACGGCTCAAATGTTTTATTATTTTTTTTTTTTCCCAGAGGCACTTCAAATGGAAGAGGTTGTCGTATAAACTTCAAAGAGGGCTCATTCCATTGGAAATCCAGAGTTCTAGTTCCTTTTTTAAGGGTCAAAAGTGATTGGAAGGCAACTAACACCGCTTCCACGCCCACCATTTCCCCAAACACATCCAATCAAAATTTTGAGATAGCCATTTTGTTCTACGTACTTGATTCCTAGATATAAATTATGTTTCTGAGGAGGACAATCCCCCCAAACCCTCAGGGCGAGTGTTTTAAGTTATGCCCTAGAGGCGTACAAGGTTTTTATAGCGAGCTTTGTCGTAGAAACTTCAAAAAGGGCTCATTCGATTGGGAATTGAAAGGGCTAGTGACCTTTTTAATAGCCGAAAGTGATAAGAGGGCAACTAACCCCCCTCTCACGCCGACCCTTTCCCCAAACACATCCAATCAAAATTTAGAGAAGTTGAAACTTCTGGAAATTAGGTCTATGAGGATGACAACCCACCACAGTCCTCAGGGCAAGGGATGTAATTTATGCCCTGGGGGAATATAAGGTTTTTATAGAAAGTGTTGTCGTAGAAACTTCAAAAAGGGGTTCATTCAATTGGAAATTTAAATGGCTAGTGCCTTTTTTAATAGTCGAAAGTGATTGGAAGGCAACTAATACCCCTTCAACGCCCATCATTTCCCCAAACATATCCAATCAAAATTTTGAGATAGCCACTTGGTTCAAAGTAGTTGAAAATTCTGGAAATTATATCTTTGATCAGGACACTCCCCCCACAGTCTTCAGGGAAAGGCTTATAAGTTATGCCCTGGGGGCATATATAGTTCTTATGGAAGGAATTCTCGTATAAACTTCAGAGGACTCATTTGATTGGAAATTGGAAGTTCTTGTTCACTTTTTAAGCGTCAAAAGATATCGAAGGGTATCCAGGCCTCCCCTCACGCCTTTCTTTCCTAAATGAATCTGACAAAAATTTTGAGATAGCTCTTTTGTTAAAAATAGTTCAAATATCATATAACAAAAACTCCGGTGTCAACACAACACCCCAGGGCCCGGGGGCAGGAGTTGTAAGTCATGCCCTGGGGGCATATATGGTTCTTCTGGAAGGGATGCTCGTATAAACCTCAAAGGGGGCTCATTTGATTGGAAATTGAAAGTTATAGTTCATTTTTTTAATAGAGTCAAAAGAGATTGGAGGGCACCTACCCCCCCCCCCCCCTCCACACCCTTTTTCCTCAAAACCCATCCGATAATACTTTGAGATAGCCATTTTCTGTAAAAACAGTTCAAAGACCTTATAACGATAACTCTGGGGTCGACACAGCCCCCCAGGTCCGAGGGCAGGCGCTGTAAGTTATGCCATGGGGGAATATATGGTTCTTATGGAAGGGATGCTCGTACAAATTTCAGAGAGGGCTCATTTGATTGGAAATTGAAAGTTCTAATTCAGTTTTTGAGAGTCAAAAGAGATTGAAGGGCAACTAGTCCCCCCCACGCCCATTGTTCCCCAAATGCATCCGATGAAAATTTTGAGGTAGCCATTAAGGTAAAAATTGTTCAAAAGTCAGATAACAAAAACTCAGGTGTCGACACAACCCCCCAGGGCCCGGGGGCAGGGATTGTAAGTTATGCCCTGGGGTATATATGGTTGTTATGGAAGGAATGCTCGTATAAAATTCAGAGAGGGCTAATTTGATTGGAAATTGAAAGTTCGAGTTCACTTTTTAATAGTCAAAAGAGATCCGAGGGCGACTAGCCCTCCCGCCTTCTTTTTTTTCCAAACCCTTCGATGAATATTTTGAGATAGACATTTTGTTAAAAACAGTCCAAAGGTCAGGTAAGAAAAACTCCGGTGTCAATACAACCCTCTAGGCCTGGGGGAAGGCGCTCTAAGTTTTGTCTTAAAGGCATGTATGGTTCTTATGAAAGGGATACTCGTATAAACTACTTAGAGGGCTCATTTGATTCGAGCTTGAAAGTTCTAGTTCACTTTTTAAGAGTCAAGAGATTTAAGGGCAACTTGCCCCCCCCACCACGCCCTTTGTTCCCAAAACCCATCTGCTACAAATTTTGAGATAGCCAGTTTTTGAAAAATTATTCAAAAATTAGATAACGAAAACTCCGGTGGCAACACAACCCCCAGGGCCGGGGGGTAGGCGTTGTAAGTTTTTTCATGGGGGTGTATATGTTTATTATGAAAGGAATGTTCGTATAAACTTCAGAGAGGGCTCATTTGATTGAAAACTGAAAGTTCTAGTTCCCTTTTTAAGATTCAAAGGATATCTGATGGCAACTAGCCCCCCCCCCCCCCCCCACACCCTTTTCCCCCCCCCCCCCAAGCTCATCCGATAAAATTTTCAAATAGCCATTTCATTAAAAATAGTTCAAAGGTCAGATAAGAAAAACTCCTGCGTCGACGCAACCCCCCACGGCTGGGAGGCAGGCGTTGTAAGTAATGCGTTGTAAGTAATGGGGCATATATGCTTCTTATGGAAGGGATGCTCGTATAAACTTCGGAGAGGGTTCATTTGATTGGAAATTGAAAGTTCTTGTAGAATGGGCCGTCACATTAACTTCAAATTGGGCTCATTTGATTAAAAATCGAGAGTTCTAATGCTCGTTTTAGAGTCAAAAATGATCGGAGGGCAACTACCCCCCCAAGCCCTTTTTCCCCAAATATATCTGATAAAAAAATTTGATGTAGTCATTTTGTTAAAAATAGTTCAAAGATCATGTAACAGAAACTCCTTTACCTGTGGCCATTTCGTTAAAAATAGTTTAAAGGTCAGATTAGTAAAACTCCTGT
Source organism: Artemia sinica (assembly GCA_027921565.1). NCBI lineage: Eukaryota > Metazoa > Arthropoda > Branchiopoda > Anostraca > Artemiidae > Artemia > Artemia sinica. The sequence continues at coordinate 28,807,723 of CM051270.1, forward strand.
TTCGACGCAACCCCCAGGACCCGGGGAAAGCGTTGCAAGTATTGCTCTGGGGGCATATATGGTTTTTATGGAAGGTATAATCGTGTAAACTTCGGAGAGGGCTCATTTGATTAGAAATTGAAAGTTTTAGTTCACTTTTAAAAAGTCAAAAGATATCGGAGGGCAACTAGCCCCGCCTCCAAGCCCTCTTTTCCTCAAATCCATCCGATAAGAAGTCTGAGGTAGTCATTTTTTTAAATAGTTCAAATATCATATAATGAAATCTCCGGGGTCGACACAACCCCCAGGGCTCGGTGGCAGGCGTTGTAAGTAATGCTCTGGGGGCATATATAGTTCTTTTTGAAGGGATGCTCGTATAAATTTCTGAGAAGGCTCATACGATTGGAAATTGAAAGTTCTCGTTCACTCTTTAAAGAGTAAAAAGAGACCGGAGGGCAACTAGACCCCCCCCCCCCTCTCCACGGCCTATTTTCCTCAAACCCATCCGATAAGTACTTTGAGAGAGCCATTTTTCTCAAAATGGTTCAAAGATCATATAACGAAAACTCCGGGATCGACACAATCCTTCAGGGCCTGGGGTAGGCGCTGTAAGTTATGCCTGGGAAACGGCATATATAGCTGTTAACGCCTCTTCAACGCCCATCATTTCCCCAAACACATCCAATCAAAATTTTGAGATAGCCATTTTGTTCAAAGTAGTTCAAAATTCTGGAAATTATATCTTTGATAAGCACACTCCCCCTATAGTCTTCAGGGAAAGGTTTATAAGTTATTCCCTGGGAGCATATATGGTTCTTATGGAAGAGATGCTCGTATAAACTTCAGAGAGGGCTCATTTTATTGGAAATTGAAAGTTCTAGTTCAGTCACTCCCACGCCTCTTTTCCCCCAAATGCATCCGATAAAAATTTTGTGATAGCCATTTGTTAAGAATAGTCCAAAGCTCAGATAAAAAAAAAATCCGGGGTCAACACAACCACCCAGGGCCCAGGGGCAGGCGTTGCAAGGTATGCCCTGGGGGCATATATGGTTCTTATGGAAGGGATGCTCGTATAGACATCAGAGAGGGCTGCTTTGAATGACAATTGAATGTTCTAGTTCAATTTTTAAGAGTCAAAAGAGATCGGAGGGCCCCTATCCCCCCACGCCCATTTTTCCCCAAACCCATCCGATACAAGTTTTGAGATAACCGTTTTTTTAAAAATAGTTCAAAGGTCAGATAACACAACTCCGGTGTTGACACAACCATCCAGGGCCCGGAGCAGGTATTGTAAGCTATGTCCTGGGGCCGTATATGGTTCTTATGAAACGGATTCACGTATAAACTTCAGAGAGGGCTCATTTGAATGGAAATTAAAAGTTCTAGTTCATTTTCTCAGGGTAAAAAAAGATTGGAGGGCAACTAGCCCATCCCGCCCCCCACGCCTTTGGGTTTATCGGGTGGATAAACCCATCCGATAAGAATTTGAAATGACTATTTTGTTAAAAAATAGTTCAAACATAAGATATTAAAACTCCTGGATCGACACAACCTTCAGGGCCCAGGGACAGGCGCTGTAAGTTATACTCTGGGGGTATATATGGTTCTTATAGAAGGGATAATCGTATAAACTTCAAAGGGGGCTTATTTGATTGAAAATAGAAAGTTCTAGTTCAGTTTTTAAAGAGTCAAAAAAGATCGAAAGGCAATTAGCCCCCCCCCCCCCCACGCCCTTTTCCCCAAACTCATCTGATAAAATTTTGAGATAGCCATTTTGTTAAAAAATAGTTCAAACATCAGATAATAAAAACTTTGAGGTTGAACCAAACCCATTTTTTTAATTTGATAGTGTTACTTTGATACCAGTTTTGATACTTTGATGAATAACTGATTTTTTTTTTTAATTTGATTTTGAAATAAGGAATTTTTAAAAACTTGAAACTTTTGCAATCAAAAACGAACAAAAATTAATTTTAAAAAAATTTGCGAAAAATAAGTTTTTCCAAGAAAAGTGAAGCCATTTTAAACTTAAGCTCAGTGGATACAAATACCTGTTAAAATTTAAACTCATAACGACCAGAAATTACTATTAAAGAATAAATGAAACCCAAAACGAACAGAAATTAAATAAACAATCATAGCAAAAAACACACAACAAGTAATAATATAAATGAATAAATAGATCTTAAAGCGAATAATGTTTAGATTGAATATGAAAATCAAGCTTAAAACGATAAAAAATATTTTGCTTTTCAAATATAAATGAAACTTAAAACGAACAGAAATTAAATAAACAATCATAGCAAAAAACATACAACAAGTAATAATATAAATGAATAAATAGATCTTAAAGCGAATAATGTTTAGATTGAATATGAAAATCAAGCTTAAAACGAAAAAAAATATTTTGCTATTGAAGCATAAATGAAACTTAAAACGAACAGAAATTGAATAAGCAATAAATGCAAACAAACATACAATAGATATTAATGTAAATGAATAAATACATCTTAAAACAAGTGAAACTGAAATTGAATATGCAAATCAAGCTTGAAACGAACAAAAATCACTACAAATAGGAGTTTGGGTACCGCCTCCTTCTCTCACTGTAAAAGTCTAAAACCTACTGCGTCATTGACGCTTTACTGAAAACTATACGCGTCTTGAACAGTCTTGGAAAGTACAAACAACATCAAATTGAATATTTGATATGTAATATTAATTGTTGAAGGATCCATCAGTTCAAGAATTTATTTCACTGTAATTTATGTTTATTTTCACTGCTGTAAACTGGAAAAGAAAAGATTTGTAATATAATTCGTTTCCAGTGAAGCGCCAATGACGCAGTAGGCTTTTGGTTTTTATTTACAGTTAAGGAAGGGGGCGGTATCCAAACTCTTGTTTGAAGTGAAACTATATTCGTCTTGAACAACTTTAGAAAGAATTAATAAATTAAACTGAATATTTGATGTATAATAATATTAATTGCTGAAAGCTCATCAGTTCAAAATTTTACTGTAATTTTAATGTTTTTCAATTTTAAGTATAAAAGAAAATATTTGTAATAAAATTGGTTTTCAGTAAAGCGCCAATGAGGCAGTAGGTTTTAGACTTTTACACTGAGAGAAGGAGGCGATACCCAAACTCTTGTTTATAGTGATTTTTGTTCGTTTCAAGCTCGATTTTTGTTCGATTTATTTATCCGTTTACATTAATATATATTGTATGTTTGTTTGCATTGATTGTTTATTTAATTTCTGATCGTTTTAAGTTTCATTTATACTTCAATAGCAAAATATTTTTTTCGCTTTAAGCTTGATTTTCATATTCAATCTAAACATTACTCGCTTTAAGGTCTATTTATTCATTTATATTATTACTTGTTGTTTGTTTTTGCTATGATTGTTTATTTAATTTCTGTTCGTTTTGGGTTTCATTTATTCTTTAATAGTAATTTCTGGTCGTTTTGAGTTTGAATTTTAACAGGTATGTGTATCTGCTGAGCTTAAGTTTAAAATGGCCTTTACTTTTTTTTGAAAAACTTATTTTTCGGAAAGTTTTTTTTTAATTAATATATGTGAAAAGAGCGTTGAATCGTAGGATTTGATATTTAAGCTAATTCCAGAAGTTTCGTTCCCTAGGTTCGATTACTTTCTTTAAAATATAAAAGCAAGTTTGTTTGAATTCTCAAAGTTAATGATTATAACATATCCTTCAGGATTCTTGTTTATATGACGAAACGCCATATATTTTGTTGAGAGATTCCAGGGAGGTAGGACGTAAAACCTATAATCAATACCTTGTTTTAGCCAAAACTGACTTTGACCTTTTTTGTATCATAATCTAAATTTGAAAAAGTTGTTTTTGTCATGTTTATTTTGTGTATTGAAAAAAGACTAAAAACGTGCAAAAATAATTCTAAAAACGAATTTTTTCTGAAGAATTTAAAACGAACAAAAAATACTGCTTCGCACCATATCTAGCATGTATTTATGAAACTAGCTCAAATAAACCAATTCTTGATATTTCCCTAAATATGTAGAATTTGGAAAAACTTGCGACTTACTGAAACAAAAAAAAAAAAAACAAAAAGAAAACAACAGCAATGAAACCGGAAAAAAAACAGAATGCTGTTTTAAGAGCACAAAATAATAGTGTTTTATAAGGCTCTTTGTGATTGTTCACTGGCCTTGATTGTATTGTCAATAGCTAGTAATACAAAATTGTTACAAATCCGAGAAATTAAATTTTGAATTAGCCAAAGTTAAGAAATAATAGACCATAATATAAACTCTAGAGGTTTTGTCCTTCATGCTTATAGTGTGGATATTTTAAAGCTGGGATGTCATTTTTTGGGTTTGTCTATAATTTTAATACTTCTCAGACACATTCACTTCGGATTCGTCAACAAAATGGTAATCTACAACTTGTGCTGAATTAAGTGATTTCAAATCATATAGAGCATCCTAAAGCGCCTCATATTTCAACTCTACAAGAATTGGATATTGTTTTATATTTTCAGTAACGTGAGTTTTCCAAATTTCTACAAATACGTGAAAATACCCTGAGCTGATTTATTTGAACTAGTTTTATAGATATATATTGAATAAGATATGAAGCAATAAATTTTCTGTGCTTTAACTTTCAGCTTCATTTTTACGTCTATCAGAAAACTTTTTTTTAAATAATTGTAAAAAAAAACCACATATAGATTCCTATCCCTTTTGTCAATAAAGCAAAACTAGTGCACATCCTTTATGGAGTCAAGGTAAAAATAGACATTCAAAATAAAAATCAACTGACATAATTTACTGCTAAGAAAATAAAGTCCATTAATCAATGTGTTATGTCTGTATCACAGATTTTTATCTTTCCCTAATGTCTAAAGCCCTTCGGGGCTATCCCCTTGTAAAGTGGGGTTGGAGTAAACTGAATGCACATTTTCCAACACGGGTTCTGGGGCACCACCAATTATCACAACAGGAATATCGGATTCTAAACGGTAAGGAGGTAGGGTGGTTTCAACGTCCACTCCATTACCACTCTGTTCTATTTCTACCGGCTCAGGTGTAGCTACTACGTCCTTGGCTAATTCTGTAAATATAGGATATGATGGAGCTGAACTTAGTGTTGTAGTCCGCTCTATTTCAACTGTGGCCGATGCAGGTTGTATTGTCGGATCATCTGTTAGAGGTTTGGTAACTGTTACTGGAGCTAGAGCTAAGGAAGTAAATGTTTTTGGTGAAAATGAAAATGGCTCAAAGGGCTTCGGGGAAGGTGGTGGTTTCTGGGTTTGGTACGAGTATATTTTCGTATTTTTGTTGGTTGTCTAGTTTTATATTGCATAGGTGATTTTGTAGTAACAGATTTTGGAGTTTCAACAACTTTTGGCCTGTTTCTAGGTGAAAGGTTTGGTTTGGGCCCTCCTTGCCCCTTTACTGAAGGAAAAGGTCTAGGCAATATTTTTGACACGGGTGGGAGGACAACGATTATTTTTGGTTTTTCTTCAATCGGTCGTACAGTTGTTGTCGTAGACGGTGGAAGAACCACAATGACTCTATTTACTTTTATACTCTTAGGTTTACTTTTATACTCTGATAGCCTGGGAAACGGGCGCTGAGGGATCATTGGTCGCTGAGTTGGCCTTTCAAATACGAGCCCAGGTTCATACCCTCTCTGTGGAGGCCAAATGTCACGAGCAGGAAAGAGGGGGCTCCAATCTGGTCTCCAGCCGACTGAGTGATACTGGAGGAACTGATCAAAGCATGGAAGTCCCAAACTGCCACTGGGTATACTCAAAACCTGAAAGTACAAAACATTAAAAATTTGCGAAAATTTCCCCTTTTTTGGCGTTCATTTATTCTTAAAAAAAATATTAATATTTTGATAATTGCTTCCAAGCTAAATATGGACAAAATAAGAAGGAAAAAAGTGTCACACTTCTTTTATAATAACATCAAGAGCAAATTAAATAGGAAACGAAAAGTTGCACAACAAAGTGATTCCGAACAGCTAAACCAGAAGGTATGGAATAAGCGACAGCAAGAATCATATTAAAAATTGCAGACTAAAATGTTGCACCGTGAAATCTGCGGTTAGAAGACAAATCAAAATTACAATGGCACGAAGGAAAGAGTTATTTTAGTCTCTGTGAAGGAAAAAAACGAAGGAGGGAGGAATACTAAAAAAGAAACCCTTTGGGTTTCTATGACGTCATACTAAATTAATGTCTGATGCGTTATGTCATGCGAATACAAGATGAGGAATGAATAAAAACAGCTAAAGCAAAAGCCATTGGAAAAAATGTCTGAGGTAATGACGAACAAAAATGAAGCACAACGAGTATCACATTGAATTGCACACGAAAATGTTGCACACCGTACACTACGCTAGTGTGAAGAATAAACAAGAAGGAGAAATTGAATTGACGCCAGAATGTTTTAATTGAATTGAATTTACTGATTTGCTATCTTATTTCTTAAAACTAAAGGATATACCGATAATTATGCTAATGGTTAATTTAGATATTTCAGAGGGTATATGCAATGGAACATGCCTCGTTGTTACTAAACTATATAACAGCGTAATCAAAACAAAAATAATTACCAAGGAAGAGCTAAAAACGATTTTTTTTTTTTTTGGTATCTATGACATCATGCAAAATTACATAGATGACGAATGAATCCGAACAGCTAAAGCAAAAAGTACAGAATAAATGTAATGATGAGCGAAAATGAAGGAAAACGATTTCTGTGGTTTAAAGATATGCGAGAACTTATGTATAAATCGGAAAAAAAACTAATAAGACCATTCAGTCATATTTATCTTTCAAATATTAGTTTATGTCACATTTAAAATCATGAATGCGTGCTTTACTCAACAGGGTTGTGTTGTTCCCATTAAAGCCGCTGTTTTGTATTGGACTAGCTATTGAACAATATGAACGAAAGAATATTGAGAATTCCACATATACTCTTTAATATAATTTGGTCGATAGTAGCTATTTCTTTAGTAGCTTGGGCTATACGTCCACTATTGCATTCACAAAAAGTGGGTGTATCAGATATAATTCTGAAAACAAAAATTAGCTACGGAATTAAAGAATATGAAACTGAATACGTGAATTTGACCGAACCAGATATAGATCCCAAAATATATAACAGGTTAGTAAGAAATAGTTCGCGCTACCAAAATGTCAGCGATCCCTATGGTTTTGATTTTGGTAGAATTGAATCAGTTCCTTTAAAAAGAAAAGATGTGAATTGCATCTTTGGTACTGGATCTGTGACTGTCAACATAAACAATACATATAAACTCCAACTGAATAGGAATAAGCGACTCTTTGAAGATAAATTTCGGTCGACTTTGCTTTACTCCGAAGCCAATTTAGACACAAAGCATGAGAAGGAAATACGATATGAGTCAGATTATCTAGAAAATTTTTATGAAGGATTTGTCATGGATGAGCAAAAGCCGAATTGGGTTAATCTCTATGTTAGTAAAGACTGCGATATTATGGGGTCAATCCACCTAAAAGAAGAAGAATTTCACATTACTCCGTCATATTATTACAGTCGTGTTTACAGAAATGACACCTCTGATGACCTTGCAATTACTAAGTCAACTACCCTACACATTAGCCCGTCCAACCTTATTGATAATTATTTTGGCAGGGATGTAGATGCTACTGGTGATGCTGAAAGCAGACAAAGGCTTGACAAGGAAACCTCAGGGAAATTCAATTCTAACGAGACAATTTGCAAAATCCAAGTAAAGCTCCATCACTCAATGCTTTATGGCCCTTTAGGATCTAGGGGAGATCCTATTTTCCACGCCTTTCGCTATGCAGCTTTGCTCGTTGCTGATGCAAGTAAAATAATTCAAGCGTCTGATGCTCATAAAAGCAATAAATTGGCCAGAAACATTACACTATCCATAAATAGAATGTACGTATCTCTCAATCCAAGTAACACAAATATTAACTCAAAGTACTATATTCGCTCTAAAAAAGTGAATCCTATTCGAATGGGCAACAAAAATCGTTTCCCTTACAAGAATGTTGAGCTAGAATTAGTAGACGAGAACCTTACTGAGGAAACTGAATATGAAATAACCATAAAAGAATACTTGGAAAACTTCAACAAAAACTTTGAAGATCCAGAAGGCAAACTGGACAGATATTTTAGAAATTATGTTGTGACAGATCCAGAGCCAACCATACGTAGACTAATATCGCGCACAAGGGAAAATCTGCCTCACCCTCTCGATCGAGAAAAATTTTCAGTTGATGGAGAGTCTCCTATCTACATGAGGCACTGCTTAAGTATAGTCCTTACTGGTGACAACTTCCTTCACAGCACAAGTGATCAACAAACAATAGCATATAATACTCATTCAACTCTGTGCAATGAGATACAGAATATAATTGTTGCTAAGATATCCACTACGAAAATTCCTCCCCCTGAGCCTGTTGTTTATCCTATGCTAGCAATGGGAAGATTAGAAAGATACGACATTACGTATAGACTCTTGGCTAATAGGATTGCTTCGGTTCTGGGAGCTGGTGAAAACAGATTATGTTTTACAGATTAATCGTGGTTTCAGCGGTAGATGCAACCATGTAAAGGACAGACCTCGACCCGTAATTACCCAAAATTGATGATTTAGAAAACAAATTGGATCGAAATAAAAAGTACACCATTGGAATCGTCCTGACCGAAAACAAAATATGTGGAACTTATAGTCCTCTGGCTTCAACAACAAGGAAAATCACTTTCTTTGCATGGTAAGTAATGACGGAAACCACACTGCCTTTTATTTATTTTTTTTTTTTTGCATGGGTAGCACCGATGTGTTCACTTTTTCTGTTCTTTTTCCTCGGCTGCTAGCAGGACACTGGAACATCACAGAGAGCTGTTTAAGCGCTCATTTTAAAGAAATTGCTATATCTAGCACCTTTTGTAATTAGCAAAATACAATACTTAAAAAAATCAATTTTTGACCAAAAAACTGCATCTTCGAATACAACATGATAAATGACATCATAATTGTATGTTACAACCATGATGACGTTAAAGTAAAATACTTCAAAGGGTGGCATTGGTAACGATGACAAGGTAGTTCGTTCTTTACTAACCCTAAAAAGTATTTCTCAATTATTAATCTAAGGGTGAAAATTTTTACTTTAAAGAGTAACAATTAAGGACAATAGTGGATTCACTGCTCTGCATCTAGGATTCTATCACAGACAGGTGAATCAAGACTTTTTGTAACAGCAAAGATAACAATCACTTTTATCATTCGTTTTATTTTAGTGATCTTCGACTGTGAAACATTTTTACAGTTTTCTTTAGTATTTCTTTGAGGAAACTAGTCATTTTATATCCAAAACGTTCGTCTCTACAATTAGTTTACTTGTCACTGTCTCGGAAATATCCTCATTTATTGGAATTATTTTGTTCTTGTATGGTTTACAAAGGGCATACCTTAACCAGAAAAAAACAAGATCTTATGCGGAATCCGCTTCTAGGAGCAAATGGTCTATAAGCTGTCAGATTGTCCGCAAACCACCTATAGATACAACTAAAATACTCACTGCTAATTTCTACCTCAGTCAACTGAGATCTGAGGGATGTGCATGACAAAAATATAGCCCTCACAGAGGTCAGATCGCAGCACAACCTGTAGAAAACTTAACTGTTTGAATTAGATTGGCTGAATTAGATTAGATTGGCCCGCCTATTAATTAAGCTGATAAGCCCCGGTCCGCCCTGAAAGAGATCAGATCAGGTCTAGATTCTAGAAAGGTATATTTACGAGCCTACTCTTACTTCTCACTAAGTTTGACTGGGACTTGACTCTCCCTTCTGGTACTTGTGTTGATGCTGATAATTTAAAAATTATCTTCCTCCTTCCCTGTAGTGTTCAAATTGTCACCCACTTACACACTCCAAAAGACATAACTTGGAGATTAGCTGCTACCTCTGACTCAGTTCAGTTGAGGTTCAATTATCTTTTGTAGTAGATACCCTAATTTAGTTTTCTGATTCCTCTCTTGGTACTTGTATGATATGCCCCCGACCGCTCAAGTTGTTCATTCATTGATGCATTATAGAACCGGTTTTTTTCGTTAGTTTCTTTCAGCTTAGCGTGAGACAAGACAAAGAGAAGTCAAGGAATAGATGGAACAAATATAATTTGGGCTATGTATTTGCACATTAGGGGGGGGGGTAAAGTATTTGGACAGTGTGAAGTTGAGAAATAATTCTTACTACATAATATGGAGAATAATTGTACCTAACACATTAGGCACGCAGAACCGTAATACTTTACCATACCCCCCCCCCCTAATGTGCAAATATACCGCCCAAATTTGTTTCTAAAGCCTTATACTTTAATCATACTTAGGCATATTTCATTAGGATTGAGCGTCAGAGGAATATATTAGAAGAATATTAATACTACTACTACTACTACTATTAATAACTCACCGCAGCACCAAACCGCCGGAGGCCAACACAGCTACGCACACTCCTCCTCCATACCAATCTATTCAAAGCATCCCTTTTTACACCCTCCCAGGAAGTTCCCATTTCCTTTAAATCTTTCTTTATGACATCCCCCCACCCCAACCGCGGACGACCTGCTTTCCGGTTAGTCCTAGACGGTTCGCCAAAAAGGACAATCTTTGGCAATCTGTCATCCTTCACCCGCAGAACGTGCCCTAGCCACCTCAACATTTCTCTCATTATAGCCCTAGAAAGCAGGATTGAACCACACTTTCCATACCGCCTTCTATTTGAAATACGGTCATTCAGCCGGGTACCCAGAACAACCCGCAGGCAATTTTGAAAACATCTAGGAGTTTATCATACAAGTACCCATCTCCCCACTATGACTTATGATTCCTGGATCCCTGCAAGACCAAAGAAGAACAATAGAGCCCACTAATCCAAATGGTAAGAATTTATGGGCCCTTCCTGTTTCCTTTACCAGAAAGGCCAGGTCAGTCTAGAGTCTAGACCATTTAAAAGGCGTACGGTAACTAAGAAACAAACGATGCAACCAGGAGTGAATCTCCAGCATTTTTATTGGAGGGGCGAGAAGGGTCCATATCTGGATAGTCAAAGGCCATGGGATGTATAATATTTTTTTCTCTACATTATTGGGGGGGGGGGGTCAACTGCCCCCCCCCCCTGCCACCCCCAAACGACGCCCCTGGACGCAACTAAGACACTTTGATTTACTTATTACGAAGTTTAGGCGAGACCTGACAATCCTTAGAATACGAATTTTGATGAAAATATTCAAGACCCTCCTCCCATAGATATAGGACTAGATATCGATCAGATATCAATCTTCAAAATGCAAAGCGCTCTTACTTTTACTTCTTTCCAAGTTTGGGTGACATTTGACAGTCTATTGTGTTATATTTCCTAATAAGTAAGAGTAACAAAATCCCCCTTTTTTGTCGTTCACAAAGACTGGACCAGATTGTGACCCCCAAAAGACACAACTAGGACACAATATTTTACTTCCCACCAATATTTTACTTCCCACCAAGTTATTCCTTATAATAGCTGACAACAAAAATTTAATAACTCTCACACGCAGAGGTTAGATTGTGTATGGACATCCCACTTTGGGATTTCTAGATTGAATTTCCAGGAATTTCTTCTAAAATCTAGAAGAGATATTGTTTTTTTTTATCTTTTCAGTCATTGTTTTAATTCTAGTTTATACTATCTAGTAGACTAGAAAAAAACAATTGGTTTGTTTTAGAAAATTACCAGAAATTTACTCGCTTCAGAAGAAATCTGTTTCAGGAAACTCGATACCGGAATAATGTTTCGGATTTCTCTTTTTTCTCGCCACCAAGCCCACCGACCACGAAAAACAAAAAATCTAGGAAAACAGTAATGTTGCTCCACAACGCAAATGTGCCAACCTGAGATTCATGGAGTACGTATTTTCATGTCGGCACATGTCCGCCCAATTCATAAAGCTTGATCAAGTCACAAGATATGTTCCTTGTATTAAACTGTTTTTTCTACCTTTCTTAATAATTCTAATTCCTGTTTCTAATATATAATTTATTTTTGGGATGTTTTCACATTGAGCATACAATTCAGGAATCAACTAGTCTTAATGATTGTAAAAAAAAAGTTTGAAGGAGCTAGGCTAGGAAGGATACTTTGTCGTATTTTAACTTCATCATCCCTGCGTCTGCTATATGACTTTATATACAACTTTAAAATTAACTGGTTGATTGCACTGATTCTGCTAAAATGTTGTGACCAGGTTTCTAGTAACAAAGTGCTGCACCGCACTACATTGGGGAATGTCGGTGAAGCAGCTATTTCAAACGGGAAGAGATTCAATTGTTTGGTACTTTTCTAGGTATTTAGAGAAAGAAAAACTAAATCAGCTGCACAAGTAACCAAAACTGTTCCTTATACATCATCAACTGGCCATCAGTCTGAAAGACAGAAGCAACAAAAGCATCAAAATCGAAACCAGGTACACCTCTCCCCCCTCTCTCTTTGCTAATATAATTTTAGCCGGTTCATGCAAATTAGGATTTGATTATATTTTTGAACGTGATTGTGCTTCAAGCAAGTTTCAACAATAAAATAGTCTTGGTAGTAGCGTTAAAGAAAATTGCAAGCTTTTCAAGCATGGAAATTGCACATTTGGCCGAATTTGTTCTTATAGTCATACAACTATTGCTTCTGACCTCGAGAAATGAAATCACTGCACCAACGCCAACCTTGCAAAAACGGACATTTCCTCAAACGCTTATAAACAATTCTTAAGCGGTAATTGTAGAGCTAGCCATTGCAATTTGTTGCATTTATATACATTCTACCTATCAGGTCAGTGTAATAAGCTCGAGTGCAATTTTAATCATGCTGATCTTTGTACCGTTTTTTGCAGTGGTTGTTATTTTGGGTGCACTAACGCACATATTAACGTTCCCCCTTCTTTTTATCTGCCCCCAGGAAGAAAATCACACAAATTTATAAAAGAGAGAAATTGTAAGAATAACTCCTCCCTCTTTACCCGCCCTTTTTTAGTGCACCGCACCCATGCAAAAATCTCCCCCTGAAGTTCTTCAACCACAGCTCAAAAACTAACGCACCCTTCTCAATCATCAATTCCCCCTCCTTTTCTAAACAGCTCCCCCCCACACTTGAAGAAGAACTATCCTCCTCGTCTTGTTATTATACCCAGGCTCTTGGAAACGTCATTACCCATCCCTCCTTCTCTAACTTTGGTGAACAACATTCCTTCGTTCCACTTATACCCCCCCCCCCATACGGAAGCTTTGTTACCTCCCCATTCTCCCAGAAACCAACAAATTCTTAATAAAACATTTCCACAATGGCACAAGCACGGATCCAGAGCCTTAATTTTTTTTTGGGGGGGGGGGGGTGGGGGCTGCAGTGTCAAAAGGAAAAAGCGTAACATCCCCATCCCTCTACAATTTCGTTTAAAATAATTGAATTAAGGCTGGATTTGCTATCGACGTAACGTAACGCAACGGGAGATCAACTGGCTCTCTTTGCCGCTTGCGCAAGGCATTGAGAAACTTGTCGAGGACGTGATTGCCACTAAACATCAATATCCGCCGGCCAATCACAGGCGACACCAGTCAAAGGAAAAGTTGCGCTTTCGTTACCTGTTGCATTTGGTGAGTTGTAATATTTTCTATTGCTCTTTGATACCATCACGGTCTTGTTAGCTTGCAATATAAGATGAATGGACAATCTAAGCGTCTGGACACAAACGCGAATGTCTCCAATAGAAATAGGGCTAGAAAAACATAGAAAGATCCTCTCTCAAAACACAATGTTCTAGAACGCATCTATTGTTTAAATGACAATGTTTGCGGATGAGGGGGTTATTGCTAATATTGCTACCAGGACTTTTGGCAAAGGTACTCTAAAGCAAAGAAAAAGTGCAAGGAGTAAGAAAAGGCCTAGTCAGTTGGCTGGGGAAAAAGACAAGCTTTGCTGATGCTGCAAAACTTATCCAAGGTGAAAAGCAGACACGGCAAAAGATTGGTAGAAGATAAAAATAGTGGGGGCTTACTACTTTCAAGCAGGCCCATAGCAGATTAACATGGGAATACAAGCAGGCCCAACAGGCGTGGAGCTCTTAACCCCTCGCACCTGTTTCTAGCGGTCAGCTGGCAAGATTCCCATCCTTGGCAAGAGTCCCGCCCTGGCAAGATTCCTATGGGAGCCCTGTTTCTAGGCAAGATTTCTAGGACATGCCTTCTGACGTCTTAACATGCCCTGTTTCTGCAACATAAATAGGAAATTAACACAGGGAAATTGACATTGGTTTTGTTTGTTGCTTGTTGATTATGTTGGATAATGGTTATTTTTATGATTGATGGTTATGTGGTTTGATGTTTATGACTGCTGGATGTTGTTTGTTGGTTATGTTGGTTATGATTGCTGGATGTTGTTTGTTGGATGATGTTTGTTGGTTATGTGGTTTGTTGGTTATATTTGTTGGTTATATTTTCTTGGATGAGTACTATCATCTCTTGAAATGATACTCTCATGTGTCCACCATCAACAATGTTGAATGGTTTCGGTAGTCGAAAGAAATATAAACTCTCACTGTTATGAAAACGCACACATACATTTCTAATAAGAACTGCACAATTGCTTGTCTCATAGTTCAAATATTTGTCTTTGTCAGCATTCAACAGAACGATGACTTTATCATATGCATATACTTTCTTTGAATATTTCATCTTCACTTTTTTAAAGTATATGACGTAAGGGTTTATCCTTCCAATTTACAAAAATTACTGATTGAAAATATACAATAAACTAGTTAGTGTCGATAACCAGCCATAGAATACCACTGGGACAGCTACGTAGTGTCTATGAGTGGTCATAGAGTTTCGGTGGTACAGCCACATAAAGAAAAAAAAGTGGAAAAATTTTCCTTCCAAAAAAATTCTAAGTAAAAAAAAAGAAAAGAAGTGTTACTGCAAACATTATTTTTCTAACGGGAAAAATCCCGACTAACATATCTATATCATTCTCATTTCGTATTTCGAAAATATTAAATGAGAATTTTATTTGTTTTAAGTATATTTCATGTCATTTTAAGACATGTAAAAAAAGCTGAAAAAATTTCAATGTTAAATAAATATAAAAAAATTAAAGTTTAAAAGTATTAAACTTAAAAAAGTACAAAAATGGGGGGGGGGGGCAAAACGTTGGGGGGGGGGGGGGGGTACTGCGGCTCTTGGAGGTTGGGGCATGGATGACTAATTGCTGCCGTATCATTGCCTAAAATCTATACGAATTTTTGTAAGAAGAGTTTGCGGTAGCTCCAAAAGTATACCCACTATGAGCGTCGTCAAATCCATAACCCCCTCACTAATTGATATCTAAGGATTGTCCCCGATTTCTAACGATTATTTTGGATCTCTATATTAAATTCTATTCTCGGAGCCTACGACTTTATTAGTTTCAACTTTATCCATACTCCAATACTAAACAATATTTTACATAAGCTGCACTCCTCACATGGTACTTGTGTATTATAGCGACCATACTTATACATTTAAAATTCCCGCGTTAAATTCACTTACTGTAAATTTCATATAAAAATGTAAAATCGATTTCATCTAACCCGAATGAAAATTTATTCATTTAACTCTTAATCGATTCCCCTTGTCAATCATACTCATACAGATATTTGTCAATGCTCAATCTGTCAATAATCTGTCAATAATCTTTGTCAATGGATAATCATTCTGACTGAATTCTAACTCCTCTCTGTAAAGTAGGTCAGATTCCTTTTCTTGTAAAGATATTCATGGTCGTAATATATGGTGATATGGCCGGAATATATGGTATACGTGTCGCAAGTAAATACAGCACACTACTAGCAACAATACTCAAAATCTGCAGGATCAAGAGTTTTCTATAAGAGTTTTTAATGTCTTTCTATTCAATAAACGGTAGTGTTAGCTTACTTCTGTGTCTGTGTTTTCATTATATCTGTCGTAGTCAAACATTTTGTGGTAACGAACAGTAAATAAGGAGCAATGCGGCTCAACAGTACCCGAAACTCTGTGAAACAGAGTCTTTATAACAGTAGGTACTTCAAAAGAATCAAATTTAAATTCTTATTTAAAATATGTAAAATACTTATTTAAAATATGTAAAACTTAACGGTACCCATCAAAAAATTTGCCCAATTTTGAAAAAGGAGGAAACACCCCCCAAACATCAAGTGATCTTACTGAAAATCACTCCATTGATTTTGAGATAGCTATTTTGTTCAGCATTGGCAAAAAAACTAATAACTATGTCTTTGAGGATGACTTAACCCCCCTCAGTCCCCGGGGGAAGGGCTGCAAGTTATGAACTTTGCCCATTGTTTAAATATAGTATTGGTTATTGGGAGGTCCACAGACGATTTCAGGGGTGCTTTTCTAGTGGGGAGGGGGTCAGAGGGCATGCGGAATGAGCTTTCCGTAGAGGAAGGGAATTTTCCATGGAGAGAGAGCCGGATTTCCCAGCATTATTTAAAAAACGATCAGAAATCAACTGAAATAAACCCAGTTTTTTAACTGAAAGTAAGGAGCCACATTAAAACTTAAAACGAACAGAAATCATTACGTATATGAGGGGGGGGGGGTCACCCCCTCGTCAATACTTTGCTCTTTACGCTAAAGTTTTTTTAGTACTTTTAAAAGAGCTATTTATTAGAGGCAACGCTGTAGAGTTGCCTATAGTAAAGGCCATACGGCTCCAATGTTTTATTATTATTTTTTTTTCCTAGAGGCACTTCATATGCAAGAGATCGTAGCATAAACTTCAAAGGGGGCTCACTCGATTGGAATTTGAGAGTTCTAGTGCCTTTTTTAAGATTCGAAAGTGATCAGAGGGCAACTAGCCCCCCCCCCCTCACGACCCTTTTAACCAAATACATCCGATAAAAATTTTGAGGTAGCTATTTTGTTAAAAATAGTTCAAAAATTATATTACAAAAACTCCGGGGTCGACACGAGTCCCCAGGACTCGGGGACAGGCGCTTTAGGTTATGCCCTGGGGGCAAACATGGTTCTTATTGAAGGGATGCTCGTAATAACTTCAGAGAGGGCTCATTTGATTGGAAATTGAAAGTTGTAGTTCTTTTTTTTAGAGTCAAAAGAGATCGGAGGACAATTAGCCCCTCACGCCCTTTTTCGCCAATTTCATCAGATAAAATTTTGAGATGGCCATTTTTAAAAAAATAATTTAAAGGTCAGATAAAAAAAAAAACTCCGATGTCGACACAACCCCCCAGGGCCTGGGGACAGGTGTTGTAAGTTATGCCCTGGGGACAAATAAGGTTCTTATGGAAGGGGTGCTCGTATAACCTTCAAAGAGGGCTCATTTGATTGGAAATTGAAAGTTTTAGTTTACTTTTTGTAAGTCAAAAAGGATCGGAGGGGAGCTAGTCCCCCCCCGCCCTTTTTCTCCAAATTTATCAGATAAACATTTTGAGATAGAGATTTTGTTAAAAATAGTTCGAAGTTCAGATAACAAAAATTCGGCGGCGACAGAGCCCCACAGGGCCTGGGGGCAGGTGCTGTAAGTTATGCCATGGAGGCATATAAGGTTCTTATAGAAGGGATGCTCGTATAAACTTCAAAGAGGGTTCATTTGATTGGAGATTGAAATTTCTAGTTCTCTCTTTACATGTCAAAAGTGATCGGAGGGGAGCTAGCCCCCCCCCCTTTCCCCCCAAATGTGTCAGATACGAATTTTGAGATATACATTTTGTTAAAAAAATAGTTCAAAGTTTACATACACCCAGTGTCAACACAGCACCATAGGGCCCGGGGGCAGGCGTTATAGTTTATGCCCTGCGGGCATATATGGTTGTTATGGAAGGGATGCTCCTATAAACTTCATAGACGGCTCATTTGATTTGAAATTGAAAGTTTTAGATCACTTTTTAAAAGTCAAAACTGATCGGATTGCATCCAGCCCCCCTCCCCCCAACGCCCTTTTCCCCCAAAATGTATCAGATAAAATTTTGAGATATCCATTTTTTAATAATAGTTCATTTAAAAAAAAGGGACAGATAACAAAATTTCCTGTATCGACACAACACTCCAGGACCTGGGGACAGGCGTTTTAAGTTATGCCCTTGGGGTATATATGATTCTTATGGAAGGGATTCTCGTATAAACTTCAGAAAGGGCTCCTTTTTTGGAACGGGAAAGTTCTAGTTCACTTTTTAATAGTCAAAAGGGATCGGAGGACAAGTAGCCCCCCCTCCACGCTCTGTTTTCCCCAAGTGCATCAAATAGAAAATTTTAGATAGCCATTTTGTTAAAAATAGTTAAAAAGCTAGATAACCAAAACTTTGCTGTCGACAAAACCCCCCAGGGCCCGGGGGCAGGCGTTGTCAGTTATTCCCTGGGGACATATGGGTTCTTACGGAAGAGGTGCTCGTATATACTTCAGAGACGGCCAATTTGTTTGGAAAGTGATAGTTCTTGTTTATTTTTTAGAGTCAAAAGAGATTGGAGGGCAACTAGACCCCTCCCCCCCACGCCCTTTTTTCCCAGATGTATCAGGTAAAAATTTTTAGATAGCTATTTTGTTCAAAATGGTTAAAAGGCTAGATAAAAAAACCTGGTGTCAACAACCCTCAGGGCCCGGGGGCAGGCGTTGTAAGTTATGCTGTGGTGGCATATACGGCACCTACGGAAGGGATGCTTGTATAAATTTCAGAAAGTGCTTATTTGCTTGGAAATTGGATTTTCTAGTTCACTTTTTAAGAATTAAAGAGAATTGAAGAGATCCAAGGGCAACTAGCCCGCCCCTCCCCCAACGCCCTTTTCTCCTAAACACAGTCCGATAAAAAATTTTAGACAGCCTTTTTTTTAAAATAGTTCTGATATGAGATAACAAAAACTCCGGTGTCGACACACATCCCCAGGGCCCGGGGACAGGCGTTGTAAATTATGCCCTGGGGGCATATCTGGTTCTTATGGAAGGGATGTTCGTATAAACTTCAGAGAGGGCTCATTTGATTGGAAATTGAAAGTTGTAGTTCCCTTTTCAAGTCAAAAGTGATCGGAGGACAGCCAGCCCGCCTCCCCCCCACGCTTTTTTCTCCAAAAATGCATCAGATAAGAATTTTGAGACAACCATTTTGTTAAAAATAGTTTAAGAATCAGATAACAAAATTTTCTGTGTCGACACAACCTTCCAGGGCCTAGGGGCAGGCATTGTAAGTTTTCCCCGGGGGGTGTATATGGTTCTTATGGAGGGGATGCTTGTATAAACTTCAGAGAGGGTTCATTTGATTGAAATGTGAAAGTTCTAGCTCACTTTTTAATAGTCAAAAGATATCGGACGGCAACTAGCCCCCCCCCCCTCCACGCCCTTGCGGAACTTGCTTATTGTTAATTTAACACTTTGTTTACTTCAATACTTGGATTTAGTGATTTACGTGGGAACTTCGATTTACGGTGTAAGGGCTGTAAATTATGCAAGCGGCTTATTGTTAATTGGATACCTTGTTTGCTTTAATTCTTTCTTTACTTTGTTATTTTTCATAACAAAGGCCACAACATAATTTGCACTTTACTGAAAAAAATACAAATGAATGTGCATTGTCAGTTTGATATACATATACTGATATTTAGTAATAAAAATGTTAATATTATTTGTTTTATTAAAGTTATAAAAGTAAAAACATTTATATTTTTTTCAGTAAAGTGCAAATTATGTTCTGGCCTTAGGAAGGCATAGGGGTTTTGAGCCCAAATTATGTTAATTATGATATAGTTTTTTGCGTAGTATACCGACCTCCTTCTTCTCCAGTCAAGTCTTTCCTCTCTAAACTCCATGATTTTTTTGCATCAACCTCATTTTCAAAATAAAGATGTTATCCTCTCCGGAGATTTCAACATTGACCTTCTAGAAGCTTCAAATGAAGCTTCTGTTGATTTATTGTCTTCTTGCTTTTCTGCATATCTGCTTCCTACTTGCCTGATACCTACAAGAATTTCACCTAGTTCTGCTTCTCTCATTGATAATATTTTTATATCTTTACCAATTAAAGCAAATTTTGCTGTTTTAACTGATATATCGGATCATTTCCTGCTGGTTTCAGATTTAGCTTTTACTTATAAAATACCGCAGGTAAGTAGGGAACGTCAAGTACGGTTAATAAATAAAATAACATTAAAGCACCTGAATGTAAGCCTTGGTCTATTGGATTGGCAGGATGTAATATCCACGGAGGATACAGATGTGGCAACTGATACTTTCCTAAGAAATTTCAATTGCTGCCTTGATTCTAGTTGCCCATTTGTTACGAAGAAAATGTGCAGAGAAAAATTTCCTATAAGGCCGTGGATAACGTCTGGAATTTTGATATCAGTTAATAAAAAAAAAACAGTTATTTAAAAAGCAGTTAAAGAATCCAACTGATTATAATATTAAAAATTTTAAAATCTTCAAAAATAAATTAACCGCACTGATACGATTGTCAAAACATAGGTATTATAAAGAGTCTTTCGAAGAAGCTCAAAATTCTCCTCGCAAAACATGGTCTTTAATTAATTCTATTATTAAAAAACAAAGGAATTCTAAGTTGCCTTAAGTTATTAGTTTAGAAGATGGATCGACGACTAACAAATTGGAGAAAGTGGCTGATGTTTTGAATATTTATTTCGCTAGTATAGGAGAGAAAATTGTTTCATCAGTAATGAACCAGTTTGATTCACGCAGTAATAAACATTTTTCTTCATACCTTCCATCTCCTCAAAGTAATTCAATTTTTCTTACGCCTATTTCTCGGTCTGAAATAACAAAAATAGTGTGTGATCTAAATCCAGGTAATTCAGCGGGAATTGACGGGTCTAGTTCTATAATTGTTAATGAAATATTGTCTGCAGTAATTTTGCCATTACAGCATATAATTAATCTTTCATT
Source organism: Artemia sinica (assembly GCA_027921565.1). Taxonomy (NCBI): domain Eukaryota; kingdom Metazoa; phylum Arthropoda; class Branchiopoda; order Anostraca; family Artemiidae; genus Artemia; species Artemia sinica. Next base: position 28,828,683 of record CM051270.1, read on the forward strand.
TAAAAATGGAGTTTTCCCGTCTGCTTTTAAAGAAGCGAGGATAATTCCGCTTCACAAAGGTGACTCTCCTGAAAACCCATCAAATTACCGCCCGATTTCTATTTTGTCAGCATTTTCTAAAATATTTGAGAAGGCAATTTATAAGAGGATCTATGATTTTCTTAAATCGTTTAATTTTTTCACAAATTCCCAGTTTGGTTTTAGGTCTGGACACAATACTGAGCACGCTATCATTGCTCTCATCCAATATATTCATGAATGCTTAGATAGAGGTGAAATTCCAGCAACAATATACTTGGATTTTAAAAAAGCATTCGATACAATATCCCATTGTATTCTTTTTCGTAAATTGGATAATTGTGGTGTACGCGGACCGGCGTTGGATCTAGTTAAATCTTATCTTGATAAGAGAAAGCAACGAATAGATGGAGGTAATTTTCTCTCTTCGCCTGTTCCTCAGTCCTCCATGGTTGGGGTGCCTCAGGGCTCTGTCCTAGGTCCTCTGCTTTTTCTAGTTTATATAAATGATTTTCACCGCGCTTTGGCAATCCCATGTCTCAGCACACATTTGCTGATGATACGGCAGTTTCAATTTCTGAGAGGAATGACGAGGAGTTGGAGGCAAAACTTGATACTGCATTTTCTAATGTTCTTGAATGGTGTTCCGCAAATTTTATTGCTTTGAATTTATCAAAAACTAATTTCATAATTTACGGCAGGAAGTCAAATATATGCCCTCGTATTACCCGAGTTACTTCTTCAAAGTATCTATTATCAATATCTCGGGCGAATGTGATAAAGTACCTTGGACTTATGATTGATGAAAGATTATCTTTTAAAACACACATTCAAAATATACGCTTAAAGATTTCAAGGTAAAAACAAAAAAAAAAAAAATTTAAACAAGAAAAACGGGTTTTAATTTTCTATAAAGCAGTGAAATACAAAACAATTAATTATGCACAAAAGCTCCGAATATTTCGGCCCCACATCCGGGAGCCTTTCTCAACGGAGAAAAAATAAAATAAAATAAATAAATAAATAAACAAAAAACTTAACTTACATCACAATACTAAACACATAAAGAGAAAGAAAAAAAACAAAAGAAAAAATATAAATAAATAAGAAACAAAACTCACATATTAAATAAACACTTCCATGCACTGAATGTCTATAATGATTCAACTCGCCTCCTCCCAGTGTATAAATGGAAATATATTAAATATATGGAAGTGCATGGAAGTGTTTATTTAATATATTTCCATTTATACACTGGGAGGAGGCGAGTTGAATCATTATAGACATTCAGTGCATGGAAGTGTTTATTTAATATGTGAGTTTTGTTTCTTATTTATTTATATTTTTTCTTTTGTTTTTTTTTTCTTTCTCTTTATGTGTTTAGTATTGTGATGTAAGTTAAGTTTTTTGTTTTTTTATTTATTTATTTTATTTTATTTTTTTTCCGTTGAGAAAGGCTCCCGGATGTGGGGCCGAAATATTCGGAGCTTTTGTGCATAATTAATTGTTTTGTATTTCACTGCTTTATAGAAAATTAAAACCCGTTTTTCTTGTTTAAAATTTTTTTTTTTTTTGTTTTTAATGGAAAAGCAGTGTGGTCTAAGAAATTATTTAAGATTTCAAGGTATGTTGGTTTAATGCGGAGGTTGAAGCATTATTTGCCCTACTCTGCTTTACGAAGCATTTATTTTTCTCTGATTCAGTCTAATATTAATTATTGTTCTCTAGTATATTTATCTACATTTAAAAGCCATATTAAACCAATACAGATTTTACAAAATAAAGCAGTAAGAATCCTCAAACTTTTTATTTCATCGCCTATTTCACTTCCAAATAAGTCTTCTACAGCATCTTTATATACTTATTTAGATATACTTCCAGTTTCTCAACAATTTACTTTTGGAGCAATTATTTTCAAATTTAATTATGACATTAAGAAATTACCGCCATATTACCTCAATCAAAGTTTGTTCTCTCGATCACAAGATTTACATCGTTATAACACGCGACAAAAAAGAGTATCTACATTGACAAGTATAGTACTGAGAGATCTAAATTCGCCCCGTTTGTGTCAATAGCCCGGTGCTGGGATGCTCACAAGGATTTTATTGATAAATTTTCTTCTATCCTTTTAATAAAAAGGAATCTTAAATTTCATTTAGTTCAGGATTATTTTTAATTAAGTGTCTTTTTAATATGATTAAGTTATTTGTTTGGATTTTTGTTCTATGTGAATGTGGGCCTCTCGGCTATCTTTTAGTATGAATTTATATTTAATAATATTGATCTCTCTTTTTTTTATATATATATTTATATTTATATTTGGATCCTGGGCTAGCTGCTACTTTCATATTATTTTTGTATTATTGTATCTTTGCCGTCGTAATTATCTTTGTATTGTAGCGTAAAATTTTTTATTGTATCTTTGTCTAGGCCTAGTTTTTCGAGCTTGTCTCCCCATGGGCCTATGTCAATTATATACATGTATATGTTAATAATAAAATGATTGAACTTGAAACTTGAACTTGAACTCGTTCTGAGCTTGACTCGGTTATTTAATGTAATTTCTGTTCGTTTTGGGTTTCATTTATTTATCGATGCTGATTTGTGGTAGTTTCACGCTTGGTTGATTATTTGATTTTATTTTTGCTCATTTTTGTTCAATGGAGTTCTTTACTTTTCTTTGAGAAACTTATTTTGTGGAAAAAGTTTTTTTTAATTAATTTCTGTTCGTTTTATATTGACACAGTCTTTTCAGGGAAAAAGAAAATAATACTTTAAATCTTTTCGTTTTTTTTTAAGACTTTATAGTTGGGCCTGCTATTCGTATGCTGGAAAAAACTTTTCAGCAATTTTTAACAACACACACGCCTTTTTAAAAATCTGGACACAAATAGTAGTGTTTAATTTAGTTTCATACCTCCTCTAGTTGACCTGAAATGGAAAACTTGACACCATTCGCAAAAAAAATCTGTTTACTTTCTTTGATAGCTTGGATATGCTTACGCTATTTTGATTTGGTTAAATTTTAAGAGCAGAAGTAGCCCCGAAAGTTTGAGCATAATACCCTCAGTCGTTCTTGAGATACTGCTGAGATGCCTTATTGGGAATTAGCATTAACACAGTACATTTTGATTTTATGTTAAGGCAACATTTAGTTTTTACACATAATGGGCAAATGGGAGGGTGGGTATGGGAGGGGGATTAGTTGCCCTCCAATCACTTTCGACTATTAAAAAGGGCATCATCCCTTTCTATTTGCAATCGAATGAGCCCTTTTAGAAGTTCCTACGACAACTCCTTCGATACAAAGTGCCCTGGTCCAAATGACAACAACAACAACAAAAAATACATTATACCCACATCGACCTTTACTATAAAAATGTCAAGCCTTCCAATCACATTCGACCATTAAAAAGGGCACTAGGCCTTTCGATTTCCAATCAAACGAGCCCTTTTTGAGTTTCTACGACAACGCTTTCTATAAACACCTTGTATGCCCCCAGGGCATAAATTACAACCCTTACCCCAAGGGCTGTTAGGGTGGTTGTCATCCTCTAACACCTAATTTCCAGAACTTTCAACTACGTTAAACAATATGGCTATCTCAGAAATTTTGATTGGATGTGTTTGGGGAAATGACGGGCTTTAGAGGGGCGTTAGTCGCTCTCCAATCACTTTCAACTATTAAAAAAGGCACTAGCCCTTTCAATTTCCAATCAAATGAGCCCTTTTGAAGTTTCTACGACAACACTTTCCATAAAAACCTTATAGGATCCTAGGGCATAACTTACAACCCTTGCCCTGAGGGCTGGGGGGGGGCTGCTATCCTCCAAGTCCTAGTTTCCAGAACTTTCTACTACGTTGAACCAAATGGCTATCTGAAAATTTTGATTGTATGTGTTTGGGGGAATAATAGGCGTGAAAGGGGTGTTAGTTACCCTCAAATCACTTTCGACTATTTAAAAGGGCACTAGCCCTCTCAATTTCCAATTGATTAAGCCCCTTTTGAAGTTTTTACGACAACTCTATCTATAAAAACCTTATATGCCCCCATAACTTACAACCTTTGCCCTGGGGGCTCTGGAGGGTTTGTCATCCTTAACTACATAATTCCAGAACTTCCAACTACGTTGAACAAAATAGCTATCTCTAAAGTTTGATTGAATGTTTTTGGGGAAATGGTGGGCGTGAGAGGGGGGTCAATTACTCTCCACTCACTTTCGACTATTAAAAAGGGCAATTTCAATTTCCAATCAAATGAGCCCTTTTTGAAATTTCTACAACAACTTTCTACATAAGCCTTATATGCCCCCAGGGAATAATTTACAACCCTTGCACTGAGGGCTTTGAGGGGGTTATCATCCTAAAAGACATAATTTCCAGAACTTTCAAATACGTTGAACAAAATGGATATCTCAAAATTTTGATTGGATGTGTTTGGGAAAATGGTGGGAGTGAGAGGGGGGCTAGTTGCCTTTCAATCACTTTCGACTATTAAAAATGGCACTAGCCCTTTCAATTCTCAATTGAAAGAGCCCTTTTTGAAGTTTCTACAACATCGCTTTCTATAACAGCCTTATATACCCCAGGGGCATAACTTACAGCCCTTTCCCTGAGGGCTGTGGGGGGGGGGAGGCGTTGTCATCCTTAAAGACCCAATTTCCAAAACTTTCAACTACGTTGAATAAAATGGCTACCTAAAAATTTTGATTGTATGTGTTTGGGGAAAAGGTGGGCGTAAGAGTTAGTTGCCCTCAAATCACTTTCGACTATAAAAAAGGGCACTAGCCCTTTGAATTTTCAATCGAATGAGCCCTTTTTCAAGTTTCTACGACAAAGATTTCAATAAAAACCTTATATGCCCCCAGGGCATAACTTATAACTCTTGCCCTGAAGACTGTGGGGGGATTGTCCTGCTCAAAGGTATAATTTCCTGAATAGTCGAAATTGAAAAGGTGGGCGTGAGAGGGGGTTAGTTGCCCTCAAATCAATTTCGACTATAAAAAAGGGCACTAGCCCTTTGAATTTTCAATCGAATGAGCCCTTTTTCAAGTTTCTACGACAAAGATTTCAATAAAAACCTTATATGCCCCCAGGGCATAACTTATAACCCTTGCCCTGAAGACTGTGGGGGATTGTCCTGCTCAAAGGTATAATTTCCTGAACTTTAAACTGAGCGGAACAAAATAGCTATCTCAAAATTTTGATTGAATGCGTTTGGGGAAATGGTGGGCGTCGAAGGGGTGTGTTACCTTCCAATCACTTTCGACTATTAAAAAGGGCACTAGCTATTCCAATTTCCAATCGAATGAGCCCTTTTTGAAGTTTCTAAGACAATACGTTCTATAAAAACCTTATATGCCCCTAAGGCATAACTTACAAACCTTGCCCTGAGGGCTGTGAGGGGGTTGTCATCCTCAAAGAACTAATTTCCAAAACTTTCAACTACGTTGAACAAAATGGCTATCTTAAAATTTGGATTGGATGTGTTTGGGGGAAAAGTGGGCGTGAGAGGAGTGTTAGTTGCCCTCCAGTCACTTTCGACTATTAAAAAGGGCACTAGCCCTTTGAATTTCCAATCGAATGAGCCTTTGTTTCTACGACAATGCTTTCTATAAAAACTTTATATACCCCCAGGGCATAACTTAAAACCCTTGCCCTGAGGACTATGGGGGAGTGTCCTCCTCAAAAACATAATTTTTATCTGGAAATCAACTACGCTGAAAAAAATGGCTATCTCAAAATTTTGATTGGATGTGTTTCGGGAAATGGTGGGCGTGGAAGGGGTGGTAGTTGCCTTCCAATCACTTTCGACTATTAAAAAGGGTACATGGCACTCCAATTTCCAAATGAATGAGCCATTTTCGAAGTTTCTGCGACAACATCTTCGATATGAAGTGCCCTGGTCTACAGGAAAAAAAAATTAATAAATAATACATTGTGCCAACTTCGTTCTTATATGCCCCCAGGGCATAACTTAAAACTCTTGCCCTGAGGGTTTTGGGGGAGTGTCCTCCTAAAAAACATATCTTCTATGTGGAAATCAACTACGCTGAACAAAATGGCTATCTTAAAATTTTGATTGGATGTTTTTGGGGAAATGGTGGGCGTGGAAGGGGTGTTAGCTGCCTTCCAATCACTTTCGACTATTAGAAAGGGCGCTAGCCATTCCAATTTCCAATCGAAAGAGCCCTTTTTGAAGTTTCTACGACAACTCCTTCGATACGAAGTGCCCTGGTATGGAAAAAGAAAAAAAATACATTGTGCCAACATCGTTCTTTACTTAGGCAGCGCGATTGCGCTGCCTATGATATGCTGCAGAACAAAGACGAAGCTTAGGACTCAGTTGGTTTGGGGAAAGCGGAAGAAAAACAACAAACAACAACGTCTTGCAAATGCTTAATAGCATTTAAGTTAGATTTTGTTTGGAAGCCCTAACTAGGACAAAATTTGAACAAAAGAAGCTGAAATGCATGCAAAATCAAGTTGATGCTGCTTTCTATCTCCATTCTATCAGGCATTGGCCTCTCTACGGGGGAGAGGGTGGCAGTACCCCAAAATTTTTGGAATTATTTAAAATTTAGACCAAATATCCAAAATTAGAGTGAATAAGAGAAAACAAAGCAAACTGGCTACAGCAGAAAACGCTACAGCCGTTTTTAGTGCCATTTGGAACTTGGTGATGGTAAAATTTGTAGGAAAAAAGAAATTTATAGGAAGTCTATGATGTTCTGGTAGCCTGCTAGTGCCATTCCTTGAGAAATGGGACAAAAAGTGTCATTTTAGTGCCATTTTAATGCCAAATGATACTTGCAGATGGTGAAATTTATAAAAAGCACGTAGATATGAGAAATAGATTTTGAATGAGCCATTAAGCATCTCTCTATGATATTCTGGTAGCCCGCTAGGCCTGTTGAAAAAAAAAAAAACAAAAAAAACGGGAGACAGATCAGTGTTACCGATGCAAAAAAAATTATTTTCCTTGTTGTTCAAGGAGGGGGACTGTAATTTCCCTTTGCGAAGCTTTCGATCTTGCTGATTCGAATGGTACACTTTTATTTTGATCGGACGCCATTTTCGAGCGGTTTGAGGTTTTTTTCAAGATTACCGTAAATTTCTTTTCGTAACAAACTTTTACTTTTAAGACGAAACGAAATATTAATTACTATTCCTGGTTCAGTGTTAGATGGAAATTTTTCTTCGCTAGGCAATTTTCCCAAAACGCGTTTTTAACTTTTGGTCACTATGGGCTGGGGTTCGCTCTTTACTAGGTTGCGGCTACCGCTGCAACCATGATCAGGAATGCTTTCTCTGTTTTGTTGATTTTAGAATATGAAACAGTTTAATTGCAGAATGAATAGTTTCCTAAATAAAATATCTTGCCTTTTCATGAAGCTTAGAAAGCGGTTTCAGGGAAGAACGAAAAATTGACTTCCCAATAATTGAGAACTGAGAGATTTACGACTCAATTAAGCAGTGAAATAATGCTTTCGGAACTAGTCTAGGAATTTTTTTAAAGCTTTATTAATTATTTAGACCGAAAACTTACCAGTATCTTAACCAAGTAAATAGTAGCGCGTCAATGATACGTTTTCATCAAGAAGAACGTCTAAGAATCCAATATAAAGATCACTGGTCTACTTATAGAACCCTTTGACGGAATGATTTCACATAACTGAGGACAAACTAGAGGTACACACCGAAAAAGCATAGAATTAACATCAAGTCATGGTAAAACTCTCGAAAAAAAATTGTGAACTTGAACGAATCTCAGATTCCGGACTCCTCAGCGAAAATAATAAGAGTCCAAAAAGACGAAAAAAATAAAACGATACAAGAACTCAATTTCGCAATATTAGGAAAAAATGAAGCAAGTGCCTCTAGAATATTTAGGACTCTCAACAGCCTTACCATCAATATCGACACATTGAGACACGAGGGGGCAAAAAGGAGGGCTTAAGGAAATAAGCTGCACAAAAAATGTGTTTTCATCAAACTTTCTAGGAATATAATGAGAGAGATTGTCATGGCAAGGACATGTTCTGGCTGTCCTAGTTTGCGTAGCTGTTGGCCTCAGATGTCTTGGTGCTGTAGTGAGTAGTTAGTTGCAGTAGTAGTAGTAGTAGTAGTAGTAGTATGTTTACTATTATTATATCCGTGTAAATTTTGAATCTTGAAAGACCAGAAGCACTTACAGAATGCAATTTCGAGGGGTCACGCACTTCCAGCCACTTGCTGTATATCTCAAAGTAACAGGTTTACCACATTGTCACGCCACGCGTTGTACAGTTTTGCCACGCTTGGCATGGGCCACCTGATGTGCTTGATTTCTGGAAGGTGGTGAGCCTCGGACAATTTTGTTATTTTAGTGGGTAGAGGGCAATGAGTTGTTGCTAGTAGCAGTAGTAGCAGTATTTTTTACTATAATTATAGCCGTGTAAGGTTTGAATCATGCAAGACCAGAAGCACTTACAGAGTGCAATTTGGAGCGGTCAACCACGTTCCACCACTTGCTGTATATCTCAAAGTGCCAGATGTGCCACACTGTAACGCCACGCCTGGCACAGTTCTGCCGTGCTTGGCACGTGCCACCTGGTGTGTTTTAATTCTGGAAATCGGTAAACTTCGGACAATTTAGTCGTTTTAGTGGGTAGGGGACAGCAGAACAGGATTTTATGCGCTAAAGAAGGTCAGATAGCAAGAAACCCATTGTTACATCCAGTATTAGATTTCGCTTATTTTGCATGTAGCTTCAGAATTTCTGGGCCTTAACAGATATCTGTTCTAATGTTTTAAGCAAGAATATATTGGGTTCATTTTGGGTCTCACGTCATGAGATCAAGGGTGCATCCAGGATTTTCGTTAAGGCATTACAATAAAAAACATAAAAAACGCATCAAAATTTTGTCTATATGCATTTTTGTTACGTTTATACGAATCAAACACAAATGTCGGTGTGTAGGGGGGTTAAAAAAACCCTAAACCCCCTGAATACGGCCTTACTCGAGATACTTAAAGAGATTCCGTTTCAGTTTCCGAAATGTACCGTATTGTACCCCTCTAGACCCAACCCGTGCAAGCGATTTTTGGCGAAAGGATTATTTACGCACAGACAATACTGCTTTTCATCTCATATATTTTATCCATCTGATGTCTTTTGGTTACAACGGAAAAAATTCATAAGCTTTTTTTTTTGGGGGGGGGGGTATTGCACCCCTCTAGACCCAACCCGTGCAAGCGATTTTTGGCGAAAGGACTATTTACGCACAGACAATACTGCTTTTCATCTCATATATTTATCCATCTGTTGTCTTTTGGTTACAACGGAAAAATTCGTAAGCTTTTTTTTTTTTTGGGGGGGGGGGTCAGGTTGGAGAACCCGATTTTCTTTTGAGGAAATTTGGTCAAATCCCGAGATATTCAGGATAGTTGAAGTGGGTGTTCCCCTCATATTAGCCGAATTTCTGTTCATTTCAAGTTTTATCATTCAACCAAAATTCTTTGCTTTCATTTGGAAACAAAATTAGTGTTTTTTTTTTGTTTCTGGGTTTGTTTTCATGTCCCCAATTTAATGAACAACATAATAAAACATTAGAAGAAAAAGAAAACAGCCATAAGGCTTAGGAGAGAGCCAAGTTTTCACTTCCTACTAGCCCTTCCTCCTACCAAAAATAAGAGGCTGAAAGAGCTAAAGCTGTATAATGAGGTTATCATTTGTTTTTGTCTGTTCCTTTTGAAAAAAAAAACAAAAAACAAAAAACAAACTTACAAAAACTGCTGAAACTAGAAAAATCCTCATTTTATTACCACGTATATTTTGAAAAAAAAAAACCAACTGGTTATAATAATATTCCACCTTGTATAATCAATAACAGCAGGTTTTATTGAATTTTCAATCTTTGAACTTGCTTGAACTTGATCATCCTCTTTATTTACTGCTTCAATCCAAGGACAAAATACCCAATACGCAACCCCTTCCTCGAACGCTTGTAGTTATAACTTGTGTGATCATGGTCAAGCTATGACCTTGGATGTTTAGATTTTCTGCCAGACTACTTTAAACTTTTGTCAGTTCCGCCATTTAACATTATGGAGTCAATTTGGATGGAATATTGATTTAACATGGGACTAAAGGTAATTCATCCCCACTCAATTTTTGCCGAATCAAAAGTCCAAATTTATTGACACGACGCAATGATTTTTCGCTTAGATTCTTAAAAGTATTAAATAAGAAAAATATTTTTTTTTCAAACTTAAAATAAGGGGCAACATTAAAACTTGAAACGAACAAAATCATTCCGAATATGAGGGGGGCTGCCCCTTCCTCAACCCTCGCTTTTTCCGCTAAAGTCTTAAAGTTCTACGAAAATGTTCTTTACAAAAGTTCTTTGCCAATGGACGAGGGGACGTATGTCTTGAAAGGCAACGGGCAAGTAAAATATCTGTAATAAGCAACAATTGTTTGCAACATTTAGTAAGCAACAGTCAGTTACTGACTGTTTTCCTCAGACTCTAACAAGTTTTTAGTAAACAGAAGTTCAATCTTGGAAATTTATGCTTGATTACACCTATTTGACAGCGGACAGGCAGGTTATATACACATTTATACGTAGTGACAATTTTGGGAAAAAAAAAACGAATAACTATATTTCATCATTCAAAAAATACTTTTTAAATCTATTTTCAAACCAACGTGCTCAGCCCCCTCCCCGAAATGCCATTGGAATTTTGTTCTAAATTTCCGGAACTAAATAATGAATAGTGAAGACGGCACACGTGGCGTCTCGATACTCGACTTCGAAATTATCGGCATTCTTACCACCAAATGAGTGAAGGGCTCCATTAACACGAAGTAACAGCCTAAAAGCTGAGGGGGACATACACTGAGGTAATTGATATATTCATCAAACAGTTCGTGGTAACGAACTGTAAGTAAGGAGCGACCCGGCTCAATGGTAACCGAAACTCTAGAAAACGGTATTTTGATACAAATAGATACATCAAAAGAATCAGATTTTAATGCTGATTTCAAATATATAAGTTTCATCAAGTTTAATCCTACACATCAAAAGTTAGGCGTCTGAGGAAATTTGGCTGATTTTCAAAAAAAGGGGAAAAGACCCCCTAAAAGCTATAGAACCTTAATGAAAATAACACCATCATATTCAGCGTATCAGATAACCCTACTGTAGAGGTTTCAAGCTCCTATCTACAAAAATGTGGAATTTTGCATTTTTTGCCAGAAGAAAGATCATGGATGCGTGTTTATTTGTTTGTTTGTTTGTTTGTTTTTTTTTTCCCCAGGGGTGATCATATCGACCCAGTTGTCCTAGAATATCGTGGGAGGGCTCCTTGGAATGGAAATTAAAAGTTCTAGTGCCCTTTTTAAGTGACCAAAAAAATGGAGGGCAACTAGGCCCCCTCCCAAGCTCATTTTTTCCCCAAAGTCACCTGATCAAAATTTTGAGATAGCCATTTTGTTCAGCATGTTCGAAAATATTATAAGTATGTCTTTTAGGATGACTTAATCCCCCGAAGTTCCCGGGGGGAGGGCTGAAAGTTATGAACTTTACCCAATGTTAACATATAGTCTTGGTTATTTGGAAGTATACAGACGTTTTCAGGGGAGATTTTTCCTCGTAGTGGGGGGGAGGGGGTGGGTCGAGGGCTATGTGGGAGGATCTTTCCATGAAGGAAGTTTTCATGGGGGAAGGGACATTGCTATGAAGGGGACGCCGGACTTCCCAGCATTATTTAAAAAAAGATCAGAAATTTAATATAAAAAACAAGTATTTCAACTGCAACAGCAGCAACATCGAAACTTTAAACGAACAGAAAATATTACATATATGATTAAGTTCGCCCCGTAGTCAATGCCTCGCTCTTTAAGCCAAAGATTTGTTAGTACTTTCATAAGAGCTATTTATTCTAATTAACGGCCTTTGTGATTAAGCGGTCATTTTTGAAGAATTAGAACAAAATTCGAACTTTCGCTTAAAGAGCAAGGTATTGACTAGGGGCCGAACCCCCTAATAAACTTATTAAAAATGTATGAATATAGAAGTTTGTTACCTAAGTTAATTCATAAGTTACGTATGTTTATTACTAATAAAAACGTTCGTAAATAAAATTAAACAAGTTTCGAGAAAGCCATTTAACTAAATAAAAGTAAATTAATATGAAAATTTTGTTTTAACTATTCATGTACGGTTAGCCAAGATCAAAACCTGCATTTATTCAAAAATGTTCAAAAATTAAATAAAAAAAACAAGTTTTTTAAACTGAAAGTAAGGAGCGACATTAAAACTTAAAACGAACAGAAATTATTCCGTATATAAAGGGACTGTCCCCTCCTCAACGCCTCGCTCTTTACGCTAAAGTTTGACTCTGTCTCACAACTTTATTTTTTAAAACAATAAAAAACTTTAGCGTAAAGAGCGAGGCGTTGAGGAGGGGACAGTCCCTTTCATATACGGAATAATTTCTGTTCGTTTTAAGTTTTAATGTCGCTCCTTACTTTCAGTTTAAAAAACTTGTTTTTTTATTTAATAGAAAACAAAAATCGGCTATATATAACGCATATACATTTACCGACGATGCGCCTGCGAGCACCGGTATATCCCAAGAAGCTGGAAGGTTCTACCTAAGGATTAGGTAGAATTCCTAAGGGTTCCTAAGGATTTTAGGTAGCGATTTTTTTTTGTTTAGCTAAAACAACATTTTTATGTGGTGCTATCTCTTTTGTTAGCTCAAAACGGCATGGAGTTCAAACTTTCCATTTAAGTTGAGCCCTTCCCAGTTTTCTATGACGTTTTACTGAATATGACCACCTGTGGTCATGAAAAACGTAACAGGAACTACGAAAAAGTAATATAAACAACAGAACTAAGCACTCTTCTGTCTGTGATTATTCTTTTCCAGAAAAACAAGTAACTCCTGTCTCTGCAAATTAATTAAAAAAAAACTTTTTCCATAAAAAAGCTTTTTAAAGAACAGTATAGAGCTCCATTAAACCTAAAATGAACAGAAATAAAGTCAAATCATCGTACAAGCATAAAACTACCACACTTCACCTTCAATAAATAAATGAAACCCAAAACAAACAGAAATTACAATAAATAACCGAGTCAAACTTAAAACCAGCAAAAATTAACATGACTAGGACTGACAACCCCCATGCTTTCTCAAAGCCACAAAATAATTTGCACTTTAGTAAAAAAAATGACCGTGGATTTTCAGTTTATTATATTTATACTGATATAGTTTTAATAATCTTTTATTTATTAAAGTGAAAACGTTTAAAGTGTATTTTATTTTCAGCAAAGTGCAAATGATGTTTTTGTCTTGAGAAGGCATGAGGGTTGTCAGCCCCACTCATGTTCATTTTTGCTCGTTTTGAAATTGACACAATCATTTATTGCAATTTGTGGTCGTTTTGGTTTCTCCGATCACTTTGACTCTTAAAAAGGGCACTAGAAATTCTGATTCCAATCCAATGAGCCTCCTCCGAAGCTTATACGACCACCCTTTCCATAAAAACCTTATATGCCCCAGGGGCATAATTTTCAACCCTTACCCTGAAGGTTGAGGGGGAGGGGTGTCATCCTCATAGACATAATTAATGGACTACGCTGAACAAAATGGCTATCCCAAAATTTTGATTGAATGTATTTGGGGAAATGATGGGCATGAGGGAAGGGTTGGTTGCCCTCCAGTCACTTTTGCGACTATTAAAAAGGGCACTAGAGCTTTCAATTTCCAATCGAATCAGGGGCGGATCCAGGATTTTTCTTAGCGGGGGCGCATAATAGGTTGCTTCGATAAACTTGGGAACAAAGAAATATCAGCAATAAAAAGGGAACCTCGACAATTATGCGTCGTAGGTAGGTAGTGGAAATGGTAATAAATTTGATCTAAAATCTGGTGAGGGTTAAAGTTCTAATAAATCTGTTGACATTAAAATGTATATTAAGTTATAAAATCCACCCCGCTATAAAAATATAAAAAGCTGTTCGTCATCTATAAAAAAAGATGATAATTAATATTTTCTGCATAATTTTTCGCCTTTGCACTTCAGACCACTATAGCGAATGACTGAAGCTTTGTAATGCAAAAAAAAAAAAAAAAAAAATGCTCTTGAACAATGTTTAACTAAATGTATTAACAAAGTGTATTGAACAAAATGTATTAAACATTAATTACTAGTTCGTTTAGGGGTGTAAATAGGAAAATAGAATAAAGAAATAGAAATACATAGAATACATTTTAAAACGAGGGTTTTAAGAATAGGCAATAAAGCATTAACTAATCGCTATTTTTTTTTAAATAGAGTTTTAATAAACAGTGTCAACTTTGATGAAATATCAAACATTTACTAATCAAAATTTCACTTTTCATAACAGCGTAGCGCATCTTTCCACTTTTTAAAGTTTTATATATTTTGCTTAAATTATAAAATCCACAATTTTATAAGAAGAAGTCTATTTCTTTATTTCTACTCCCACCATATCTATTTATTACACGGTCAATGTCTACTTCAATATTTTGGTGAACTTTTATGATGGCTAGTCCAGTCAGTCTATAGTCCTGTCAGTTTAGAGCTCTTCGTTGGTATTTCCTCTTCTATACATCCTAAAATATTCGAATAAATACCAAAATCATAAGAAAAATATGAACTCTAATTAAGATGCATGTAGAAATGTGCTTCAAACTAAGTATATGAGTCGAAATACTCCTTAAAAAACAAATAATTATGTTTTTGTTATTTTTTCATTTTATAGGTATAGATTGGTTATTTAAATTCTCAGGGTTTCAAGCTGTTGTAGATTTCTCATTAATTTTTTTTTTAATCTTGACATTTTCAGATATTCAATTCAAACGTTTAAGCCTCGATATGTCTGTTGAGCACAAAAATAAAATTTGAAATTCTTTTAGCATTAAGCATTGAGAAATTCTTTTAGAAAGAAATTCTTTCATTAGAAATTCCTTTAGTATTTAGCATATGCAACCCGTATACAAAAACATAACTATATTTTGTGACTGATTGGTATTGACAAGATGAGAAATTCTGAAGTAATATTCTAGTTGCATTCCGTTTCCGTGATGTGAATTTCCACTTTTTTTCAATATTTCATTAGTAAATATTTAAAAAAAATCGATGCCATTCTACTGATTCAAACTGAGAACTCAGAGACCCATCTCTACCGGCTAAATACAAAAATAAACACATAATTATTTGCCTTGTGACAGCACAATCCTGAAATATCATTTTGATAGCCTAAAGAAGTTAGAATTTAAAAATTCCCTTCCTTGTTATTACGAAATGAAGATTTTCGTCTCCTAGTTGGCTTTTGTGGTAATACGGACAGACTCCCTTGATAAATCTAAATTCAATTAAATAATTTTAGGCAGTATGCGTCATCTGTAAAATCTAACAGAGACCGCACAAAGCAACTGAAACTTTGATTCAAACTCGTTTGCAAAAAGACAGGGTTAACAATTAAAAACTATTAATAACTCAACTATTAAAAACCAATTACAAAACAATAACTTTCGTCCCGATGCCAACCCGAGCAAGCAGTCCCAACCCCAAATCCGCCACTACGTTGGGGGCAACCCCCGCGCCCCCACCTGGATCCGCCACTGAATCGAATGAACACATTTTGAAGTTTCTGCAACAACTCATTCTGTGCGACGTGTCCTGGTCTAAAAAAAAGAAAACTTTTTGTCCACATAGCTCTTTACTTAGGCAGTACTATTGCGCTGCCTATTATAGAAGGATGTTGCCTTCGTTTTACACTATATATATATATATATATATATATATATATATATATATATATATATATATATATATATATATATATATATATATATATATATATATATATATATATATACATATATATATATATATATATATATATATATATATCATTTATTGAGTAAAGGGTAATAAGGGTTCAATGTAGTATTATTAGAGTGCTAGTGGCCTTTTGAGCCGAAAGTGACTGGAGAGCAATCAGGCCCCCTCTCTCACCCTGTTTTCTACGAATGTATCCGGTCAAAACTTTGAGGTAGTGAATTTGTTCAAAATAATCCGAAGGTCAAATAACTATGCCTTCGGGGTTGACGATCCCCCCATAGTTCCTGGTGCACGGGAGGTAAGTTATGTAAGTTGCCCATTGTTAACATATAAGGGAAAAGAGGGCATGTTTGATTCTATGTCTCCGAAAGACCTTCGGATACTAAGGTGAAGCTTTAAGGTAATGTTGAGAGGGATTGCGAACACAATCAAAACACACTATGTGCTTACTGGTTGTCAAAAGGGAATATCAGCAATATTTAAGGAATGGTTCAGGTTCTTTTTATTTACAAACTAAATACAACTACAATAAGGGTATGCCCGGCAGAGAGTCTAGCTCGTATTACCGGGCAAGAAACTTTTTAAGTTTAAACTTTCAGCTTGAAAGTTTCAAGGCATGTTAAGGGGATATTGAACAGGGATTAGAGAGAAACCCTCCACTCGTTACCCTTTTAGGTGCCTCCTCTGCTCAACACTGATCACAATTTTGAATTAGTCATTTTGTTCAAACTCATGAAAAGGTCTAAAAGGTATCTTCAGGTAAAACCTTGGAGAATGTGAAGGGGTAGGTTAAACTAAATCAAAAGGAACTATATGCCTCCAGTTTTTCAAAAAGGGGGATCTGCAAAGTCTTAAGAACAGCTGAGGGTATTAAGTTGAAACTTTCAGGACATGTTGAACAGAATGATGATGTTGAAGGGACCCTCAGCTATGCCCATTTTAGCTGTTCTTTCTCCAAAAACATTTGATCAAAATTTCGAAATAACATATTGTTTAAAATAGTGTAAAAGTTTAATGACTATGCATACGGTGCAAAGATTTACAGGTTGTCAAAAGGGCGTACCAACAATATCTAAGGAACGCCTGATGGTATTAAGTTTTAACCGTCAGGGTATGCTGAGGGGGGATGTTGCAATATGATCGCTGAACAGCCAGTCCCCTCCGCCCTTGTCGTCCTTTTTTATATCCTTACCCTCAGTATTGATCAAAATTTTGAAAAAAGCTATTTGGCTCAAAATAGTCCAAAGGTCTAGTAACTATGACTCCGGGGATGCAATGCCCTCAGCACCACCAGTGCAAGGATTGTAAATTAAGCAATTTGCTCTTTTACATGCTGGATTTATCATTAGGAAAAGGGGGAATGTTTGATTGTGGGTTTGTTCGAAAAGGCTAAGGGTATTAAGGTGAAACTTTGGGAAATACTGAGAGGTATGTTAAATTCAATCAAAAGATAGTATGCGCATCCAGCTAATAAAAAAGGCGTATCGGCAATATCTCAAGGAATGGTAAGTGTACTAAGTTTAAACTCTCATGGCATGTTGAGGGGGATGTTGAAAATGGTTGGAGGGCAACCAGTCCCCTTCCCATTCTCTTTTTAGCTGATATAAGTTGCTCATTGTTTTAAAAGGTTGATTATTGGAAAAAGAGGACTTGTTTGATCCTGAGTCTCCAAAGAGACTAAGGGTACTGAGATAAACTTTTAGAAAATGTTGAGGAGGATGTCAAGCAAAATCGAAACACATTATATGCAGGAGGGGTGTCAAAGGGTACAACAACAATATTTAAGGAACGGCTAAGGGAAACTTGAAAGGCATGTTGAAAAATAAACATAAACAACAGGTAGAACAATAGAGATTTTTTTTTTTATAAGACTGTGGAACTCTAGCCACAAATGAATATTTCAACCCTATATCCAAGGGCCGCACAAAAAAAAATTCCTTTTGTTCTAGCTGTTGTTTGTGTTGATGATGGAAAGGCATTGTGGTCTTCGTCGCTATTGATGTTGAAAAAGGAACGGAGGGAAACCGTCCCCGTCTTACACTTTGGATTGCCCCCCCCCCTTTAACCCTTATTTAAATCATAGAAAGTCGTTTTATTCAAAATAGTCACAACTTCTAATAGATATGCGTCCGGGAATGCCATTTCCCCCAGAGCCCTCGGGACAAGGGATGTAAATTATGCAATTCATCCATTTTTGCATGCAGGATTTATGGTGGGGAAAGGGGGGGAGTAGTTGATCCTGGATGTGTCCGGAAAGGCTGAGTGTATTGAAATGAAATTTCGGGGAATTTTGATGGGTGTGTTCACAGTTTATATAATTATCCAGTAAGTTTATCGCAGATCATTTCTGGTCTTCATTCTCGGTACGAACAAAAAGCTCCTTCCACTTCTTTTTGCATTAGCGGGTTAGTCTGTTTCCGATTGTTTCCAACAAAGTGCATTATTCGTAATAGCGGGTTTCCACTTGTTTCCGATTAGATCACAGTCTGACTTGTCTACCCGTGAAAAGATCTGATTCCGCTTATGTTTCTATCTGCAAAAACGTTCTCTGGAGCACTCGCACCTTGGTCCGGGTTTTTATAATGGGTGAGATAGGGAAAGATCATACTGGATAATTATATAAACTGTGGGTGTGTTGAGCTAAATCAAAATAAAAAATCTACATCCAGGAACGGATAAGGGTATTAACTTGAAACTTTCAGGATCACTACTACTACTTCTATTACTATTACTACGGCTGCAAATACGACTGGCTGCGACAGCGACCCTGATTACTTCTGACTGCGGCAACTCGCAAATGTGACTATGATTGCATGCAAATCCTACTACATATACTTGGGACTATTTTAAGGGAATGTGGGGGGGGGGGCTTTGAACAAAATGAAAACACACTTTGTGCATGCTGAGTGTTAAAAAGGGCGCATCAGAAACATCTTAGGAACGGCTGAGGGCACTAAGTTGAAACTTTCAGGGTAAGTCAAACAGTGCGTGGAGGGAAAAGGGTGTCTCTCTAGGCGCCCTTAATACTGTTCAAAATCATGAAATAGCCACTTCATTCAAATTAGTTAAAATGTCAAATAACTATGCCTTTGGGAAGGATGTTAAGCGAATCAAAAGATGTAGTATGCATCCAGGTTATCCAAACAGTAGGTATGCAATATCCTAAGAATAGTAAAGGGTATTAAGTTGAAACTTTGGGAGAATGTTGAGGGGGGTATTGAACTTTGTCAGTATGTAACTATGTACAACCCTCTTATCAAAAGGGTGTAGATGCAATACATGAGGATCGCTAAAGGTATTTAGTTGAAACTTTCAGGTGATTTTGAACTAAATCAAAAGATACTATGTACACCAAACTTACTAAAATGATATGTGAAATCTGTAAAATATCGGAACTTTCAGAGAATGTTGAGGTTGATGCTGCACTCGGTTAAAATACAGTGCGTGCATTTCGGTTGTCAAAAAGGGTATATCTACAATATCTCGGGAATGGCATAAGACGCTAATTAGAACTAACAAATTAGAATAGAATATTTTAATTCTTAAGCAACAGGCGTGAAAACTGGAGAAATATTCATTATAATAACCAATAACAAACTTTGGCAATAAAAAAGAACAGAAATTAATACAAAAAAAATCCGAAAAACAAGTTTTTTAAAGTCAGACTAAACTATTTTTAATAAATTATACTTTTTCATATTTTTAATTTTTATCTTTTTAATGACAGTGATTTAATTTTTATTTGTCGTCAATGTTTTGAAAAATAAAGCAAACTATTCAAAATATAACAGTTTTCAATAAAACACTAATGACACAATAAACTTTCGAACTTGATCGGCCAGAGGAGGGGGAAGGGGGCAATAGCTAAACTCATGCTTGAAATAACTTGTTCGTTTAAGTTTTACTGAAATATTCAGTTTAATTTCTACTTGTTCTAATATTTATTTATTTATCTATATCAGTATCTGTTATCCTTAAGTTTGATATGATCATTTATTTTAAATCTGTTCGTTTTCGATTTAATTCATTTTTTAACTGTAATTTAAGGTCTTTTTAGTTTGAATTATTTTAGGATTTTATTTCTAATCGTCTCAAGTTTGATATGGCTTCTTTATTTTTTATAATTTGTTTTTGTATTTTTTTTTTAATACTATATAAATGAAAAACAAAAATTCAAGAACAGCCAGAAACAGAAAAAAAGCTTAACAAGACATGGTATGATTTAAACGGGTCAGGTAAACAAAAGCTAAAATGGGCGACCTGATATGTCAACGGCCCTGGAAATAATCTATTCGTAATAAGCTGTTTGTCGATTTTTTTTTTGAGCTACCTTTTCCTTTCTGTAGAGAGAGCCTCATTTTTTGAACTTTTACTATTTGGAAAATTTTAACTGTTTTTGTGTTCCATTATATTTAATTGTTTCGATGATCATGTCTAGTCAATGTGGTCTCAAACTTATTTACCAAATTTCCTTTGCGTTGCAGAAAGATCAACTTCTTGTAGATTTTCAGTCTTCGAAAGCGGGGAAAGGCAACTGTTCTCCTCTCCTGCAAGTGTCCTTATGCGATAGCCATTTTTAAAAGAAAATTATGTTAGTTTGTTGCACACATTGTGCGAAGATAATGAATATGATGATGGGTCATAAGTCAACTTAAGCTGAGCGCTTGTTTTTCATGAATTTGTTGCGCACAATAAATGTTGCTTCTTTTTTTTACTAGATTTTTTTTTTTTTACTACTTTTCACAGATTCATAATACAAGACGTGAATTAATGTTTTGATTAAAATGAACGATCTGAGTTTTTTCGGTTATCCATCTCTGCCAGCAAACCCCATTAGATTGAGTCAAACTTTTCAGATCGCTTGTTTGTTCAGAATAGTTGAAAAGTCCAACTATTTTGCTTCTGAGTATAGCACGGACCTCACAGCCCTTGGGGTGGTGGCCGGCGTTTATCCCCCGGGTATTACCCCCTCCCCGGAAAATACCCCCGGGAAAATACCCCCGGGTAAATACCCCATTCGTAAAATACCCCCCCTCCCCCTCCCCAACGTGGAAAATACCCCCCCCCACCGCGAAAAATACCCCCAACGGAAAATACACCCTGGAAAATACCTCCCCACGAAAAATACCCCCCCCCCGGGGGAAAATACCCCCACGGTAAATACTCCCCGTAAAATACCCCCCGCGGGAAATACCCCCCCCCTGTGGAAAATAAGGCTTTCCAAATTTGAGAATTTTATTTGAGTTTTATTTTTTTTATATATCCGTAGGGGGAAGGAATTTTGGTACTTGTGTATTATGCGCCACTCATTCAAGTTTACGCTGTGTAAAACTCGAGAACAAAACGGTTTCTTCGTTAGTTTCTTTCATCTTAGCATGAGACAAGACAAAGACAGGTGACAGAATAGATGAGAAATATATAATTTGGGCTATATATTTGTACATAGGGGGGGGGGGGGTGGTAAAGTATTCGGAGAGTTTGAATTCAGAAAACAATTGCTTCTGGGTATGGCCACTAAAAAATTACAGAAGAATAGCGAGGTATCTGGAAATTTTATTAACTAAAAAAAAAAAAAAAAAAAAAAAAAAAAAAAAAAAAAAAAAAAAAAAAAAATCCCAGTATAAAGTAAACGTAATGTTTCATTTAAGTGTTTTTTTTTTCAATGACCAATTTTCCAAGTATTAAGTACTATTGTTAGGTTAATGTAGTGTTTCATTTAAGTGTTCTATGATGATCGCTGATCAAAGTTTATGTTATTTGTGCCTTTCATTTATGAATTCTGCCCTCCCCCTGATTCCACCCATTCCCTTCAAGCTCCGTCAATTCCACGATTTTTTGCGGCTGTCCCAGTTGTAATCTATGTTTGGTCATCGAGTATACATATTTTATTATAAGTTTTCGATCAGTATCAGTTGTAAATTGGAAGGAAAAACATCTAAATCTTATTTGGAAAAAAAAAAAATCAAATATTCCAAAAATACATGTGCACATGATAAGCTTATTGTCGCACTGAATGCTGATAATGAGAAATACTTGAATTATGAAACAAGTGTTAGGGGTGATCTTATTGGAAATTAATTTCAAAAAACTTTTTCTACAAAATAAGTTTCTCAAAGAAAATTAAAGAACTCCACTAAACAAAAAACAAGAGCAAAAATCAAATAATCTACCAAGCGTGAAACTACCGCAAATCAACATCGATAAATAAATGAAACCCAAAACGAACAGAAATACAATAAATAACGAGTCAAACTCAAAACGAGCAGAAATTAACATAAGTTTGGCGCAAAACCCTTATGCCTTCCCAAGGCCAGAACAAAATTTGCACTTTACTGAAAAAATATAAATGGTTTTACTTTTTTAACTTTAATAAATCAAATAATATTAACATTTTGATTACTAAACATTAGTATATGTATGTTAAACTGACCATGCACATTCATTTGTGTTTTTTTCAGTAACGTGCAAATTTTGTTCTGGCCTTGGAAGGCATAGGGGTTTTGCGCCCAACTAATGTTAATTTCTGCTCGTTTTGAGTTTGACTCGGTTATTTATTGTAATTTCTGTTCGTTTTGGGTTTCATTTATTTATCGATGCTGATTTGTGGTAGTTTCACGCTTGGTAGATTATTTGATTTGATTTTTGCTCTTTTTTTTTTAATGGAGTTCTTCACTTTTCTTTAAAAAACTTATTTTGTAGAAAAACTTTTATTAATTAATTTCTGTTCGTTTTATATTGACATAGTCTATTCAGGGAAAAAGAAAATAATACTTTAAATCTTTTCGTTTTTTAAGACTTTATAGTTTGGCCTGCTATTTGTGTGCTGGAGAAAAATTTTCAGCAATTTTTAACAACATACACCCTTTTAAAAACCTGGACACAAATAGTTCCTTTTAATTTAGTTTCATACCTCCTCTAGTTGACCTGAAATGGAAAACTTGATACCATTCGCAAAAAAATCTGTTTACTTTCTTTGATAGCTTGGATACACTTACGCTATTTTGATTTGGTTAAATTTTAAGAGCAGAAGTAGCCCCGAAAGTTTGAACATAATACCCTCAGTCGTTCTTGGGATACTGCTGAGATGCCTTATTGGGAATTAGTATTATCACAGTGCATTTGATTTAATCTTAAGGCCCTATTTAGTTTTTAAACATAATGGGCAAATGGGAGGATGGAAGTGGAAGGGGGACTAGTTGCCCTCCAATCATTTTCGACTATTAAAAAGGGCATCAGCCCTTTCTATTTTCAATCGAATGAGCCCTTTTCGAAGTTCCCACGACAACTTCTCCGATACGAAGTGCCCTGGTCTAAACAACAACAACACAAAAAATAATACATTATACCCACATCGATCTTTACTATAAAAATGTCAAGTCTTCCAATCACTTTCGACTATTAAAAAGGGCACTAGGCCTTTCGATTTCCAATCGAATGAGCAATTTTGGAAACGACAACTCTTTCTATAAACACCTTATATGCCCTCAGGTTATAAATTACAACCCTTATCCTAAGGTCATTCTCAAAGACCTAATTTCCAGAGCTTTCTACGACGTTGAACAAAATGACTATCTGAAAATTTTGATTGGATGTGTTTGGAGGAATGGTGAGCGTAAGAGGGAGGTTAGTTACGCTCCAATCACTTTCGACTATTATAAAGGGCACTAGCCCTCTCAATTTCGAATTGAATGAGCCCCTTTTGAAGTTTTACGACAACTCTATCTATAAAATCTTATATGCCCCCAGGGCATAAACTACAACCTTTGCCCTTGGGGCTCTCGGGGGTTTGTCATCCTTAAATACATGATTTCCAGAACTTTCAACTATGTTGAACAAAATGGCTATCTCTAAATTTTGATTTAATATTTTTGGGGAAATGGTGGGCGTAAGAGGGGGGTTAATTACTCTCCACTAAATTTCGACTATTAAAAAGGGCAATTTCAATTTCCAATCAATTGAGCCCTTTATGAAATTTCTATAACAACTTTCGATATAAACTTTAATGCCCCCAGGGCATAGCTTACAACCCTTGCACTGAGGGCTCTGAGGGGGTTATCATCCTAAAAGACCTAATTTCCAGATTTTTCAACTACGTTGAACAACATAGATATCTAAAAATTTTGATTGGATGTGTTTGGGAAAATGGTGGGCGTGAGAGGGGCGTTAGTCCCTATCCAATCACTTTCAACTATTAAAAAAGGCGCTAGCCCTTTCAATTTCCAATTGAATGAGCCCTTTTGAAGTTTCTACGACAACGCTTTCAATAAAAACTTTATATCCCCCAGGGCTTAACTTATGACCCTTACCCTGAGGGCTGTGGGGGGAGGGGTTGTTATCCTTAAAGACCTAATTTCCAAAACTTTCAACTACATTGGATAAAATGGTTATCTAAAAATTTTGATTGGATGTGTTTGGGGAAAAGGTGGGCGTGAGAGGGGGGTAGTTGCCCTCAAATCACTTTCGACTATTAAAAAGGGTACTAGCCCTTTGAATTTCAAATCGAATGAGCCCTTTTTCAAGTTTCTACGACAAAGATTTCAATAAAAACCTTATATACCCCAAGGGCATAACTTATAATCCTTGCACTGTGGGTTGTGGGGGAGTGTCTGGGGAAAAGGTGGGCGTGAGAGGGGGGTTAGTTGCCCTCAAATCACTTTCGACTATTAAAAGGGTACTAGCCCTTTGAATTTCAAATCGAATGAGCCCTTTTTCAAGTTTCTACGACAAAGATTTCAGTAAAAACCTTATCTCTATGTGTATCTATGTGTATTATCTCTGTGTGTCGTCTCTATGTGTGTGTCGTCTCTGTGTGTGAGTCGTCTCTGTGTGTTTGTCGTCTCTGTGTGTGTGTCGTCTCTGTGTGCGTATCGTCTCTGTGTGTATGTCGTCTTTGTGTGTTTGTCGTCTCTGTGTGTGTGTTGTCTCTGTGTGTGTTTCGTCTCTGTGTGTGTGTCTTCTCCCACAGGGGTGATCTGACGTTAGAGGGTTGCTATAGAAACTCAGCGATAATTTCCCTATTATTACTACCTTTAAATTATCCCGAGCGAGACCGTTTTTAGCCTCTTTTATCACCTAGCCGAAGCCCGGATTACGTCCCAGGAATGATTAGACACAGACCAAACTCCCCCACTGCGCGTAGTATGGCCGGATTTTGTCTCCCAAAAAGAGTAGACACAGACCAAATTCCCCCACAACGCACGGGGTGGATGGTAACAAGAATTTCTCGAAATAGAATTTCCCTTACTTTGCATGTTTTGATATTTTGGTAAAAATATACCCTGGGCTAAGAGAAACCGCTCAAGGGGGGGGGGGACTGGACACCCTCGGAGGTGGCCAGTGAACAGGTTGTTACCTTAGTGAAGGGAGGCAGGATAACCATAAATGTACGCCTGAAAATTAGCGCTTTGTGTAACGATAAAAAAATAAAACAGTGTTGAGCTGGTGTCGGCGAAAACAGTTCCCCTCCCCCGGAATCCTCTCCCTTCGTCTTTCCTTAAATTTGGTATGTTATCTTTATCATTTTAAAGGTACAATAACGCCCAAAAACAACATCTATTATCAATGCTCCCTCTGAAAATGATGGCTACTAGAAGCGAGCTGAAAAATATTGTCAGCATAATGTGAAATATCCATGAATTTATCTTAGTGAAAAAGGGGTATTTCCTTAAAAGCTTTTAATATGTCTTAAATTCCATCTGATATCTCTCTCCCCTCCCCTACCCTCCGGGCTTGCAGGCTAGAAGCCCTGGTTTTCTATAATAGATGGTTCTTTTTTGTGTATATGATAATATGACATTTTCATCTTTTATTTTTTGTCTTGTTTTTTTCTATGTTTTATTGCTTGTTAATTTGTTTTTATTTTCATGGTCTGTGTTTTTAAGTTTATAGCTTGGGACGAGTAAGACACGCATTTGTCCTTTATTAATATCTTGAAAACAAATACCCCCTGTAGTCTATCAAATTTGGCAGTAAACACGCCGTTCCAACGAGTGTTTCAGCCATCTGGGAATTTTGTCTAGTAACAACGTGGGGGAGTTTTGCTAGCTGGGGGTATGTCTGGAAAAAAATCATAGGGGATTTCAACCAAGTAAGACACGTATTTTCCCTTTATTAATATCTTGAAAGCAAATACCCCCCGGAGTGTATCAAATTTGGCAGTAAACCCGCTGTTCTAACGACTGCCAAAAAATGAAGAATCTCAGGTGTCGTGCAATAGTTTATTTTTAGAATCCGGTTCAAGATACAAAATATTGACAATTGTTTCATGGACGATTTGCTTGGGGCACTATACCGTTGGCAGGGAATGACCTTTCGAGTCCTGTCGAGGTCAATAACTATAGAAAAAATGAACGGTGTTTTGAGCGAAAAATGAAACGCTGAAAAAAGAAAGGCTTTTCGGTGAAAAAATGTCAAAATGGTATTATCTGGCAGTGAGGGATGCACAATCAGTGTGTACTGACCGCCATTAAGTTAATGAATAAAAAACGCTTTGTGGGGTTTCGGGTGTCGTTACGTTACAAGTGGGGATTCCCCCATGGGTTCCTGTGGTAGGGTTATGCAAAATTGCGTGAAGTTTATTAGACCTGTCTGTTTGAAATGGGGCAAGTCGTATGACGTCATTGGAGTCCAGAGGGGTGTGTCATGGAGTCTTTCCAAGTGTGTTCCCTTTAATAGAACCGGTGACTGCACTGTGCAGGTGCGAGGGGTTGGTAGCTCTACTTGTCTGACCCTTTAATGGCGAGGGTGTGTCGCGTGGAGTAACATGCGCTTGAAACGGGGGTGTGCACCGTGACGTCAGAAAGCATGCGCTAGAAACAGGGTTGAGGGGTTAGGAGCTTATTATTAAAACTTGTGTATTATACGAACCACATTCCAAGTAAATATCTCTGGGAAACTTGCCAGGGCTAGTCGTGCCAAATCTTGTCTGGGCGGGAATTTTGCCTAACATTGTGACATCTGGTCCCCAAAACAGAAAATCATCCTTAAACATTCTTCTTGCGCCGTTCGAACAATTAGAAGAAAGGAGTAGTCCGTATGTGTGTTGCAGAAAGCAGTGATGGGATACTACTTCAGTGGTGGTTGGGTGACAGGGAATATATTTCAGGAAATATTTTTCATAGGAATAAATTTATTTTCAAATACTTTAGGAAAAAACTCTCAAATAAAAAGAGCAATTAAACTCCATGCAAAATGAAACAAAATACAGAAAATTTTAAACGACAATGATTTCTGGCAAAGGGATCAATTTATTTAACCAATAATGCATTTAATTATTATGCATTTAATCTTAAAAGAAAATCAAAATCAAACCAAAATTACAGAAGATTTATTGCTTACGTAGATTATAACAGATGTAGACTTGTCTTTATGAAATTTCTTACGCCTTACAATAGTTTACAGAAGGAGTAGAAATACTCAAAAATCATCCTGCCTGCATAGATACCACGTTTTGATTTTATAACGGTCATGTAAAATGTACCTCTTTCATAACAGGTCAATTCTCCCTCCGTCGAACTTAAATCCCTTATATATTCAGGCATTAAAAAAAAGAAGAAAAAAAATAGAATAGCGAAAGAAAAACAAAATTTAAACTCACCATCCAGCTGCCAAATTAACCCTCTTTTTTTAGTGTCCTATTCAACTAAATAAAGTGAACAGGTTCAAAAAAAATCGTTACAAGAGAGTCTTATCAAATAGTTTGTGATAAAAAAAAACTGGAAGTAAAAAGTAACTTTGACGAATATTCACCAAAACTAAAAATGGAATTCTCATGACAATTGCTACCGGCAGTATTGGCTTTTTATGCTGCCTCTAGATATATAAAATTCTTTCAGTTTATTGTTACCCACCCAAAACCAAAAATCTGTGAAAATTTGCCTGGTTTTTTTAAAAAAAGGAACACCCCCCAAAAAGCAAGCGATCTTATTGAAAATTCTTTTATTAGATATATCATATCAAAGAATCGTACCATAGAAGTTTCAAGCTCCAATTTTCAAAATGTGGAACTTCGCTTCTTTTTTTTGCAGAAGAAACATCGTCGATGCATGTTTATTTGTTTTGTTTTTCACAGGGGTGATTGTATCAAAACAGAACAATTTATATTTGTTTTAATTTTTAAAATTAATCCTTACTTTAGTTGAAAACCCTATTTTACTCGTTTAATTACATTTCATGAAACTGTAAAGTTTTATGAATACAATACTTTTGATAACACAGAAAAAATGATAAATATTTCAATGATCTCTGTTTGGATTTTGAGTGGTAATTAAATAAAACTTTTTAACTGAAAGTAAGGAGCGACGTTAAAGTAAGGAGCGACGTTTTTTTTTAACTGAAAGTAAGGAGCGACGTTAAAACTTAAAGCGAACAGAAATTATTCCGTATATGAAAGGGACTGTCCCCTCCTCAACGCCTCGCTCTTTACGCTAAAGTTTTTTATTGTTTTAAAAAATAAAGATGTGAGAAAGTCAAACTTTAGAGTAAAGAGCGAGGTGTTGAGGAGGAAACAGCCCCTTTCATACACGGAATGATTTCTGTTCGTTTTAAGTTTTAACGTCGTTCCTTACTTTCAGTTAAAAAAAACTTGTTATTTTTTTATTTAATTTTTGAATGTTTTTGAATTAATACTGGTTTTGATTTTGGCTCACCGTACATGAATAATTAAAACAAAATTTGCGTATTAATTTTACTTTTATGTGGTTAAATGGCTTTCTCGAAACTTGTTTAATTTTATTTACGAACGTTTTTATTAGTAATAGGCCTAAATATACGTAACTTACGAATTAACTTACGTAACGAACTTCTATATCCATATATTTTTAATACGTATATTAGGGGGCTCGCTTCCTAGTCAATACCTTGCTCTTTAAGCTAAAGTTCGAATTTTGTTCCAATTCTTTAAAAATGACCGTTTAATCACAAAGACCGTTAATTAGAATAAATAGCTCTTATGAAAGGAATAAAAAATCTTTGGCTTAAAGAGCGAGGTATTGACTAGGGGGTGAACCCAATCATATACGTAATATTTTCTGTTCGTTTTAAGTTTTGATGTTGCTCCTTATTTTCAGTTGAAAAACTTGTTTTTTTAATTAATTTCTGATCTTTTTTTAAATAATGCTGGGAAATCCGGCGTCCCCTTCATACCAATGTCCCTTCCCCCACGAGAACTTTCTTCATGGAAATATCCTCCCACATAGCCCCCGAGCGTGGGAGGAGGCCTAGTTGCCCTCCATTTTTTGGTTACTTAAAAAAAGCACTAGAACTTTTAATTTCCATTCCAATGAGCCCTCCCACGATATTCTAGGACCACTGGGTCGATACGATCACCCCTGGGAACAAAAAACAAAAAACAAAAAAAAACAAACACGCATCCGTGATCTTTCTTCTGGCAAAAAATACAAAATTCCACATTTTTGTAGATAGGAGCTTGAAACCTCTACAGTAGGGTTCTCTGATACGCTGAATATGATGGTGTGATTTTCATTAAGGTTCTATAACTTTTAGGGGGTCTTTTCCATTTCTAAAATCAGCCAAATTTTATCAGGCGCGTAACTTTTGATGGCTAGGATTAAACTTGATGAAACGTATATATTTGAAATCAGCAATAAAATCTGATTCTTTTGATGCATCTATTGGCATCAGAATCCCGTTTTCTAGAGTTTCGGTTACCATTGAGCCGGGTCGCTCCTTACTTACAGTTCGTTACCACGAACTGCTTGATCAAACAGTTCGAACTGCTTGATCAAACAGTCATCTAAATCAAAAAGTTCGTGGTAATGAACTGCAAGTAAGGAGTGACCCAGCTCAAAAGTAACCGAAACTCTAAAAAACGAATTTTATACCAATAGATATATCAATGGAATTGGCTTATTATGCTGATTTGAAATATATAAGTTTCATTAAGTTTAGTTCTACCCATTCAAAGCTACGAGCCTGAGAAAATTTGTCTGATTTTCGAAAAAAGGGAGAAAGACCCCCTGAAGTCATAGAATTTTAACAAAAATCACGCTATCGGATTCAGTGTATCAAAGAACCCTACTGTAAAGGTTTCAAGCTCATATCAGCAAAAATGCGGAATTTTGTAATTTTAGCCAGAAGAAAGATCACGGATGCGTGTTTATTTGTTTCTTTGTTTTTTTTTTTTTTTGTTTTTTTTCCATGGGTGATCGTATCAATCCAGTCGGCCTAAAACGTCGAGAGAGGGCTGATTCTAACGGAAATGAAAAGTTCCAGTACCCTTTTTAAGTTACCAAAAAAATTGGAGGGCAACTAGGCCCCTCCCACGTCACTTTTTTCCCAAAATCGTCCGATCAAAATTTTGAGATAGCTTTTTTCTTCGGCATAGTTGGAAGCCCCAATAACTATGTCTTTAGAGATAAAATGGCCCCCTACACCCCCTGGGGAAAGGTTTTTAAGGTATAAAATTTACCTATTGTTTTATTTAGTTATTGGGAAGTATGCATACAAATTTTTATTGGAAAGGGGAGGACGAATTTTTTGCTGGAAGGATTTTGCACGGGGAGAAATTTCCATGGAGAGGGAAGTTTCAAGGGAGTGAAATTTTCAGGGGAAATTTTACACTGGGTGAATTTACCAGAATTATTATACGAAATTTCTTTATATGTCTTGCTTTTGCTTTACTGATTCAATTTTAGCCGTGGAGATGTTAAGGGTAATTGTCCGGGGTAAATTTTTGCCAGGATTGAATTGCGCAGAGGATATTTCTATGGGAAGAGGGATTTTTCCGTGGAGGTGGAGCCAGGTAACCTGGCGTTATTTAAAAAACGATCAGAAATTAAATAAAAACAAATCAACTGAAAGTAAGGAGCAACATTAAAACTTAAAATGAACAGAAATTATTAAGTATAAGAGGGGAGTTGCCTCCTCCTCAGCACCTCACTCTTTAAGTTAAAGTTTTAATTTTTTCCCATTTCTTTAAAAACAACTCCTGAAACACAAGGGTCGTTTGATTAGAACGATAAGTAACTTTTTAAAAGGGCCAAAAAACTGTAGCGTGAAGAGCAAGGTGCTGAGAATGGGGGGGGCCTAATATATGTAATAATTTCAGTTCGTTTTCAATTTCAATGTTGCTCCTTACTTTCAATCGAAAAAACTGTTTTTTTTTTATTTAATGAAGCTTAGAGACAAACATTTTTCTAAAGGCAATGGAAAAAATATGTAAATTAAAGTAAAAGTTATAAAAATGAAAAAAAGTAATCAATTACAAAAAAATACACAGAAGAATTGCCTACTTACAAAAACTAAGATATAAACTCCCAGCAATCAGTTCTGCTGAGCAATGCCGAAGCGTTGGATGGATATTTTTTAACAATTAAATAAAAAAAAAACAAGTTTTTTAAACTGAAAGTAAGGAGCGACATTAAAACTTAAAACGAACAGAAATTATTCCGTATATGAAAGGGGCTGTCCCCTCCTCAACGCCTCGCTCTTTACGCTAAAGTTTTTTATTGTTTTAAAAAATAAAGTTGTGAGACAGAGTCAAACTTTAGCGTAAAGAGCGAGGCGTTGAGGAGGGGACAGCCCCTTTCATATACGGAATAATTTCTGTTCGTTTTAAGTTTTAATGTCGCTCCTTACTTTCAGTTTAAAAAACTTGTTTTTTTTTATTTAATTTCTGATCGTTTTTTAGTTAATGCAGCTTTTATTTGCATAAAAATTTTAATTTTCTTTTGCTAAATGGATGTCTTTACAAATTAACTTACGTAACTAACTTCTATATTCGTATATTTTTCTTCTGGCAAAAAATACAAAGTTGCAGATTTTTGCAGATATGAGCTTGTAACCTATGTAATAGGGTTTTCTGATACGCTGAATCTGACGGTGTGATTTTCATTAAAATTCTTTCACTTGTAGGGGCAAAATTCCGTTTTTAAAAGTTTCGATTACTATTGAGCCGTATCGCTTGTTTTTTTATTGTTTTTTTTATTACGTATATGTTATTACGTATATGAGGGGGTTCTGCCCTTAGTCAATACCACGCTCTTTACGTTAAAAGTTAAAAAAAAATTTGATTCACAAACCCCTGAATCACAAAGGCCGTTTAATTAGAATAGATAGCTCTTTTGAAAGCACTAAAAAAAACTGTAGCGTAAAGAGCGAGGTATTGACTTGGGGGAGAACCCCCTCACATACGTTATAATTTCTGTTCGTTTTAAGTTCTAATATTCCTTCTTACATTTCAGTTGAAAAAACTTGTTTTTTTTTTATTTAATTTCTGATCGTTTTTTAAATAATGCTTGGAAATCCGGCGCCCCCTTCATAGAAATGTCCCTTACCCCAAAGAAACATCCTCCACGGAAATATTCTCCAGAGTAACTCCCTCCTCTAGCCCCCCCTCCAGAAAAAATCCTTCCTGAAAATGGTTGTATACTTCCCAATAACCAATAAATAATGCTGGCAAGTCCGGCGCCCCCTTCATGGCGATTTCCCTTCCCCCATGAAAACTTCCTTCATGAACAGATCCTCCAACATAACCCCCGACCCACCCTTCCCTCCCACTAGCAGAAAAAAAACCTCCTGAAAACTTCTGTATACTTCCGAATAACCAATACTATATGTTAACATTGGGTAAAGTTCATATCTTTTAGCCCTCCCTCTGGGTACTTCGGGGAATTAAGTCATCCCAAAAGACATATTTATCATATTTTCGACCATGCTGAACAAAATGGCTATCTCAAAATTTTGATCGGGTGACTTTGGTAAAAAAATAAGCGTGGGAGGGGGCCTAGTTGCCCTCCATTTTTTTTGGTCACTTAAAAAGGGCACTAGAACTTTTAATTTCCGTTCCAATGAGCCCTCCCACGATATTCTAGGACCACTGGGTCGATACGATCACCCCTGGGAAAAAAAAAAAAAAAAAACAAACAAACAAACAAATAAACACGCATCCGTGATCTTTCTTCTGGCAAAAAATGCAAAAATCCACATTTTTGTAGATAGGAGCTTGAAACCTCTACAGTAGGGTTCTCTGATACGCTGAATATGATGGTGTGATTTTCATTAAGGTTCTATAACTTTTAGGGGGTCTTTCCCCCTTTTTTTGAAAATCAGCCAAATTTTCTCAGGCGCGTAACTTTTGATGGGTAGCTCTAAACTTGATGAAAGTTATATATTTGAAATCAGCATTGAAATCTGATTCTTTTGATATATCTATTGGTATCAAAAATCCCTTTTTTAGAGTTTTGGTTACTATTGGGTCGGGTCGCTCCTTACTTACAGTTCGTTACCACGAACTGTTTGATATCGACAGTTTTGAACTTGATTATCAGACACCAAAATATTTAATGCCTTTAGACCCATTTTTTTTTATAAAAAGCAACGCATTATCAGAGTAGTTTGTTCAAAGTAAACCATTAAAACTAAAATTAATAAAATTAAATGAAATTTTTTAATTCAATATTTTTAGAATACCAAACACCAATATATTTGACACCTTTATGCTTCAGAAGTGTAAAAAATTCAATCTTTTTCAAAGTGACAACTAAATAAATATAATCACTCCTGGAAAAAAAAAATGATAATAAAACACAAAAAAACATATCCGTCCAGGGGGCAAATACAGAAATTCCCAGCATTTCGTCCAAGGGAAATATTTGTGATTATAGTGGCTTCATATATCAGCTCATGGATACTCTTGCAATGCAAGCAAAAGTGAACGGCACATTTTTACCGAAACTGCCCCTCATTAAGTTGTTTTCCTTGTGTTTTCTATAGTTAAACTTGTGTACTAATAGCTGCACTAATTACTAATAAACAAATACATATTTAGGATCACCATAAAAGCTGATTCTTTGATTGAATGTTATCATGTTATCAATAGTTGGGTTCTTACACTTTCGTTACTGACAAGAATCGTTATTTACTTATTATTCATTACTATGTAGAATTTGATTTTTTTTTTTTTTTTTTTTTTTTTTTTTTTTTTTTTTTTTTTTTACTCCAACCAAATCATATAGAAAAAAATGTTTGTGAAAACTGGAAAAGGGTCTCTCAGTCACAAATTAGAACTTATATTTTCCTTATCAAGGGTAAAAATCTATTGGCAGGCAGCCAACAATGGGGCAACACACATTTTTTCCACGTTTTCTCCCTATTCTGCTCTTTTTCCTTTGTTTTCATTATAATTACTTTATATTCCCAAATTTTCAGGGGGCCATGGCCCCCCTACCCCCCCCCCCCCTGTCGGCCCGTGGGCCTGTTGGTGCCCACGGTCCCTGACCAAGTCGTTCCTACTATAAAAAAAAACTACTTTTAGCTTGGGAGCAATGCTCTGGCCTAATTTTCTCCGATTGGCTTAAAACTTACATGTATTGTTTTCTTGGCCAAGGTGACCACACATTTTTGTTGTCAGGGGACAGTAACCTATTAGGAGTCCAAAAATGGACCGAAAATTTTTTGGCCTTGACCAGTCTGAAACTTGTCTTCAGTCCTTGGACCAAGAAAAACCTAATTTTAAAAAAGGTGTTTAGCCAAATGGGCCCCAAAAAGCTCAACTTTTTTTCCAAACGCAGTTTTTAAAAATCACAAGTAGGTTTTTCTTGCTCGTTTTGAAGTCATATTTAGACAGGACGAAAAGAACCTTATTTATATCAATGTTCAGGTAAATTAAAAACACGGTTCAAAACGCAAATGACGCAATAGCCTTTAGAGGGGGGGTGTAACCCTACTTTTGTTTGTGGTAATTTCTCTTTGTTTTAAGCTTGAATTGATTATTCATAACAAATTTTATTCATTTTAGGATTTATTTATTCATCTATATCAATATTCTGCTATCTTTGTTTTTAATCTGATTATTTATTTAAATTTCTGTTCGTTTTTGGTTTCATTTATCCTTTGATACGAATTTATGATCATTTTGAGTTCTGAATTATTCACACGACTCTTTACTTTTCTTTGAAAAAATTCAATTGTAGATAATTAATTTTGGAAAAAAATCAGAAAAACACAAACGCTATGCTAAAAATAGAGACAATAAGAAGAACAAGAAAGAAAAGAAGAAAGAACAAAAGAAACTCATATCTGGAACAGTTGTTTTATTCTGATTATAAATAGAAAGAAATTTTTTCAGCTTCCAAGCGAAGTATTTCGCTCTTTACTAGGTTCCAGCTTCTTGCTATAGCCTTGATGACAGTAATTTAGAGATCTCATCCCGTAGAGGTTACATTGGGTTCGGGTCCTCAAAAGGCATAAGGAGAACACCAGCTCTTACTTGCAATAAACATAGACGGATCCATCCATCTTTTCTGTTAGATATCCTTAAGACATGAATTTAGGTGCCTAACTACTTTTCCCCCCACAGAGGATAGCGTCAGACAATCAAAAGACCCAACTGGGATATCTGCTTTTACTTTCCACTTAGTTTGACTGAAATATGAGAGCCTCTTATGCTGGATCAGCTAAGGACAAGATTTTAGTGGCCCATCCCCTCTCCCCTTATAGTCCAGGTTTTATATGGGACTAAAAGAAATCCAAATAGTACAACAGTAATTTTTACTTTCTACCGTGTTTAGTAAGGATTTGACAATCCCTTCTGATAGATGCCCTAATTACAAGGATTAAGGGCTCAAACATGATTTTGAGGCTTTAAATAGCTTCCTGCCGGTTCAAACAAAATCCTTAGAGCTCATCATGTTCATGTTCTGCATTTGTCTGCCGTTAAACTACCTGTATGAAATTTGATTTTGGCTTTGAAACGGCCAGATTTTGCCTTTTTTAGTGGCTAAAAAAAGCGAAAACTTTTCTTCTCTGTCTCATGACCTCCACGGAGATTTTTTTGTGTGTAATTTTATATCTTACCGCCACCACACTTCAATATATCGCTAATCGCCATAAAAAGTAACAAAATAACATAAAACAACGAAAGCAGTAGTACTCAGAACACCAAAAAGCAACAACAAAAAATAAGACGAAACACACGAACAGGAAAGCAGTTTTATTGCTCTCCAGCGCAATAAAACCATAAAAAAAATTCTGAAAAATAAATTTCCCGCTTAAAATTTATGAAACTATTGAAGTGGGAAGCATAATTTATCATAATAAAAGTAAGATACCAAAATTTCCCGCTTAAAATTTATGAAACTATTGAAGTGGGAAGCATAATTTATCATAATAAAAGTAAGATACCAAAATCTGAGTTTTTTTTAACACTATTTTACTGATTGCTTACATTTCTTTTTAAGGTGATCTTTCTACTGTCAATTTCCATTTTTTCGACGTTGGCAGTTTCGATTGTAAAAAGAGCAGATGTCCAGACGAGTACAAGTACAGAAAGATTAGACATTCATAGAACAATTACCCCGTCGCCTGGAAACCCTATTACTGGCGAAGAACATTATCACTCAGAATCATCAAAGCTTTCTGTCACAGCGTCACCAAAAATAAAAAGGTATGCTTTAAGAAATAGAAGGGCAGATGTACAAACTAGCACTAGCACAGAAAGACTCGATATTCATAGAGAAATCACTCCTTCACCTGGAGGCCCAGTCAAAGGAGAGGAACATTATCACTCCGAATCTTCGAAGTTATCTGTTACAGAGAAATCGGGATCCAAAACAAAAAGAGAAGTGCCGAGAAGCAAAAGGTCTGATGAACAAACAAGTAGCACTACCGAAAAAAATAGCATTTATAGAGAAATCAGTCCTTCTCCCGGAGGTCCTGGCGTGACAAAAACGTATAATACGCTGCCTCCTCAACAAAAAAAGAAAAGATTTGCTTCAAAAAGCAAAAGAGCGGTTCTAAGAAATAAACGCTCTGATTTTCAAACAAGTACAAGCACTGAAAAAGTAGATATTCACAGGGAAATTACTCCCTCACCTGAAAATCCCGTTTCAGGAGAGGTAAACTATCATTTTGAATCGAAAAAAATTGAAGGAACTAGCGCACCAAAAATAAAAAGACAGTTGAATAAGGGGGAAAGTCATGGTGTTGACATGCTGATGCTACTGCAACATAGCAAACCTTCAAGATTTATTAGAAGCCCGCAAGATGATCAGAGCGCTAACCAAAACGAAGTCGATAGCAACTCTAATAAAGATGAAGGAAGAAGATTGGATGAAGACCGACAGAAAGTTGAAAATGAAAAGAAAAAAGTTCAAGATGAAAAGAAAAAGGTTGAAGATGAGAAACGCGAGCTAGAAAAACAAAGAGAAAAATTACATGAGGAAGAGGATAGAAACAAAAAAGAGAGGGATGATATTGAGCAACAGAAAAAGGAACTTGAGGAGAGAAAAAATCTTGGTGATGGTGGAGAGGGTAATAATGATGGTGAATCAAGGAAATATGAAAATGGGTATGATCAGGATGGGAAAGGAGGCAAGGGCCAGAAAGGTGGCAAAAAACCAACAAAAGGTGAAAAAGATGATGGTAAAGGGGACACGGGAGGTGATGAAAAAGATCAGGAAGGAGACAAAAAGCCTGGAAAAAAGAAAGGTGACAAGGGAAAAAAGGGAGATGAAAAGGTAGAAGATACTCAAGATGAAAACGATGGAGAACCTGAAGGCGATGGTGGGAAAGGAAAGGGGGGTAAGAAACCGACTAAGAAAAAAGAAGAGAAAGATGAGGGTGAAGAAGACCAAGAAAATGCAGAGAGTGAAGAACCAGAAGAAGAAGAAGATGATGGAAAGAAAAAACCCAAAGATAGTAAACAGAAGCCGGAGAGGAAAAAAGATAGTAAAGATAAAGGATATTATAGAGCACAGAGACCTAATGGCGAAGAAGATGAAGATGAATGTGACTATTTTATTTATATTATACAGCCAGAGCCAACTAGACCTAAGCCGCAGCCTAACCCTACTCCCATGCAACCACAAAGACCTTCGCAGAGGCCAAAATGGTGGAATAACTTTAGACCCCAACAAATGGACTATGAACAAGAGAATCAAAAACCAAGTCAAAGACCATCACAACCCTCGCGACCTGGCTATTCTCAGTCCCAAATGAGCGGATGGAACCAAGAATCAACACCTATGGGGCAGCAAGGATATCCTTTCTCATGGAACCAGTGGGCTGGTCAGCGCAGGCCAGGCCAAAGCTCATCGTGGAGTCAACCAAATAGACGACCAAGCCAAAATGTCGGATCCTATGGGTACCCATTTGGGTACTCAGGGTTGGCATAATTAATTACGTTAATTTTCTCGATTATCCATGTGATTATTAAGTATTTACCTGTTATTTTATATGTATGGTATCGTACTTTTTTTTACAATATATTATTTCGTTTTCGTGAATATGTCTCACCTCACATAACATAAATACTTGAAAGTCTTATTTTTATAGGTTAAAAAAAATGAAATACCTGAATCAGCTCAAGTTTAAATTCAGTTAATTTAATACAAAAAAAGTGGCTTGGACAGTTGAATCAGAATCATGCAAATAGCACGAAAGTTTAATAATTTCAGTATATTCTAATTTAAACTAAGTTCACCTTAGTCAATAGCTGTTAAAACTTGGTCTTAACTCCCAAAGAAATTGACCCCTAGAGGTCAATCCTGGCTCTCAACAACCCCGGAATGATCCACAAAATCTTAACTACTCTCTAGTTCTTGTTCCAAAGAAACTACTACTACTACTACTACTAACAACTCACCGCAGCACCAAGGCGCCTGAGGCCAACATAGCTACGCACGCTCCTCCTCCATCCTAATCTATCACTTATTCCTAGCCTTAGTGACTTAGTCTTCTTAACATTAATTTTCAAACCTATTCTAGCACCCTGAACTCGCAAAACCTCTAAAAGTTTGTTCATTTTGATCACACTTTCCTCTAGGATGCTTAAATCATCAACGTAATCTAAGTCCAGGATAATTTTTCCTCCCCATTTGATTCTGTGGTCTCTCGTTGCCTTTCCTGTGCTCCTTAATACAAAGTCCATCAAAATAATCCATATAAAGGGGGATAGAACACAACCCTGCTTAACTCCTGATTTAATACAAAACCAGCTGCTAACCTCATTTCCTACGTTAACCGCAGCAGTGTTATTCTCGTAAATAGCACTAATCACTTTAATGTATTTGTCTGGCATACCATACAAAGATAAAACCTTTGCTAAGGCTCTTCTATCAACAGAATCGAACGCTTGCTCATAATCTATAAAACTAAGGACCAAAGGTGTTTGACAACTCAAGCACTTCTCAACTATTATCCTATGAGTGAAAATTTGGTCAACGCATCCTCTACTTTTTCTAAAACCGCACTGTTCTTCTCTTAAAACCTTTTCTACGGCATCTCTCAGTCTAAAAAGTATCATATTACTAAGTAATTTGCTACCTACAGAGATCAAACCAATGCCTTGATAATTACCACATTCACTTTTATCACCTTTCTTATAAAGTGGCTTAATTAATGTTTTCCTAAAATCATTTGGTACTTTCCCTATTTCAAAAATCATATTCATAATCGTCAGTAACTTATTTCTAACCTCAGAGCCACCATATTTAAGAAACGCATTTACAACCCTATCAGCACCTGGAGCCTTATTATTTTTTAATCCTTTTAGTACTGTCATTAATTCTTCCTCGCAAAACAAATCTTCCTTCACATCCAAGGTATCACAAACTTTTTCATTTTCCTCTATATCTTCTCCTGCAACTATATCTCGGTTTAGCAAATTCTCAAAATGTTCTGCCCACCTCTCTTTAATTCTTTCCTTATCGCTAATTGTGGCCCCATTCCTATCTTTAACTGGGCCAAGTCCGGATTGACTACTCCCTCTCAATTTATTGACATGCCAGTACAATATTTTACTATTATGCCGTCTAGCTGCATCTTCCAGATCCTCGGCAATTTTATCCATGGCCTCCTCTTCACGCCTCCTTAGTTCACATTTCAATGCTTTCTCCACTTTCTTTACATAAGTTAGTGTATCGGTTTTCAAGGCACTAAAAATGTTAGAAGAAGCGTCACCTAGACAGCAAATATTCAGTAAAATATTAAGTACTTTGTTTCCAAACAACATTAGTTCTCTTGTATATTTTAGTTTTCTTCTGTCCAGCAGCATCTAGCTCAGAAATGGCAAGAGACAAAAACGACGTTTTTTCCCAGTACCGAGATCTCAAAACTGAGAAGAGTAGCCCATTTGAAGTTTACGAAATATTCAGCAATTTTTAGAAAAAATAACTGTTTCCTAGCCCACTAAGTGGTATAAAAAAGAAACAAATTAAACTATCCTAGCTCACAAACTAAACCTCTTAGGAGTCATATAATGCTGGAGGTATAAGAATATGGTATCATCACTTCAAAACCAGGGATCCAACTTCTACAAAAATAAATGACAATGTCCATAAGGACATTTACTTGTTTTGCCCCTCTTTCTTCTAAAAGCCGACGCCATAAGTTAAAAGGAAGACATGTCCAGAATATGATAACCTCCCTGGGAGAGTAGGCTACAATGATTTTTTTTTTTTTTTTTTTTTATGTGAATGGTGACTACTTTAGTAACCAAAACTCTAAAAACTGGAATTTTGGAAATAATAGATGTGCCAAAAGAATTGTCGTTTTATGCTGATTAACTTTAGTGTTACCCATCAAAAGCTATAAACAAGAGAAAAGTTGTCTGACTTTTGAAAAAGGGGGAAATTATCTAACAATTTAAGCATAAAAATAAATATTATTTTAATAGCCACAATGTCATTGAGCAACACACACAAATAATTGATTTATTAGGTAACATTTTGGTGTCACCAGCTATAACACCAATAGTGAGATCAATTATAAACAATTTACATCGCTTATAGGCTGTTTAGATCACTTATAAACGCCTTAGATAACTTATAAACGCTTAAGATAATTCAAATCACTCATAACGCTTTAGATCTTTTGTAAACGGTAAACTCTTTTTTTCTTATGAAACTTCCAACTTTTGGTTGAATTCTCTGAGATTTCGTATACTTAAAAGGGTTGGGCATACAACTGGACTGAAAAAACTACTACTACTACTAACAACTCACCACAGCACCAAGCCGCCTGAGGCCAACACAGCTACACACGCTCCTCCTCCATCCCAATCTATTCAAAGCCTCCTTTTCTACACCCTACCAAGAAGTTCCCATTTCCTTTTAATCTTTGTTTCTGACCTCCTCCCACCCTAGACGAGGACGACCTGCTTTCCGTTTAGCCCTAGACGGTTGGCCGAAAAGAACAATCTTCGGCATTCTGTCATCCTTCATCCGCACAACGTGCCC
Organism: Artemia sinica; assembly: GCA_027921565.1. Taxonomy (NCBI): domain Eukaryota; kingdom Metazoa; phylum Arthropoda; class Branchiopoda; order Anostraca; family Artemiidae; genus Artemia; species Artemia sinica. Next base: position 28,869,765 of record CM051270.1, read on the forward strand.
TAGCCATCTCAACCTTTCTTTCATTATAGCCCTAGAGAGCGGTATTGAACCACATTTTTCGTACAGCCTATTGTTTTAAATACAGTCGGTCAGCCGGGTACCCAGGGCAATCCTTAAGAAATATGTTTGGAAAAAAATTAGCAAATCTTCATCCGCTTCTCGAAGCGCCCATGCTTCTGACACATATTTGACTACTGTCATCACTGTAGCTTTTAATATTCTAATCTTGGTTTGCAGACTTATCTTCCTGTTCTCCCAAAGTTTTTTAATTGTGAAAATACACCCTGAGCCTTGGCTATTCTACTTTTAATATATTCACTGCACCCACCATCTTTACTAATAATACTACCAAGGTAATTGAAGCTGCCCACTTGATCAATCTTTTCAGTATCCATCGTCACCTTTTCATCTTCAGTTATTCCTAGCCTTAGTGACTTAGTCTTCTTAACATTAATTTTCAAACCTATTCTAGCACCCTGAACTCGCAAAACTTCTAAAATTTCATTCATTTTACTCACACTTTCCTCTAGGATGCTTAAATCATCAGCGTAAATCCAAGTCCAGGAGACTTTTTCCTCTCCATTTGATTCCGTGGTCTCACATTGCCTTTCCTGTGCTCCTTAATACAAAGTCCATCAAAATAAATAAAGGGGGATAGAACACAACCCAGCTTTACTCCTGATTTAATATAAAACCAGCTACTAACCTCATTTCCTACCTTAACCACAGCAGTGTTATTCTCGTACATAGCACTAATCACTTTCATGTTCCTACCTTAACCACAGCAGTGTTATTCTCGTACATAGCACTAATCACTTTCATGTATTTGTCTGGTATACCATACAAGGATAAAACCTTTGCTAAAGCTCTTCTATCAACAGAATCGAACGCTTGCTCATAATCTATAAAACCAAGGACCATAGGTGTTTGACAATTCAGGCACTTCTCGATTGTTAACCTAAGAGTGAGAATTTGGTCGACGCATCCTCTACCTTTTCTAAAACCGCACTGTCTTCTCTTAAAACTTTGTCTACGGCATCTCTCAGTCTAAAAAGTATCATATTACTAAGTAATTTGCTACCTACACAGACCAGACTAATGCCTCGATAATTACCACACTCACGTTTATCACCTTTCTTATAAAGTGGCTTAATTAAGGTTTTCCTAAAATCATTTGGTACTTCCCCTATTTCAAAACTCATATTCATAAGCTTCAGTAACTTGTTTCTAACCTCAGAGCCACCATATTTAAGAAGCTCATTTACTACCCTATCAGCATCTGGAGCCTAATTATTTTTTAAGCCTTTTAGTAATGTCGTTAATTCTTCCTCGCAAAACAAATCTTCCTTCACGTCCAAGGTATCACAAACTTTTTCATTTTCCTCTATATCTTATCCTGCAACTCTATCTCGGTTTAGCAAATCCTCAAAATTCTAGCCATAATTCAACTCAGATGGATAATTTTACAGAATTTCGACACTTGTACATCTACCAGAAAGGACTATCCGCTATCAATCAAACTTGATAAAAATTAGAAACTTGTCCTCGTTGCACATTTTGGGTGTCTCGGCACTGGCATCTGCGGGGGGAAACGGGGAGGAGTGTTTGCATTTTTGCCATCAGGATATAACTCCAGAGGTTGTCAGATCTCAATAAATCATGGAGAAAAGTAAAGGTGAGTTACCTTGTTCTATCCTTACATGCCTAATCTGACTTCAATCTATCCTCAGGATGAGACATACAAATTGGATACTATCTTTTTTTTGAGGCCCAGGAACCTAACATATTTTTTTGTGTCGATACGTTAAATTTGAAGATGAGATTTTACCAGTTAGCCTACATCCCTTTCTGGGGTGTTTCCCTTTCTTTGCGAAAAATGGGCAAATATTCTCTGACTCGAACTTTTGAAGGGTAACTTTAAACTTAGAATAAAAAAAAAATCAAGTTTTTTTTCAACTGAAAGTAAGGAGCGACATTAAAACTTAAAACAACACAAAAATTATTTCGTATTTGATAGGGGGTGCCTCCTCCTCCTCAACACTGCTCTTTACCCTAAATTTGACTCTTCATCCCAACTCTACTTTTTAAAGTAATAAGAACTTAAGCGTAAAGAGTGAGGTGTTAAGGAGATGGCAGCCCCTTTCATATACGGAATAATTTCTATTCCTTAAGTTTTAATGTCGCTCTTTACTTTCAGTTGAAAAAACTTGTTTTTTTTAACTTCTGATTGTTTTTTTTTAGATAACGACGGGAAATCCATGAGAAAAAAAAATGGCGTACACGATTTTCGAAGGCCGTTTGGCAAAACTAATCCATCAAAAAATAATAAATAAATTTTTTTTCAATATGTTGATAATGCAAATTAACTTTGTTCTTGAATTTCCTATGTGCCTTTGGTTGTTTTCTTCTTTTTTTTAGTCAAGGACTGTAATACTCCGTTACATGATATATTTTCATTATATGCTGACGGTTTGATTACATAAACTGATTTTGAATATTCAAAATGACTTGATTAATTTTATGAAGCTGGCATCATAACATAGTTGAAAATTTAGTTCAAAAGCTTTAAGCTTTTAAGCTTTAGACTAATTACATAGATTTTTGGGGAAAATCTTTAACTTCTACTATACTTTATCCCCAGAACCCTAATAACCCATGCATTTTGCCATGTGTCATTCTTGTTTTCACTGTGTACCCATAAATTGAATCAATGATGGCAATATGAAGAAACAGAAAAAACACTCAAGAATGACATAATTTGGACTTTATATCTCTAAGAAAAGGAGGAGGGCAAGGTAGAGAAGAAGCTCCGTCAAAATGTGTCAAGTTTTTTCTCTTGTATTCGGTTATAATTAGCTTATTCTTTCGTGAAATAAACTACGATGCAGGTGTATTTTAATTAAATACTTAATTTATCGAGGTGGTTAGGTATTTAATATAATGCATTCTGGGCGGCCTACTACCATAATTCTGTGTTGTGAGACAAAAAGCGACTTACTCTTTAGTGAGAACCAGTTAAAAATGGCCCCTCCCACGAAAAAAAAGATAGGATCCTAAGCGCTCTAGTATAAAAAAACGTATGCACTATTATGAGCACCAAAAACCTATTAGGGTTGCCAACTGCCGACGTTCCCAGCGAATGAAAATAACGCTCAGTGTTTCTGCTCGAAGAGAAGTAAAAATTTGCACGCGCATGGCTAACACCACGCGTGGCTTCTTCCAATATTCTGATTACTCTTACGTCACTCAGAATCCACTAGATTATCTTGCGGCCATTAAAAATATTGCCCTTAAAATCCACTTAATTAAGGTTTTCCTAAAATCATTTGGTACTTCCCCTATTTCAAAAATCATATTCATAAGCTTCAGTAACTTGTTTCTAACCTCAGAGCCACCATATTTAAGAAACTCATTACTCATTTAGAAGTAAAAATTTGCACGCGCATGGCTAACACCACGCGTGGCTTCTTCCAATATTCTGATTACTCTTACGTCACTCAGAATCCACTAGATTATCCTGCGGCCATTAAAAATATTACCCTTAAAATTCTAGAAACTTAAACGTCAGGAAAGCTCTTTACTTAAAATGAAAATTTAAATAACGAGTTAGGTAATAAATCTATCTTTTTATAGCTAAAAGGCGATTTACCTTTTTTATACCATTTTCCATAATATGGACCCTATCCAAAAGTCGTGGGTATCTCTTGCTGGTGCATAATCTTAGGAGAATTTAATCAGTTTGAGAGTAACAAGACGCATCGCCTATGTTTGTTTTGGTGTTTGCTTTTCTATCACCTTTCTGCAGTAAGGTGACAGTCATTTTTACATTTCCAAGAACAGTTGTGCCAAATAGGTTCTGATTTACCTTATTCAATCTGATTCTAAACTTGACAATTTCTTTGATCTTCTTAAATGGAAAGGCCGGTAAGACAACTGGAGGGCTGGGGCAAGGCACAGGCTACAGAGAAAATACCGGTGAGCAGTTATACCCTTTAGACTAAAAAAATTTAATTTGAAGGTTTTTACTTAGCTTTCTCTATAGTCTCATTTTGTAAAAGTGAAAGAAATGATTTTAGATAAAAATCGGCAGATTCTTCCCGTCACGAGTGAAATGAGAAAAAGTACGATGAAAAATACGAGGTAACCATGATGCCTTGCTGACTGATTGTAAAAGTACTCTGGAGAAATCTCTACCTGTTGTATATCACCACTTTATTTTCTGTTTGCCGTCACATACTTTTCTTATTGGTTGGGTATTACAGACTCTTACCAATTATATAAGATAATTTTTTTTTTTACCAGAAAATACTTTCCTTTTGGTTTCAATGCAACAATTTTTAGTCTCAACAAACGGAGAGTGGTAAAATAGACGGCACCAAATCATCTGTGGTAATTCGAAAAGCGTTTAAATGAAAAATTTTGCAAAACAAGATTTAAAGTTACCCCTAATGCTATACAAGTTTCATCAATTGGTTCGATAATCATTTTCTCTTATTTGTTTCTCAAGATATTTACCTCCGTTTTATTTTCAAAATTCTGAACATCTACACGGAAATTATTGGGAATTGAGTTTTCAATATCAATAATAGTTCATATTTTGGATATGTAAAAAAACTTTCTTATTGAAAACAAATGGTCTTAGAACATAGTAAAAAAGAAATGCATAATGCCTTGAGTTGTCAGAACCAAACCGAGATATATGTATCAGAGGAGTTCATTAAAAAGAGAGGCTATAACAATATAATTTGGCAATCAGTTTATTTGCAAGACAACGTGCACAAGAAATAAGACGTATAAAAAAATCACAGCAACTAGTCAGCTTGTCAGTCGCAACTAAACAACCAGATTATTTTTACTTTTGTATAAAAACATCCGAAATTATATCACAAAAGAACAATATGTTCTAAGAAATTAAGAAAGTCCAAAAAGAACGTTTATCGTCGGAAGGGAAAACCACCACCCAACTGGAAACCACCACCCCACTGGCTACCACCGCCCCACTGATTACCACCACCCCAGTGATTATCCCAAGGATTACTCCAAGGGTCATCATAAGGGCCATAAGGAGATGGATCATATCCCTCTTCAATAATAACACCACCACTAGGTCCAAATGGTCCAAACACACCACCACCTAAGGGTGGCCCACCAATACCGAAACCAAAATTAATTCCTGGTCTGTTGTATGGCCCCAAACCTAGCCCAAAACGTTTTTTTCTCTGAATTTCATCACTATTTCGTTTTTTTCTTAATGTTGAAGCTGGTTCATCTAATGAAAAAGGACCATCTTTCGGTGCATCTACTAAGGGGCGACTCGCTGGATCAGAAGGCTCGCTTTCTGCACTTTCTGAACGCTGATTTTTACGATCGTCTTCTTTTGATTCAGAGCTACTTTGGGCATCATCCTCCCTGCTGGATGCCTCCTCTTTTCTAGCATTTTCAGCCAAATTTATCATTGATTCTCTTTTTTTACGATAATAAGGATACGGTTCTTGATATTCATATTGTCTTCCTTGTCCCAAATTAGTGTATGGGGTATCGAAACTATCAATAGTAATTTGAGATGAACGATACGAGGGGTCGTCATAATCATTTTCATCTTCAAAGATTATCGTTTGTCTTTTTCGCTTCTCTTGGTTAGTTTCAGGATTACTACTACTTGGCCATGGTTTTTGATCTGCGGCAGACATGTCTATATTTACCTTGTCTTCTTCCTGACCTTCTTCGAAACTGATCACGGGTTTGTCCTGTTCACTTCTGTCAGAGTCAGTAACAATATCTATATTAGCATCCGCTTGTCGTTTCTTTAGTGGTAGGATTACATCAATAGATGCAACAGGAATGTCAGCTTCATCTGCAACTATTTCTATTGGTGATGCAATTTCATCAATGGGTCCCGATTCTTCTCTGTTTGAAAAGGGACCTTCTAGTAAAAGATCCGGCTCATCATCTGCTACCTCAACTAATACGTCCTCTGGAACTTCATCAACAACTAAAATTTGACGCCTTGAACGAGTTTGCTGGCGAACATTTTCAGCTCCTTGCTTAACAGACTCAACGGCTTGTGACCCTCGACCTTGAATGTCACTAGCTGTCTCCTTTATTGTCTCACCGACCTGTTCTGCCTTTTGTTTAGCTCCAGCTCCTACGTCTTTGGCTTTTTGGGTCATTGAGTCCCATCCACCCTTAATTGATTCACCAATCGGACGTTCCGTACTGAAAAACAAAGTAACTTACTACGGTGTAAAAACATAGAAAAATAGATTGCAAAAGGCTTTGTAGACATAAATGAGAAACTAGAAAAATATTTGAAAATAACCTGAGACCATCCAATTCTACAATCATAGGATGCGCTGAGTGTAGTCTAAGAGCAATATGCCTTCAATGTTTTTTTCCCCACACAACTTCATATGAACATCGTAGAAACTCCAGGGAGGAAATAATTTGGTTTAAAATTTGAAAGCAATACTGCCAAGAGTCAAAACTACTCAGAATTTAATAACCCCTCCAGTGCTCTTCTGCCACCTAGCCCCCGTAGCCCCCAAGACTTCCGATTAACTTTTGAAATTGCTATTTTGTTTGAAATAGTCAAGACTCGATAAATATGCCTTCAGGGATGGCATGACCTCCACAGCTCGGGTGAAAGGGCCAAAAATAATGTAAATTGCCCATTGTTACACATAGGTAAAATAACGAAAAAAGCAGGATTGATGTTGGGTGTGAAATTAGCTCAAAACCTTAAAGGACCGTCTCTGGGTCAAATAAAATCTAACATTTTGTTGTAGGGAAAGAGAAGCGGGAATACAGAAAAGAAGAAGAGGCAAAGAAGAAAGTCAACGTCTGGCAAAAGTAATTTCAAGCCACTACATCCGAATCATTATATATTCATGTCTGCAAATACTATTCAGCTATTAGGATTGGTCATAAACATTTTTGGTCATTCCAGGATGTTTTCCATAGAATCAGTTGACTTTTCAAAATTTGCTCGACCAGATATAACGTTACGATAACCTCTGACAAGTTTTCGTTTTTTTCCCGTTTATTCTATTTAGTATTTTGGTAATTAAAAACGATTCCAAAACAAGTTGAACTCATTCAACTCACTATTTAAATCAAGCAAATCAATCAAGCACAAACGAACACTCCCTTTAGTTCAATCCCCCACATAATTCAGCCCGATTTAATTCAATCCCGTTCATCTCAACATTCATTCACTTCAACCCCAGGGCATTTTGATCCTTCAACTCAACCCCAATGCGAGTCAAATTCAGTACATTCTATTCTATCATGTAACCAGTTGCACGCATAAACGCGGTTCAAGTTTAATAGAGTTCAGTTGCAGAGTTCAGTTGCAGAGTTCAGTTGCAGAGTTCAGTTGCAGAGTTCAGTTGCAGAGTTCAGTTGCAGAGTTCAGTTGCAGAGTTCAGTTGCAGAGTTCAGTTGCAGAGTTCAGTTGCAGAGTTCAGTTGCAGAGTTCAGTTGCAGAGTTCAGTTGCAGAGTTCAGTTGCAGAGTTCAGTTGCAGAGTTCAGTTGCAGAGTTCAGTTGCAGAGTTCAGTTGCAGAGTTCAGTTGCAGAGTTCAGTTGCAGAGTTCAGTTGCAGAGTTCAGTTGCAGAGTTCAGTTGCAGAGTTCAGTTGCAGAGTTCAGTTTGGATTGACTGTGAGTTGACTTATATGAACAGCATCACAAACCGTTCAGAATGTAAAAAAAGGAACTTGCAAAATCCAATCTTTCAATTAGGAAAATATTGATACTATGTTTACCATCCATTTATGGCAGCTCAATTATTTCTCTATGAAAATATCTGGTTTAATGCCATTTTATTGAAATAGAGAAAAAACCTACAAATTATTCCTTTTACAATTACAATTTTTCTGTTAGTTACTTTGTGTATTTGATGCCTGTTAGTCTAAAAGATGGATTGGAATTACAAAGACAAGTAAGAATCGATTTTATTGCCCCTTTGAATTTGTTATTTTGAATTTCAAATATTGTGCCTAGAATGTAAAAATCTATCATAAATATCTGCAAGTGTATTTGGCAACAAACTTCGCTTTGAAGAAAGCAAGCATTTGCTGTTCACGAAAAAACAAAAAAAAACACAATTATGTGGTCATGCAAAAGAAGCTATAGCTCTTCACTTGCTTACGATTCCGTTTCACCGATCCATCACATCACATAACATAATTATATAGTTTTTATAAAGCCCCCGTCAATTTAGCTAACATTTAAGTTAAATCAAGATACATTGCACATTTTCGCTTCACAATTAAGCAAGGGTACGCTAACATTATTCATCCATAGAAAATGAAAAAATATTCCCTACAATGAACAGGTTTTGAGGAATTACAGCATAAAATATAGATTATATTTAGCGATTGGGCATACATTGCCAACTGATCTAGCAAAGCAGTTACCATGTAAGATACATTTAACTAAAAACAAGCCTCTTTGTGGATAATAGGTTGTACTTTTGGGTCCCAGATCATCGATTTTAACCCCCTCCCCCCCCCAAAAAAAAAAATCAGTATTTAGTCACTTTGGCCTGTCTTGGAGTAATTTATACAATTAATGCCTATAAGCAAAGAGAGTACACTCACTTAAATCCAGGGTCCAACTTTTTCATTCCAGATTTCAGCTCTTCTCCCAAAGAGGGTTGCTCTTCCCACTCTCTTGCTTTCTGCTGCATGAACATCAGCTCTAAGCCTCCTTGAGGAGGTAAGAGAGCACCTTTATTTCCCCATTGCGACGTCGGCTTCGCTTTTTGTCTGATTTCTTCTTCCGTAAAAAGCTGACCACTTTTCCCTCTACTTTGTTCCTCGGGCTTTTCAGGGCTTTGTGTTTGTTCTTCTTCATTTGTTTGTCTTCTCTGTCTAATTCCTGCTGCAATATTTTTCATAGTGTCACGTGTCTCGTCTACTGGCTTTGAAGCACCCTTCTTAACATCTTCGCTCACGCTTTGGGCTGTTTCAGAGGCTTTATCTTTCACTGCTCCAGCGGTATCAACAACTTTTTCTGTCAATTCACCGACTTTTTCCATCATTGATTTTCTCAAAACAAAATAACCTTCTCTCAGCTTTAAAGTCTGTTCTTTTATCCATTCCTGGGCCTTTTCATACCCTTCTTCAATAGCCTCCGAAGTCTTATCCACTGCTTCCTGACTTGACGTATCTCTTGATTGTCTTATGCGTTCCCCAGCTTCTTTCATCATACCAACGGCTTGATCGATAACACTCTCTGCTTTATGAGCTGCATGTTCTCTAACGTCAGCAGTTGCTTCGCCGAGCTTATTAGCTGCAGTGTGCAGCCTGTTTGCTGATTGAGCAGTTGCTGCCGATTTACTTAGTGCATTAGCCTTTTCCATGGCTGCATCTTTTACAGCAGAAAAGCCTTCTTTAACTTTCTCACTTTGCTCCTCCATCCATTGTCTTCCTTCTTCTCCCAAATTTTTATCGACCGCTTCTTTGAGTTTTTCACCATGTTCAGCAGCTTTTTCAATTCCCCCTTTCACTCTTTCGCCAGCGCGGGAAATAACATCTTTAACCTCCTCTGATATCTGGCGCTTTTGCCTTAGTTTTTTTGTTTGCTCATCAGCATAATTTTTTACATCTTGAGCTTGCTGGCCTACAGTATCAGCGGCAGAGGATGTTTGGTCTTTTAACGATTTATAACCACTCTTGATTGTTTCCCCTGTTTTTTCAAACCACTCTTTTGTTTCTTCTCCAAATGGTTTCTCTGTCCTGTAAAATATACGCTATTTAATGAATAAAAAATAGCCAATTCTTCAAAGAATTTACATCAACGGACCGGCAAGATTACCGTAAATATAGTACCGTGAATGTCCGAAATTTCTTTTTATCTGCTTGGATTCAATGAGCTTTGCGAGTCAGCTTTTTCAGTTTTATGTAAGCTATGACAGTAAAAGTTAATTTAAATTATGTTAATTTAGGCTATGTTATGTTAAATTTGGTTATAAATATCAGAAATGGGTTAAAAACCAAACCTAACCTAACTTGTCATTAAACCTTGCATTAAATTGAAAAAGATGGACCTAGTTACGCTGACTAAATCCAAGGAAAAAAAAAAGGTATTTCGGACATTCACCGGTAAACCTCGACATTCACAAATTTGACAGTTACGGTAACATACTAGAAAAGATAGAAGAAACAAACATAAGCAAATACAGATATTATCTTGTGTTTAAATTGGTAATACATTTCAACTTATTTTAATATTATTTATTTAACTGTCAAAACTTAGAACATACCGACGACCTGTCATCCTATTCTTTTTTTTATTGACCTTTAAGTTTGCTTAAATTTGAATGGACTCATTGAACAATATTTGATGTGCACAAACGTTGACGTAAGGTTAAGGCTAAAACGAGAAAGTTCAAAACAAGAGATAAAATGGCAGAAGAGGAAAAATAGCGAGAAAAAAAACAGGAAGAGAAATCATGGAACAATAGAAGAGTACACACACAAAGAAAGATGAGCAGATATTAACTGCATGGCTCAATTAGTTTCTCACAGTATTCAAACTATAACAAATTAATTTTCCAGTTACAGAAAATGAACCTTAAATTTATAGAAGCAGGAGAATAAAAACTGTTTTATTTGAATATTTATTATTCTCAAAATTCGTTTCATGCGGAATGCCATAATTTTTCAAATTACCTGTTCAATTTGAATTGAGTTTTACATTAAGACATGAAATTTGACTGTTCTTTTATTTAATTTTTGTATTTTTATGTCAACACTTTATAAACTAAGATAAAATAAGATGAGAAAGGAACGCCTAAAAACATCGTCACTAGTGAAGTTTCAGATACAGTACAAGCTATATCAACTTTATTGGCATCAACTTAAAATAAAGTGTGACAATATATTTCCACAACTGTCTAAGCATTTTGACCGTTCTAACTAAATACTTCAAAAAGTGCAGTCGAATAGTGTTTCTATTTCTCGAAAAACTTCATAGTACTATTCAACTTATCTGAATAAACTGGTATCGGTAATTGTACCTCAGATTTAGTTTTAAAAGGCTTATAAAAAAAAACTATTCATTCCTTAAAGTTAGATTTACAAATGAATAAAAAGATGGATTGTTTTAAAAAGCATGAGCGCAATAATTTGAATCTGGCACTGAACACCACCTAAACATTCTACTATCGGCCTGGATTTGATTCCCAAGTATAGCCAATTCTAGAACAGAAATTAGTCGGTATATAAATGGGTTGCCCCCTTTCTCAATACCTTGCTCTTCACGCTAAAGTTTGACTGCTTGTGTCCCACTTTTTTTAGAGTGACTCCTGAAACACAAGGCCTGTTTAATTAGAATAGAAATTGTTTTCAGAAGTGCTAAATATTTAACGCGAAGAGCAAGGTATTGAAGGGGGCAACCCCTTCATATATGGAATAATTTCTGTTCGTTTTGAGTTTTAACGTTGCTCCTTACTTTCATTTGAAAAAAATTTCTTTAATCCAAACATGAAATCAGTTTTTCTGCATCAACAATAATTTTTGGAACATAGCGCTATCTTCCATAAATAAGTTTACCGTTAAATCACTACGCCACTAATATAAAATTGTATAATAGCTAATTCCTGTATTTTTATCCATTTGTAATGTTTGCTAATATATTTTTGCGATGCTCCATCCAAATATTAAATGAACTTTTCTCTATCAGCTATACTTTGGATATGTAACAATAACATCCACTTTCCTATTAACATTAATTGCAATAAGTTACCATTTCTGAATCAGCTTCAAATGGCAATTCTTTCTAACTTTACTGGTTTTTTTTCCAAACGCCTTTTTAAACATCCAGTTACTATGGGCCGTGGATTGTTCCTTACCAGGTTGTACCTATCGATACAACCATGTTTTTCAGGGAGCCTCGTAAATTTAGATTAATTGCCCGGAACATGTTTTTTTTTTTTTTTTTTTTTTTAGGAATGGAAATATGTTAAGATTTTGGGGGACAGGATCGATATTTTCCATGTCTAATGAATCATTTAGACAAGCAAGAAAACCTATTTAACGTTATTTTAGGTTAATATGGAAACATATTACACTAAAGAAAGTGAAAGCTTGCAATTTTGGCAATGTTTAAAAAGCTGAAACATGTCATCATATTTAAGCCCTAAGTACCATTTCCACCCGTCCAAACCCCATAAACCCCCTTCACCATTTTACTTTCAAGAACACCGAGATTGGATGAACTTGGCAAACTATGTGTACTAGAAGTAAAACATTCAGTCATAAATCTTCTGCACAAATCAGGCAGAAAACAGAATTTTAGACCTTATACCCTGGCTGAATTCTGTATCATCTGAGGTTTTAAATATTTGTGAAAGTAAGCTGAGAGGAAAGTTTCAAGATTTTGCAATAAAAATGATTACCGTATTATACTTAAACTGCCTATAGAGGCGAAGTCTATTTCATAGCTTAGCTATACAATAATTCAGCTGTTCGCGTAAAAGTTTATCTAGAATATTACATTTATCAATGACAGCGAATCTCCCCATTATAGAGAGATTCAACAGAATGGAGATACAAAGGAATGGGGAAATTCAAACTAATCTGCAAATGGAGCCCATGTAATCTAGGGTGGGTCCCTTGCACCTGCAAAGAATGAAAGCTACAGAATTTACTCCTTTAAGGGAGTTCCGGCGTTTTTGGGAGCCGTACTTAAGTTGAATATAAAATAGTCAACAAACTTACGGAAGACCTGGGTCCAGTTTTTGAAGACCAGATTTAATCTCCTCGCCGAAAGAAGGCTGGGTCTCCTGTTCTCGTCGGATTTGCTGTGCTCGCATAAGCTCCAGAGCACCCTGAGGGGGAAGACCCATACCTTGAGTACCCCATTTCGTATTCGATTTGGCGGACCCAATCGCTCGTTGGCGGTGAGGTTCCTGATTGGTCGTTTTCTGGCTGTCCGGTTGGGATGCTTGATCGTCTTTGCTCATTGGCCATGACTGAACTTGATAAAATATTGCAATCACCAACAGATAAATACTTTGTCTCATAACTATAACATAAAAATATATTATCAGTCTCCGTGTAAAATTCACGTTAATTTCCGACCATCAATGCTATGCTAATTTCCATTTTTGCCTTTGCCTGGCATAAATATTTGTTTCATACTTTTTTTTTTTACTTTTGGAAACGTATTTGAAAAAGTTAAAACAAATTGGAAGGACAAATTACGGAGGTTCAGTCATCTCACGACCTTCTTATGATGAGTCGCCTGAAAAACCCCTTCCCCAATAATAAAAAATAATTCGAGACCGTCACACTCGTTATCTGATTGATACATACTCCTTTTTCTTCCACGTTTTCATTTGTTTCAACATGAATGAAATTTAGTAGAGGCAGCACTCTAGTCTAGCACTGAAGTGAAGACCCGTATGCCTTCAGTATTTTATTTTTCAGTGGGGCAGTTCGTCCGGACATGGCAATTAGGGGATTTTTCAATTCTTTACAAGTCAGTTTTATATTGGAAGAAGGGAAGCATGTCTGATCTTGGGTCCGATTGGCTCGAAGGTCAAAGGGATTGTTCTTTGGTGAGAGGAACACACTGAGAGAAGGGAAGACAGAGGGCCAGCAAATACCAAATTAAAAATTATATTATCATAATATTTAGTATTCTAATGTTGGAGCATAAAAATCACCAATGCGTGAAAAAAAAATCGGTACTCCTGTACTAAACGCACTCTTTTATATAGTGCTGTTAATGTTAAACATCACGAAATAACCGAAATGCGGATGAAACTACAATTTACGTTCCTTGGGATAATACAAATTGGCGCTATATCTTTACACATTAGAAGGGGGGGGGGGTTGGATGGCAAAGCATACCATATACTAAATACGCAACCTAACTTAACCTAGGTACATCCCCCCCCAAACCCCAAAAAACAACAGTTTAAATATAGTTCTTGCCTTTGTTATTATCCCACAAGGCAACGTAAATCTGTTTTTCATCACGCATTTCGGTCTATTTCGTGACTGGTTTACATTGCAGTGTATAAAAGAGTGCGTTTAGTACAGGAGTACCAAAAAATCTTACTTCAGTCTTACCAGCCGCGAAATAGATGAATTTAACCCTAGAATTTAAATTTAAAAAAAACGCAAGCAATCTTAATTTTCAATAAATCGCTAGTCTTACAGAATTCTACCAATATAAAGAAATAACACGAGCCAGTTTATTTGAAGCGTTTTTCAAAAATAGGGCGCACTAATTGTGAAGCGATAATTTTTGATTGTTCGAAGTCAAGTTCAAGAATTAATTCCTGTTTTTTAGGTTCAGAAATATACATAATAAACCTTGCAAAAAGATCCATCTTTGGTGAAGAAACGAAGAAAGTAATTTTCCCTTAAAAAAAAAAAAAAATCAAATTTCATCACAATTGTCCGAAAAAACGTTTATCATTTTGTAAAACAAGATAGATCATTAAATTTGAGTGAATCTCACTGCACTCACTGATGATCTCACGTACAAAGCCGTACTCACCAAGAGCTACCAATAAATCGATCAAAGTACATGCATCATTTGGCAGATCAGGCAAAACTTAGCAAATAAACAATCAAAATTTTAGCCCAAGGATACATATATATGAAATACCTTCGCTAGTTTCCAAAAAGCTTTTAGGTCCTTTTTGTGGCTCTGCACGACCAATGGTGTCAATGAATTTTTATTATTTGGCCACGTTTTAGATTTGGAAAAATACCATTTTGGGGGTATAGGCTATTCATTGAAAAGTGTTATGTTTTTCGTTATTCTTATGAATAAATTAAACATACCACTCGATGCCTTTTTTTACCCCACCCCTATATATACCAATTCAGGGTATATATTTGCACATTAGGGGTGGGGGGTGGGGGAGAAAGCGTAAACTTACCTCTCGTTTACATAAGAAATAAGATTTTATCCCTCCCCCCTAATGTGCAAATATATCCTGAATTGGTATATATATAGGGGTGGGGGTAAAATTCATTTCCGACAAAAATGATTATTATATTTGGAAAGAGCATAAAAATAGGCATTGAGTGGTATGTTTACTTTATTCACAAGTCAATAATATGAATAACAAAAAATTTACCGTCGTCTTTCGGTATTTTCAGTGAAAAACGAAACATTTGTCCCCTTCCACTTGATCTTGAAAATATATTTTGCCTCTTGGATTTCCTTGAATTAACGCCACTGTATACAACCAACTACAAGAAAGCACCAAAACCAGGAGCTTCGCGCAGCGAAGATAGTTTTTTAATTTCTTTCGCAAAACAACATTTATTATTTGATTCGGCAAACCTTTTCGCATATTTATACGGACAAACAATTCTATGCCTACTATCGACAATCAAATTAAATTGTGATGTGGTTTTGAAACCTGAATCACAATTCAATTTAATTGTCGATATTATAGATTAATTTCTCGGTATAACATAAAACAAAGGTTTGCCCAATGAAATTAGTTATTTTGCGAAAGGGATTATAAAACACTTCTCCGAGCAGATCTCCGTCTCCTGGTACTACCATTTAAGGAAATTTAACAGTAGAAAAAAAAAAAAAATCAACAAACACTAGGATTCAAAAAGTCAACTATAGTTTGGGGTCTGACCTTACCTTCTGAACAATCAACTACGGAATATTGAACTCCACTTCGAAAACTGTTACTCCCAAACTGATAATTACAATTTCAATGTCTCTCATTTACTTTGTACTTGTCGACTAAATTTTCTTCGATAACATGTTTGTTTATAACTCTGACACCCTCAAGGGGAGAGGTTTTCCTGGTAAAGGGTTAATTACGTAAACCTTTGAAGTAAACAACTTGAATAAATCCATGCGGCTGCAAGTCGGGGTTTTCGAAGGTCAAATAAACAAAAGATAACATTCTATTGTTATCGCTGCCAGACCTAGGGCTCTCAAAGACATTTTTACAAGGGGATATGTTAAAACCTAGACAAGGTTTTTTTTTTATCTTAGAAAATAGTTCAGCTAAGTGAATCATGGTTGCAGCGGCAGCTGCGACCTAGTAAAGAGCGAACCACAGCCCGTAGCAATCAAAAGTTGAAAAATGTGTTTTCAAAAAAACTGTCTAGTGAGAAAAAATTGCCATTTGACACTGAATAAGAATGGTAACTGTTGTTTTGGTTAATCTTATAAATAAAAGCTTATTGCGAAAACAAATTTATGGTGATTTCGAAAGAGCCTGAAACCCCTTGATAATGGCGTCAAATCGAAATAAAAACTGCACCATTGGAATCAGCATGGTCAAAAACCTATGTAGGATAACTACAGTCCCCCACCTTGAACACCAAGGAAAATGACTGTTTTGCATGTGTAGCACTGATCTGTCTCCCTTTTTTTCCTTTTTTTTTCTAGAAGGGCTAGGGGGTGGCCAGAGCATCATAGAGAGCTGTGTAATAGCTCATTCGAAAGGGAATTAAATTTGTAAGTGCCCTTTTTAAGTGACCGAAAAGATTGGAGGGCAAATAGCCCCCCACCCCTCTCTACAGGCCCCCTCCCCCCAACAAGTCCTATAAAAATTTTGAGATAGCCATTTTGTTTCCAATATATATGGTTTTGATGATGATATGGCCCTCCATAGTCCCAGGGGAAGGGTTAATATCGGGAAGGGTTGATATGATGATATCGGGCGTATCGATATCGCGCGTATCAGTATCGTGCGTATTGGTATCGCATGTACCGTATCGGGAATATCGGTATCCGCTGTTGTTGTTTTTTTTTTTTTGTCATTTTCTGGGCTCATTTTTTCTAAAGCATGTCCCGGCAAGGTATCATGGTTGCAGCGGCAGCTGCAACCTAGTAAAGAGCGAACCACAGCCCATAGCAACCAAAAGTTAAAAAACGCGTTTTGAAAAAAACTGCCTCGTGAAAAAAATTCCCATCTGACACTGACTCAGGAATGTAAACTATTATTTCGGTTTGTCTTAAAAGTAAAAGTTTATTGCGAAAAGAAATTTATTGTGATTTCGAAAAAAACCTCAAACCCCTCGAAAATGGCGTCTGATCAAAATGAAAAGTGTACCATTGGAATCAAAATGTTCAAAACCTTGTACAGGGAAGCTACAGTCCCCCATCCCTGAACAACAAGGAAAATCACTTTTTTTGCATCGGTAGCACTGATCTGTCTCCCGTTTTTTTTTTTTTTTTTTTCTTTTTTTTTCTTTTCTTTTTGAACAGGTCTAGCGGGCTACTACAACATCATAGAGATATTCTTAATGGCTCATTCAAAAGCTGTTTCTCATATCTACGTACGTTTTATAAATTCTACCATCTGCAAGTGCCTTATGGCACTAAAATGGCAATTTTTGTGCTATTTCTCAAAGGGTATCACGGTAAATAGACTATATCAATCAACACGGTTTGAACTTCAAGAGTTGTTTGAAGTTTCTTGAATATCATTTTAAACTTGACTATAGGACCAGAGAAAGGGACTTGGATTCAAAGATCCCTATCCCTGCGTTCATACCTGAGAATGGGGTTGAAATTACAAAGGATTCTTCGTACAGTTCATAGCATATATGCTTACTTTATTTTCAATTTCCTTAGCTAAAACGTCTAGCGAATTAAAATCAACTTGATGGACTGTGATGAAAAAGTTTGAGAGCCATGGCTAATTAATAAAAAAGCCAAGAGAGATAGTCTGAGTGACAGGCAAAGCTGGCATAGGCCCTTTTTCAGAATTGTATAAAAATGATGTCATTACACTTATTGATAGATAGTCTATCATCCATCACTCCTGGGGCAGAACTAAGGTTGATAGGCATGGAGTAAGGGTAATTCAAATAGTATATCAGTTCTGTGAGCCATTTGAAGGCGATTGGAGACCCGAAATAAAAAGTTTTCTAAATTCATTACTCAATGCTCAGTCCGTCGGACAACTGAGATTGTTCATTTTATATGAGTTTTGCCTACTAGGAAAGCCCACTGGAATTGCAATGGGGATGACCGAGATTTTTGGGTTGCGTAATGAAAAAGAATGTCCACTGGACTTGTGTGTAAAATGGGTAGAGCTGCTCCCTCGCCTTCTCCTGTGTAAAGTATTGCTTAGGGCGAGAAGAAATGCACAAGACAAGCATAAGCTCCTCGAATTACAACTTAACTATATTATGTTATTTTCCAGGAAATTAGAAAACAGGGCATTAAAACTTAAAACGAACAGAAATTATTTCGTGTAAATAAAAGGATCATACAAGCGTTGTTTCTACATTATATATTAATAAAAAACAAGCAAAGATCATGGTTGCAGCGGTAGCTGCAACCTAGAACGGTACTATTGCAATAATTATGGCTAAGCCCTTTGAAAAACACCATTTTTTGGTCATTTCATTGGAAAAGGCACTTTTTTCATTTACAAAAATGGGGGAAACAACCGAAAGCGCACTTTATGGGAATGTACTATCAAGTCAAATTTATAAAAAGTGATTACGTATAAATATAAGCTTTTAAATGAGCCTTTAAACAGCTCTCTTTTGGTACGGTAGCCTTCTAGTTTCTGCTAGTCAGTAGGTGATTTATAAAGCCCTGTCTTCATTATGGCTTTTTCAGGTAAAGTCAGCCGAGTAAAAACAGCTTTTTGCTAATCGAAAAACAAACGTTCCTGAAAAACATGTATTGTTTTGCGAAGTATGGATAATGAATTTTATGTTATAGACTGAGAGTTTTTCGTAGCTGTCAAGGTTGTTTACAGTATTTTCTAGGTGTCTTATCTCTCCTAGATGGGTGATAATTAGAAATTATATTAAAAATAAGTTTTCAACTGAAACTAAAGAGTGACATTAAAACTTAAAACAAACATACATTATTCCGTATAAATAGAAAAGATCATGGCAGCGTTGTTTCTACATTAAATTTTAATCAAAAACGAACAAAGATTAATTTTAAAAAAACAAAGTTTTTCCGAGGGAAGTAAAGAGCCAAGTTGAAACTTAAAACGGAAAAAAATTATTACCTCCCAGCCTATCAAGGAGGCACAGTTGTGCCTCTATAAAGAGGCGACCCACCACAATGTTAAGCGATTTCAGGTCCTAGAGGTCGCAGAGAGACGGCGGTAATCGCATTTTGTAGCCCAAGCTCAAACTAAGAAACTTGCAAAATTTCATTCTCCTCCGACTTTATGTTCATGGGGTAAACTGGGCCGGAAGTTTGGACCCTCCCACCACAGCCCCCCTTTAACGTTGTCCGATTGGGCTGAAATTTAGAAGTTAAGCTTTCCTAGGGCCTGGGAGCTTATCCTCGAAATTTCAGCTCAATCCGATCACTCCTTCCCTGTTTTCAAAAAACCAAATATAGCCACTTAAAATTCATTTCTTTTTTTTTCTTAGCCACGCCTACAGGCCACAGTTGGCAACGGATCCGGTTGAATGAGGACTCATTCGAAGCAGAATTCGACCTGTTAGGGCCTTTTGATATTTTCAGACCGAAAAAATTATCCCCCGAATTTACATTTACGAAAAACCTTGTTTTCCTATATTAGCCCATGTTAATTTTTCCGACCACAACCCCCCTTTAACGTTGTCTGATCGGGCTGAAATTTGGAGGATAATCTTTCCTAGGGCCTGGAAGCTTATCCTCGAAATTTCAGCTCAATCTGATCACTCCTTCCCTGTTTTCCAAAAACCAAATATCAAGTTTTTTGGGAATTTGCTTGCGTCGAAAATAGCTTCCATATACTAAAAAACAATTACTGTTGTGTCTGTATAGTCTAGCGGTTACACTCCAGACTTTCAGGCGGAAAACCCGGGCTCGATTCACCATCAGAGCAATTTTTTTAATACTGAATTCAAACTTTAAAAAGAAACCCAGTTTCTTTTTTAAATTATTTGAAAAAAATTACGTTTTCTAAAGAGTTAAAGAGGCTGAGTTACAAGGAGCAATAATAAGTAATAAACTGTACAAAAACGTGCAGAAATTATTTGAAAAAAACTACGTTTTCTAAAGAGTTAAAGAGGCTGAGTTACAAGGTCGAACCTTAAAACGTACAGGGATTAGGAGGCACAGTTGGGGGGCTGCCGCCCCCCAAACCCCCCGCTTTCGCAGCCTTTAAATAAAAAAAAAAGTTTTTTAAACTGAAAGTAAGGAGCGACATTAAATCTTAAAACGAACAGAAATTATTCCGTATATGAAAGAGGCTGTGCCCTCCTCAACGCCTCGCTCTTTACGCTAAAGTTTGACTTTCTCACAACTCTTTTTTTAAACAATAAAAACTTTAGCGTAAAGAGCGAGGCGTTGAGGAGGGCACAGCCTCTTCATATACGGAATAATTTCTGTTCGTTTTAAGATTTAATGTCGCTCCTTACTTTCAGTTTAAAAAACTTTTTTTTATTTAAAGGCTGCGAAAGCGGGGGGTTTGGGGGGCGGCAGCCCCCCAACTGTGCCTCCTAATCCCTGTACGTTTTAAGGTTCGACCTTGTAACTCAGCCTCTTTAACTCTTTAGAAAACGTAGTTTTTTTCAAATAATTTAATATATATTAATATAACTAGTACAAATAAACCAACTAAGTATGTTTCTTTATGCTTTTATGATTATACAAAACTAGCGCTTTAATGAAAATAAAAAAGTCAAGTATAAAAAACAGGATTATTGATTTAAGAGTCAAATGGGAGTATGTACCCTGACAACACTAAACGAATCTAGAAAGCTTTTTATAGTCTTACACCAGTCGTGACATTAGTAACTTTCAGTATACAATTAAAATTATCTTATAAACATGCGTAAAACTAAATATTTTTTAATAACAGCGAAGTAATTGAACAGCATACAGAAATATTGGATTGATTTATCAAGCAGCATTTTGCTCTCACCAGCTTTAATA
Source organism: Artemia sinica (assembly GCA_027921565.1). Classification (NCBI taxonomy): domain Eukaryota; kingdom Metazoa; phylum Arthropoda; class Branchiopoda; order Anostraca; family Artemiidae; genus Artemia; species Artemia sinica. Next base: position 28,890,616 of record CM051270.1, read on the forward strand.
CCAATAGTGGGTAATATACAGTCTTAACTTGTAAGAAATATGCTTTATTATCACTTGCAATGAAGATCAAATAAGACATGATATGAACTCTGGAAATCCGATTATTTCTCTCCATACAAGAGTGAATTTCAAGCTATGATACAAATTCTAAAAGCTAGTCTATAGTCCTAATACTATTAAGATGGCCTTAATTCAAACTTGTGTACAAACTAATCATGACATGTCAAACAGTTCGTGGTAACGAACTGTAAGTAAGGAGCACAGTTCTTATATTATCCAGTATGATCATTCTCTATCTCACCCATTATAAAAACCCGGACCGGGGTGCGAGTGCTCCGGAGAACGTTTTGGCAGATATAAACATGTTAGACATGCTAGACTGTTCCGACTGTTTCCATCAAAGTGCACTGAAACAAACGGAAATAAAGCTAATGCAGAAACAGGCTAAACAAGCTAAGGCAGAAATAAGTGGGAGGAGCTTTTTGTTCACGAAGACCAGAAATGATCTGCGATAAGCTTACTGGTATATTCTGTCTACTGTGGTAAGGAGCGACCCGGCTCAATGGTAACCGAAACTGTAGAAAAAGGAATTTTGATACCAATAGATACATCAAAAGAATCAGATTTTAATTCTGATTTCAAATATATAAGTTTCATCAAGTTTAGTCCTACCTATCAAAAGTTAGGCGCCTGAGAAAATTTGGCTGATTTTCAAAAAAGGGGGAAAGACCCCCCTAAAAGTTATAAAACCTTAATGAAAATCACACCATCGTATTCAGCGTATAAGAGAACCCTACTGCAGAGGGTTCAAGCTCCTATCTACAAAAATGTGGAATTTTGCATTTTTTTGCCAGAAGAAAGATCAAGGATCCGTGTTTATTTGTTTGTTTGTTTTTGTTTTTTTCCCCCAGGGGTGATCGTATAGACCCAGTGGTTCTAGAATATCGTGGGAGGGCTCATTCAAACGGAAATTAAAAGTTCTAGTGCCCTTTTTAAGTGACCCAAAAAAATGGAGGGCAACTAGGCCCCCTTCCCCGCTCATTTTTTTCCCAAAGTCACCCGATCAAAATTTTGAGATAGCCATTTTGTTCAGCATGATCGAAAATATGATAACTATGTCTTTTAGGATGACTTAATCCCCCGAAGTCCCCGAGGGGAGGGCTGAAAGTTATGAACTTTACCCAATGTTAACATATAGTATTGGTTATTGGGAAGTATACAGACGTTTTCAGGGGGATTTTTTCTGATAAATGGGGGGTGGGGTGGAGAGTGGGTGGGGGGTTATGTGGGAGGATCTTTCCATGAAGGTAGTTTTCATGGGGGGAGGGACATTGCTATGAAGGGGGCGCCGGATTTCCCAGCATTATTTAAAAAAAGATCAGAAATTATATATAAAAAAACAAGTTTTTCAACTGAAAGTAAGGAGCAACATCAAACTTAGGACGACAGAAAACATTACGTATATGATTGGGTTCACCCCCTAGTCAATACCTCGCTCTTTAACCCAAAGATTATTTAGTACTTTCATAAGAGCTATTTATTCTAATTAACGGCATTTGTGATTAAGGGGTCATTTTTAAAGAATTGGAACAAAATTCGAACTTTAGCTTAAAGAGCAAGGTACTGACAAGGGGGCGAGCCCTCTAATATATATATTAAAAATCTATGGATATAGAAGTTCGTTACGTAAGGTAATTCGTAAGTTACGCATATTTATTACTAATAAAAACGTTCGTAAATAAAATAAAACAGGTTTCGAGAAAGCCATTTAACCAAATAAAAGTAAAATTAATATTCAAATTTTAGTAGTATGTACATATGGAATTCTGAGCCTTGTATACACCTTTTCAAAGAGAGTGACTATCCCCATGCATATAGGTAATACTTCTACAGGGCATTATGACAAGTTTCTGGGTCAACTCTAGTTTGAGGGTCGATAAAGTGAAATTATGTCACTATTCTAGTTTTTCTAAACCAGAATTGCCTATAACTTAATATATTCAAATATTTTTTGATAACTTGATAGGTGATTTGAATAAAAGGAATTCAAATATTTTGCCTATGAAATAGAAGCTAACTCAATTTGCGAAAAGGTATTCCATTTGCACAACTCTGATCTGATTGAATTGTCGCCCGACAATGAGATGTAATCACTGCTAAGCCTTTTGTTATTGCGAGAGGATTACCCAATTTACTTCTTAGTGTTAACTGACGGAGTTCCAAATACGAACATTTTGAAAAGCAGACAAAAAATTGGACACTATAATCAGAATTATTTGATTAACATTTAAAAAGGGGTAATGAGATATGTGATCTGTATAATACACAAGTGATGTTTGATAAGTATTGTCAATTTAAAATAGGATCTAACGTTCCCTTCGTTACCCCATTTCTGAGGGCAGGGAGGGGAGGGGTCAATTTTGGAGGGAAAACATCTGCATTAGGGGAAGGCTCACAGGCCCTTCGTTCCCACATTTCCGAGGGCAGGGGAGGGGGAGAAGGTGATAGTATTCCAATACAATAATTCAAGCATAATAGAATTTATGCTCCTAGTGGAAGCTCGTAAAACCCTTCCCCCTCCCCGTGCTAGGATTATTGCCTGGCTGTGACAATGGATATTACCTCTAAATACAGAGAATTAAGGTGATAGTATTCCGATACAATAAGTCAAGTATAATAGAATTTATGCTCCTAGTGGAAACTCGTAAAACCCTTCCCCCTCCCCGCGCTAGGATTATTGCCTGGCTGTGACAATGGATATTACCTCTAAATACAGAGAATTAAGGTGATAGTATTCTGACACAATAAGTCAAGTATAATAGAATTTATGCTCCTAGTGGAAGCTCGTAAAACCCTTCCCCCTCCCCGCGCTAGGATTATTGCCTAGCTGTGACAATGGATATTACCTCTAAATACAGAGAATTAAGGTGATAGTATTCCGATACAATAAGTCAAGTATAATAGAATTTATGCTCCTAGTGGAAGCTCGTAAAACCCTTCCCCCTCCCCGCACTAGGATTATTGCCTAGCTGTGACAATGGATATTACCTCTAAATACAGAGAATTAAGGTGATAGTATTCCGATACAATAAGTCAAGTATAATAGAATTGATGCTCCTAGTGGAAGCTCGTAAAACCCTTCCCCCTCCCCGCGCTAGGATTATTGCCTAGCTGTGACAATGGATATTACCTCTAAATACAGAGAATTAAGGTGATAGTATTCCGATACAATAATTCAAGCATAATAGAATTGACGCTCCTAGTGGAAACTCGTAAAACCCTTCCCCCTCCCCGCGCTAGGATTATTGCCTGGCTGTGACAATGGATATTACCTCTAAATACAGAGAATTAAGGTGATAGTATTCCGATACAATAAGTCAAGTATAATAGAATTGATGCTCCTAGTGGAAGCTCGTAAAACCCTTCCCCCTCCCCGCGCTAGGATTATTGCCTAGCTGTGACAATGGATATTACCTCTAAATACAGAGAATTAAGGTGATAGTATTCCGATACAATAAGTCAAGTATAATAGAATTGATGCTCCTAGTGGAAGCTCGTAAAACCCTTCCCCCTCCCCGCGCTAGGATTATTGCCTAGCTGTGACAATGGATATTACCTCTAAATACAGAGAATTAAGGTGATAGTATTCCGATACAATAATTCAAGTATAATAGAATTGACGCTCCTAGTGGAAACTCGTAAAACCCTTCCCCCTCCCCGCGCTAGGATTATTGCCTGGCTGTGACAATGGATATTACCTCTAAATACAGAGAATTAAGGTGATAGTATTCCGATACAATAAGTCAAGTATAATAGAATTGATGCTCCTAGTGGAAGCTCGTAAAACCCTTCCCCCTCCCCGCGCTAGGATTATTGCCTAGCTGTGACAATGGATATTACCTCTAAATACAGAGAATTAAGGTGATAGTATTCCGATACAATAATTCAAGCATAATAGAATTGACGCTCCTAGTGGAAACTCGTAAAACCCTTCCCCCTCCCCGCGCTAGGATTATTGCCTGGCTGTGACAATGGATATTACCTCTAAATACAGAGAATTAAGGTGATAGTATTCCGATACAATAAGTCAAGTATAATAGAATTTATGCTCCTAGTGGAAACTCGTAAAACCCTTCCCCCTCCCCGCGCTAGGATTATTGCCTGGCTGTGACAATGGATATTATCTCTAAATACAGAGAATTAAGGTGATAGTATTCCGATACAATAAGTCAAGTATAATAGAATTGATGCTCCTAGTGGAAACTCGTAAAACCCTTCCCCCTCCTCGCGCTAGGATTATTGCCTGGCTGTGACAATGGATATTACCTCTAAATACAGAGAATTAAGGTGATAGTATTCCGATACAATAAGTCAAGCATAATAGAATTGATGCTCCTAGTGGAAACTCGTAAAACCCTTCCCCCTCCCCGCGCTAGGATTATTGCCTGGCTGTGACAATGGATATTACCTCTAAATACAGAGAATTAAGGTGATAGTATTCCGATACAATAAGTCAAGTATAATAGAATTTATGCTCCTAGTGGAAGCTCGTAAAACCCTTCCCCTCCCCGCGCTAGGATTATTGCCTAGCTGTGACAATGGATATTACCTCTAAATACAGAGAATTAAGGTGATAGTATTCCGATACAATAAGTCAAGTATAATAGAATTTATGCTCCTAGTGGAAACTCGTAAAACCCTTCCCCCTCCCCGCGCTAGGATTATTGCCTGGCTGTGACAATGGATATTACCTCTAAATACAGAGAATTAAGGTGATAGTATTCCGATACAATAAGTCAAGTATAATAGAATTGATGCTCCTAGTGGAAGCTCGTAAGACCCTCCCCCCTCCCCGCGCTAGGATTATTGCCTAGCTATGACAATGGATATTACCTCTAAATTACCAATGGATATTACGAGGTTACGTGCGCGCACGTAACCTCGTCTAAATTAACCTTAAAAAAATGAAATAAAGCTATGTCGACTTTGCATGTCTCTCTCACTATGTATGCGCCGTCGCGGTGTGTAACCAATCACCAATCAAGTTACTGTATATTGAGAAACCTCCGCTGTCTCTGATTGGTCCCTAAAAAATGGGTGTTGTCTAAAAAACCAGTCTGGTTGAAAACGTGGAGTTTTCGTACTGCTCACTTTTTTGCAATGTGTAGGAACCAGTGGGGAATCCCTGCTAGTTTGGAAAGGTGCCAAGGAAAGGCAAGCAAATAGCATGTAGTTTCAAAACGCGTTTAATCACGTTTCTTGAATGAAGTATCTGTACTGTATATTCAAGAGGTGAAATCAATAAAGAGCTTGTTACTTACTTACAAATATTTTCATAATTTCTTGAATGAAATTCCCGTATTGTGTATCCAAGAGTTGACTTCAAGAAAGAAATTGTTACTTACTGAGAATTTTTTCATAATTTCTTGAATTAAATTTCTACATCGTGTAGCTAAGTGAAAATTTTTTGTGATAAAGAGAAAAAAAAGAATTGTTCTGTTATTGAAATTTCCAGACTTCATTTACATGCAATAGATACCGAGAGTTCAATGACTCCTCCCTGCAATGACTTCCAAGAGTTTTATGACTCCTCCCCACAATGAATTCAGATGGTTTTAGGGCTCATCCCCCTAGCCATAACTCCATTCAACCTTGAGCGAAGGTATAAAAGTTTGATGAAGTATTTTTCTACTTAACAACTACATTAATAACTTCCAAGATGATAGGACTGTATGACACAGAATTTATCAGTTTGAAAAAATCATCTTGTGGTGTTATATTTGAATGTGCATTTTTATTATTGTCTATGGAACTCGAAGAAATTGACTGTTATCATTGGATAGTGAACTATAACATGTTTGAGTATGATAAAAGCTTGTGGAGTACTACATTACGTCATATAAACAGACTGGGATTCTACGATAGAGTGATTACACCACTTAATAATGCTGGTCAGGAACTGAGAAATGTTCAGGAGGAAGTCAGTGAAATTTGCAGCTTTTTTGGGGTTGAAGCACTCTACGTAAAGGGCAATGTACCTACAGATAAAGTTTTAATTCAAAAGTGTGATCCTAGGATTCCACTTTTCAATCTAGAAGAGTTTAAGTGTCCTAAATTTGAAGGGGGTTATCACCGTCCTGAAGACGAGGTTAGGTTCTTCGCACAGTGGATTCCTAAGAACATACCTGATCGTGATAAATCCATAAGACATGGTAAAAACTATTCTATATCATGGGACCATCGTTTGTGGATGTTTAAGAGTGAACTCTAAGTACTATTTTTATGTAAACATTTGTTGTTGTGTTTTTTTTTCTCTCTAAAAAAAAATCTGTTAATACGTTTAAGCAATAAATATCTTTAAGCTTAACCCGTCTTTATTCTTTAGAATAGTTCTATTCTTTTCATTAAATTGTGAAGAAATTGTAAGTAACAATCGCTTTCTTGAATTCGCTTCCTGGACACAATACAGATATTTAATTCGAGAAATCATGATAAAATCGCAAGTAAGTAATAAACTCTTTATTGTTTTGATATTTAATTTCGAGAAATCCCATGAGTTGACTTCAAGAAAGAGTTTGCTACTTACGATACTTTGATTTTGTCAATGCTATCCCAAGTATCTGTCAATAGATGTTGATAGAGAATTTATTCATTCTTATACTTAGATTTTCTCTATGTTAACTTATCTATCCAATATATGATGTATGTAAATTCCTTTTCTTACATCTCCGATGTTTTAATAGACATTCTAAACGTTCGATATGCTAGCTTACTCTAAAAATAATGAACACATAACAATGTAAGGCATAATATATTTTTAATGAAATAATGTCATGTAGAATATCAATACAAAAAATATATATTATTATACATTATTAATATCAATGAACAACTTTGGACATTTTGAATCTGTTCCATAAAATGGTTCACCATGTTCTCTCTTGATACTATAGCTATTGTCTTCTCTTAGTTCGTAATCAGTAGAATAATCATTATTCCATTTTGACTCATACACAATTTTTATAGGTGTGTCATCGACAGGGTCAATATGCTTTTCGTCTTTGGTATTATTTGATTCATTGACTGTTTGATCAATGGCAGTAACGTTTGCTGGTACTTTGTTTTTCATCGATTCATCTTTATATTCCTTAGTGATATTTTCTGCCAATGCCCTTTTTATTTTTCTAGCAATTTCACTGTCTATTATCACACTATTTTTACACAGGTAACAGTTCCGGCACGTAGACAGGATATGGTTTATGATATTAGTAGAAGAGTAGGCCTTTCTTTTCGTCTTTGCTTTCATTTGAATGCTAATACCCGAAAGTTGACGATATGGTTTAACACTGGGTAACATGTTACCACAAGCACTAGCAAGAAGATGCCCCTCTTTATCAACTATTATTTTTATGTTGGCATTCTCTTTGAGTGCAATCATCTCCGGAGATCTCAATCTCGCATATCCACCATCATAAGAGTTGAATTTTTTTGGTACTCCAAAGAAATTCAATTCCTTACTGTCATGACAATGCACGCATACGTTTCCGATAGTACTACCACTTGTACTTATTTCATAGTTTAAATACTTCTCCTTGTCAGCATTCAATGCTACAATAACACTATCATGTGAACACACTTTCTTAAAATGCTTCATCTTCACTTTTTTAGAGATATTAGTTATGTGTTTATCGTTCCACTGTGTAAAAAATACTGATTTAATACATGCAATAAACTAGGTAGTGTCGATAACCGGCCATAGAGCAATAGTGGGAAAGCCACATCGTGTCTCTGGGCAAGCATAGAGTACAATTGTTAGAGCCATAAAAATATCTGTCGAGGAGGTATCATTAGCAATAACCTACTTCTAATGAAGCATATCAAGTCACCTGTTTACCGGGTACTAAATAACTACCATTTTTACTCCCCCTAGCATTATATTGGCTTACACTGAAAATAATTGAACGGAAAAAATAAAATCCCGATAAATATTTACTAGTTGGTGTGACAAACACAGCGCAACGTTTAGCTAGATAAGAAGAAGAAGAATACGGAGAATTAATAGTCTTTTGTTCACCATTATACATGAATAAACTGATTTAGTCGAGGGAATGAATCCTTATTCTAGAAGTCCTATTCCTACAAGTTAAGTTAGAATAAAAGAATGAGGTAATTATATTGGCTTACACTGAAAATAATTGAACAGAAAAAATAAAACCCCGATAAATATTTACACAGAGTCTCTCAAACCCCCCGTAAAGCTATTTTAAAAGGTATAAGAATTATTTATTTAACAGAAATCCTCGCTTTTTGAATGGCCACCAAGTAAAGAAAAAATCACACAGAATAAACACCTTAATTCTCTGTATTTAGAGGTAATATCAATTGTCACAGCTAGGCAATAATCCTAGCACGGGGAAGGGGAAGGGTTTTACGAGTTTCCACTAGGAGCATAAATTCTATTATACTTGACTTATTGTATCGGAATACTATCACCTTAATTCTCTGTATTTAGAGATAATATCCATTGTCACAGCCAGGCAATAACCCTAGCGCGGGGAGGGGGAAGGGTTTTACGAGCTTCCACTAGGAGCATAAATTCTATTATACTTGACTTATTGTATCGAAATACTATCACCTTAATTCTCTGTATTTAGAGGTAATATCCATTGTCATACTTACTTACTTTTTACTTTCGGCGGGAACCAGACGATGAACTGTCCTGCCCGGCACCAAAGGATCTTGGGATGACTTCCGACGACCACTTGGACCTGTCGGCTGCAGCTTCTCCGGCGATCTTCAGCCAGTATTTGTCCCATCTCCGACCGTGTCTCCTGAATCCTCCCCACGGTTCCAGGTCCTCCTTGAATGTTTGCCACAGGTTCTTCTTTTGTCCTCCTGGTTTACGTTTCCAGGAGGGGGCTGGTTCGCAGACAAGGACGTCTCGACATATCGTGCCTTCGGGACGGCGCAATGTGTGGCCGAGGAGTTTCAGGCGACGTCTTTTAATGATAAGCGATAGCTCTTCTGATTGGCCACAGCGACTCCTTACTTCACTATTGGAAATCCTGTCCCATCTCTTAATGCGGAGGATGTAACGAAGGCAGCGGTGGTCGAACACATCCAAAGTTCTCGCATCTTCAGTCTTGATCGGCCATGTCTCGCAAGCATACAGTAGTACTGCTCGAACAGTTGCACCATAGATTCTAACTTTTGTTTTGGTTGAGATCTCCCGTCTGGTCCATAATGCTTTTTTCAGACTAGTAAACACTCCCCAGGCTTTTGCTATGCGGGCAGAGATATCCCTTTCAGCTCCGCCATCTGGTGTTATGATAGAGCCAAGATACTTGAATTCCTCAACGCTTTCTATTGGCTCACCGTCGAGGGTAACTTGGCAAGGAGCAGGTTGGTTGAGAGCCAATACTTTAGTCTTTGCGCCGCTGATGGCCAGTCCGATGCGCTTTGAGACCTCATAGGTATCGTCGATCATGCCTTGTAAGCTGTCGGCGGTAGTTTCCAGCTCAACAACGTCGTCTGCGAAGTCCAGATCTGTCAGGGGCTGGAGGAAACCAGCTATTTGTCCGAAGACTATTCCGCTGTGGTTTCTCATTGCATTATACATGATCCAGTCTATCGCGTAGTTGAATAATATAGGCGAAAGGGGGCATCCCTGCTTTACCCCAAACTCCACTGGAAACTTAGGGGTGTCATTGCCGGAAACACGGACGCAAGTCTCAGTGTCCTTATATGCACTTCGGAGTATCTCAATGATCTCCTGTGGCGCACCGTCTTCAGCCATAATTCTCCATAGCTCCTCTCTGATGAGAGAGTCGAAGGCAGCTGCAAAGTCAATAAAGGCGATGAGAAGGGGTAGATGAAACCTGCTGTACTGCTGAAGGATGAGGCGAATCGTCAATATCTGTTCTGGACAGCCTCTGCCTGGTCTGAAGCCTGCTTGTTCAGGACGGGTTAACTTGTCACGTGCGTCTTTGAATCGATTCAAAAGAATGACGCAGAAGATCTTCATGGCATGGTCGATCAGGGAGATACCTCTATAGTTTCCGCAAATGGCCTTATCTCCTTTTTTGTATAGCGGAACGAGGACTGATACTTTCCAGTCTTTTGGGAAGGTCTTTGTCGTCCACACCTGGACAAAAAGGTCGGTTAGGCGGCATAGTAGAGTTGGTGAGGACTTGAACATTTCAGAAGGGATCCCATCCTCTCCAGGAGTTTTATTGTTTTTCATGCACTTCAGCGCTTTCTGTACGTCCTCAATACTTGGCGGATCGAGGTTTACTGCGTAGGGCTCTCTAGCAGCACTCGAGAAGGCAGGTAGATCGCACGGGGGTTTGACAGGGTTCAGTAGCTCAGAAAAATGCTCTCGCCAGCGTTCCATGCGTCCTTCTTCTGTTCGGATGAGTTCTCCGGACTTATCTTTCAGTGTGTCAACCGTTACAGGAGCTTTTCCAGTCGCTTCTTTCAGTAGTTTGAACATTTTCCTGCTGTTGTGGCTCCTGGACGCTTGTTCCAACTCATTCGCCAGATTTGACCAGTACTGTTCTCTGTCCTGTTTCAGTGACTGTTTAACTGCTTTGCGGGCTACTTTTAAGGGTTCTTTTGCACCTCCCACGAGGGGTCGCTTCTTCTCAACTAGTTCTATGGTGTGGTCAGAGATCCAGGCTCGCTGTTTTCGTTTTGTGTGGCCAAGCACCTCCTCAGCTACGTCCTGTGTCGCAATTTTTATCTGCGCCCATTCTTCATCGACGAGTGAGAGACGATTCAAGGCATCGAACCGGTTGCTTAGCTTTAACTCAAAGTCGGCTTTGATTTCCGGGCATCTTAGTTTCGAAACATCGAAGCGCTTCCCTGCCTTCTGTCGCTTCTGCCTACTAAGGCGGTGACGGACTTTGCAAGTGAGGAGATAGTGGTCGGATCCATTTAAAGATCCTGTGTCTGCTCCTCTGTATACCCGGGCATCTGTGCAGGAGCTCCTCCATCTTCTGCTGACTAAGATGTGGTCGATCTGGGCTGTTGTTACGCCGTCGTTCGAACGCCATGTAACGAGGTGGAGTCTCTTGTGCTCAAAGAGAGTGTTTGTGACGCATAGGTTGTTGTATCTGGCTAACTGTAAGAGCCTTTCTCCATTGATGCATCTGTCACCAACGGTGTGGCGGCCAATAACTGCTGCTGTGTCGGGGTCTACTCTGCCAAGCCGGGCGTTCCAGTCTCCAGCTACAAAGAGCATGTCGCGCCTTGGTGTCTTGTCGATGATTCTTTGTAGGTCATAATAAAAGGCATCTTTGACCGCGTCACTACTGTCCCTTATCGGAGCGTACACGGCGATTATGGTTATGTGGCTAATGTGGCCTCTCAGTCTGATCATGGCGATCCTTGGTGACACTGGCTCCCAAGAGGTGACGCATGATGCAGTAGGACCGTCTATTAAGAACCCAACTCCTTGCTGGCCGGAACCATCATTGGGACCCGAGTTATACAACTGGAATGAGTCCGATTCGGAAATGGTCAACTTTTTGGACAGAACATCATTAAGTCTTGTTTCTGACAGACAACAAACGTTGATATTATACTTTTGCAGCTCCCTTGCAAGGAGCAGTTGCGTGGATTCCAGCTTGCAGCTGCGAACATTCCAGGCGCCAATATTCAGATGTTTTCTTGATCGTTTTCTTGATCGTTTTCTTGATCGGGCGGCTTGCATACTTGTCGAGCCAGGCACCACCCTGACCTGGTCCGCGTCGGCTACCGCGAACGCCGTAATAGTAGTATCTCTCTGCATTTGATCTTCAATATCCATTGGTGTTTCATAGGAATTTACTTGACCAAAGGCTCCCCAGACCCTTGGCGCCCCGTTGCGTTAGCCATTCTATTTGTCGGACTAGGCTACTAATAGAATGTTACACCACTCCACCGCTGTGAGGTGCAACTTAGGGCTCTCCTCCCGGCTCGCTAGGGACGGGGGCGTGAATCCTCGCTCCGAGGCCCCAACCATAGCTTGGGAGCACTCGTGCTTATCAGGCCCTGATTCCCACCTAGGAGGTTGGGAGGTTGGAGTGGGAGGTAATCCATTGTCATAGCTAGGCAATAATCCTAGCGCGGGGAGGGTTTTACGAGCTTCCACTAGGAGCGTCAATTCTATTATGCTTGAATTATTGTATCGGAATACTATCACCTTAATTCTCTGTGTTTAGAGGTAATATCCATTGTCATAGCTAGGCAATAATCCTAGCGCGGGGAGGGGGGGAGGGTTTTACGAGCTTCCACTAGGAGCATCAATTCTACTATACTTGACTTATTGTATCGGAATACTATCACCTTAATTCTCTGTATTTAGAGGTAATATCCATTGTCACAGCTAGGCAATAATCCTAGTGCGGGAGAGGGGGAAGGGTTTTACGAGCTTCCACTAGGAGCATAAATTCTATTATACTTGACTTATTGTATGGGAATACTATCACCTTAATTCTCTGTGTTTAGAGGTAATATCAGTAGTATGTTACCTTATACTTTGCGGCCTTTATGTTCCATCCTATGTTATTTGCGGCCTTTACGTTCCCTGGCAGCTTTCCAGTGCATGTACCTATGGATCTGGTTTGGTGAGTACAGTCTGGTTTGGTAGGTATAATCTGGTTTGGTAGGTACAATATGGTTAGGTGGGTATAATCTGGTTTGGTTCAAGTTTTTCTGACACAATTTACCGGATTTCTAATTCATGGTATACATGTCTTTTTTAGGGTAAATCCGTGTCAGAAAAACCGGTGCGTCTTTTTTTAGCTGCCAATATATTCAATTATTTTTTGTATATATTCAGGTTTCAAATTAGGATTTTCAACAGTTTGAATAGTTCATTCAACTTATCAGTATCAGTATTTTTGCGATCATTTACATAGATATGGAATATTCTAAGCAGCTTCTGGTGAGTAAAATTTTCTCATTATTATAATAAAAAGAAAATTATCTCGCCATTAAGTTAAGGAAGAAATTCCTTCCTTACACTTTTGTTTTTTTTCACCATGTTGTTACCTCTTTTAAAAAGCTTCCTTCTTTTAAATATTAAACGGTCCATGTATTTCAATTTTAGTAAATATTCAAAAAAAGAGGCATGTTCACTATGATTTTGGCTCGTTGTATATGAAAAATTAAAATAGAATTTGCATATTAGTTTCGGCAGATATGAAAGGTCGCCCCTCTCCTCAATATCTTGCTCTTTATGCTAAAGGAACTCTTGAATCACAAAAGCCGGTTAATTAGAATAGATACCTCTTTTGAAAGTGCTAAAAAGAAAAAAAAATAAGCGTATAGGGTGAGATATAGGCTAGAGGGTGAATTCCTTATATACTTAATAATTTTTTAGTTTAGGCTATGTCCAGGAATCCTTTTCTTCCTTTTTTTTTCTGTGATTTTAAGTATTTCGTAATTTAGGTATATAACTTTTAAAAACTTTGCATATAATTGTCAACTTTTTTTTTTTTTGATACTATGGAATTGAGGGTCCAATGCCCTCCGTTAATATTCTGAATAAGTAAGAATTGAGCTAGCTAATTAAATTTTGTCATTTTTTTATTTCAAATTTTGGAGGTTTAGTACCATGATATTCGTATGTACGCGAAGGAACATTTGAGCAGAAAAATATTGATTTGTAAAAAGTAGCAGGGATTCTAAAGCACTAATAGATTGAGCGCTACAAGTTTCAGAATCGACTTTATAGGTCAAATTATATTATGGGAAGAGGGTTTTAAAGTCCACCTTCCTCAAAACTCAAAATTTTCAAAAATTTTATTTTAAAAGCTTTTTAAATATTTCTAAAGTGCTACAAACATCAGAATAAACTTTAGAGGGCAATTTATCTGTAAAAGAGGGCTTATTACTAAATTTTTTCTTCTTTTTTTTTAAGGATGTCGAGGTGGATTCTTGCATTCACCCTCCCTCCGAAAAGAGGCCAAGATGGGGTGATAACACATCAATGTAAGCTGCAAGTTCTCTGGACCAACCAGGGCCCTCTCATGACAGTGTCAAACTCTGCACAGAATTCGATGAGAGAAAGCGTTATTCGCTATGCACCACGGTCACTTTGTAATGAGCTAACTGCAATTTCTATGGTAAGCGCCATTTATCAGATAGCTTTCAACTTTATAGCGCACTCACAATTTCGTTTTACAAAATTCCCTTTTTAAACAAGTTGCTGATAATTTAACTTTTACATTCGACTCAGAGAGATGACGTTCATGTACTAAAGTTAAGAAAAAAACGGGTCAGCACGCGCCTCTTAGCCTAATCAAATGCAGATTCCTTCAAGGTGTAACAAAACTTAGCATATGAAAAAGCTGGCTTTGCTCCGTGTATTCTTCAATAAAATAAGGAACTTCTCGTGAAATGTTTTGTCCATATTTCATTTGAAGTCTTAATTTAAGCAAAATTAAACGATCATCGTTTGTTCGGCTAACAATTTATAATCAGCTACTTGTATGCGCGTGTGTGTTTTTACTAAAGGGGGTAATTATTGAAGAAAAAAAGGGTGTGTAGGGGTGGGGTAAAAAAAGGGGGGGGGGTAGATTTGTAGGAAAAGGAATCTGCTTCTAGTCTGATCGCTATTTCTTACGGATGGCTAAATTTGTAGGAAAAAGAATCAAGTTCTTTTTTTAAATGGGGTAGTAAGACAAATATTTGGTTGATTTTTTTTTATTTTATTTTATTGCTATTAGTCAAAACGTTGCGATGTTTTTGTATGTGTGTGTGTGTGTGTGTGTGTGTGTGTGTGCGCCGTCTCTGTGCGTGTGTCTTCTCTGTGTGTGTGTATCGTCTCTGTGTGTGTGTGAGCGTGTGCGTGTGTGCGTGTGTGTGTGTGTGTATTTGTGCGCATGTGTGTGTGTGTGTGTCAGTGTGTATGTGTGTGTGTGTGTGTATGTGCGTGTGTGTGTGTGTGCGTGTGTTTGATTGTGTGTGTCAGTGTGTGTGTCAGTGTGTGTGTCAGTGTGTTATTAACAAAATTTGTAATTTATTATACATTGTTTGATAAAAAAAAGAAAAAAGAAAAGTGTGTTATAATTGTGATAAAACTTTCGTCAAAGAAAAAAAAACTTAATCCATTCATTTTCTAGTTTCAGGGGGAAGCTGTGAAAACCTCTGCCTTCCCTGGTCCAGGATTTCAAAGTATCATGGGTAATTGTCCCCTCTCGCCGGATGTTAGTGAAGGTACGTTATTTGATATCCCCCTGGATTTTCAATTTACAGCTGAAGAAATGGAAACTCTTATGCAAATTGTTGGGCCTAATTCTTCCGGGGACATTTTTAACGACAACTTTACAATTAGTGATTTGGATCCTGTACAAACAGGTGCAGGACATGAAAATAGTGCTATGTCCCCGGAATTGCGTGAATTTTATTTGTTAGAGTCTGCTCTAAGTCACCTGCAAACATATAGGGTAGATTTTAACCCTCCCGAGGAAAACGCAGGCATTATTTTAACTGACCCTGTGAAAGTTCTCCATAGCTATATCGACAGAATTCGAGCAAAAATTGAGATTCAGATTCAGAAATGGGGAGGCCAAGGGGGAGTTAAAGCATCAGTTAATCAAAAAGTCTATTTACAAAAGGGAACATCCGGGGATATTTCTTATTTTCATTTTTCAAACTGGGAGCCAGACTTTTTACCCAGGTCTAAACGAATTTGAAGACAACTTTTTCAACTGGGGTGAATAAACTAATTTCGACTTTGGACATGTTTAGCGAGAGAGGAAGTGGGTCCACAATTTTATACATTGAATACATGGATCTGAATCTCAGTAGATTTAAAAAAAACTTTATGTTAAGGGGGGGAGCGGGTAATCTAAAAATAAAATGCCACCCAGATTTGTCGGCTACCAAAGGAGTTCAGAGTTTCTATTTTGACACGGGTCTGCAATGCTTTAAGTATGCATTTTTAGCGGCAGCCCATAAAACATTAAAAAATGAGTCATCAATGAAAAATCTCGACGGACTTGCACGTAATGGCGGAAAAAAAAAAAAATTTCCCTAAAGTAAATTTTGATTGTTTAGAGGGGAAATATCCGGTGTCCTTGAAAGAAATAAGCATATTTGAAAAAGCAAATGAAAATCTTGGGATGGGGGTGGTTGTTCTCCAGTATGACACTGAATTTGTAGATGGGGGAAAGAAACCAAATAGAAAAGGGGTTTTGTATTCAGTGAGGACACCGATGGTGGAAAATGTTAAAAATTGGGTATGGGTTATTTACGAGCCTCCCAAAGATGTAAATTCTTATGGTCATTTTTTTCCCGTTACAGCAATAAGTCGACTCTTATCTCAAGGCAAGAACAAAGGGGAACGTTTCTATTGCCCCATGTGCCTTTCCCCATTCACATCTGAGAGAACGTTCACAGATCACATGAACCATTGCAAAATTCATGGCAATCAAAGAATTGAAATGCCGGCAGAAGGCAAAGATATTTTACAATTTAAAAATATCCAAAATTCCCTGCTACAAGTTGATAAAATATCTTTGGATTGTGAAACAAGACTGGTTGAGGTATCAGACTCATCAAGGCCAAATATAGTCAAGGAACACAAACTAGTTGCGTGTTCCTACGCACACGGTCGTCGCGATTCCAACAATAAAATGCAATTGGAAGAGTTTTTTTTACTATGGATGAGGAGGGCAGCATGGAAAAGCTATTGGTTTCTTTAATAAAAACAGCAAACGGGGCAATTTCACGATTACGTCACACCAACTACCCAATGACATTGTCAGATAAAGAGCAACTGGCATTGGAAAAGGGGACAATTTGCTGGGTATGTAGGGGTGTTCTTGCCCCAAAAGACGCGGTGCAGGACCACAATCACCTTATTTATCCCAATTCAACGGGAAAAAGTAACTTTCGAGGGTGGGCACACAATTCATGTAATTTAAAAATTAAACAGCAACTTTTTCTTCCTGTTTTTTATGCATAACTCTAACTATGATCTGAAGTATGTGCTACCAGTATTGGCACATCTTCAAAGAATTGGAACAATAGATGATGATGCATGGGTGATAGACAGCTTTACCTACAAAATCATACCTAAATCAGCGGAAAAGTTGCTTGTTTTGGAATTTATGTGGAAATTTGTTGAAGCCGACATTGAGTACACGAATAAAAAATTCGCTTTTTAGATTCTTACAGTTTTCCCCAAATCATTGAGCGAATTAATTCAAGTGCAGAAAAACGATGACGGTTGCAACGCTTTCCCCCTTCTCAAGCAACAATTTCCAAATGATTTATATGATTTGTTAACGGTCAAGGGCATATATCCTTATGACCATTATTGTTCCATGTCGAGATTCGGCGAGGAAACTATTCCTTGTATTGAATCGTATTATGATAGTCTTCACGATCGTAGTTGCACCCCCGAGGAATACAGTTTTGCTAAAAAAGTTTGGGCAGAGGGAGGGTGTAAAAATGGCTTTGACTACTGCAAGCTGTATTTGTCGAGTGACGTGTTAACTCTGTTAGACATTATGTGTAAAAAATACGGACAAAATCTATGAGGAGTTCAATCTTGATTTGGGGTATTATTTTTCTTCCCCTCATCTAGTGATGGACCTTATCCTAAAAATTAGTGGGGAAAAATAGGGCTAATCACAGACATTGATCAGCATCTGTTCATTGAAAGATCAATGAGGGGGGTTTTTTGTTTTTCACGGGGATCGTATCTTGGAAACTGATCCAACAGGAGAGAAGACGGGGACAAAATCGGATGCAGTTTTCCTCGATATGAATTCTCTCTACCCCTCGGCCATGTCCCATTATGCGCTACCTTGCGGTGACTATAAATGGCTCAATGACCCTCAAGCTCCCCATTTCCCCAACATTGGCGACACTGTTGAGGAGAATGGACCGGTTGGATGGTTTTTTGAAATTGATGGAGAGATACCAGTCGAGCTTCACGATTCAGTAAAGGATTTTGTTTTCCCGTGCATCAATAGACCTGTGACTAAGGACTCTTTGAGCCCTCGCAATAGGCGTTTAGTCGAGGTGGACGGATTGCATTGGACACCTTCAAAACAAAAACTTATTGCTGACCTTCTGCCAAAAAAAAACATAGTTGTACATCATGTAGCTTTAAAATGGATGTGCAACAACGGTTTCAACGTCACAAAGGTTCACAGAGCACTCCAGTTTAGTCAAAAACCCTATCTGAAAACGTTTGTTGTCACTTTTGTCAACAAACGTTCTGCAGCGCAGACGAAGGCTGAAAAAGAAATTTATAAACTCATTTTTGGATTCGGCTTTCGGCAAAATGTGTGAGAGTTTTCGTAATAGGAATCGTTGTGACGTCGTGACCTATCCTGAACAATGTGCTCGAATTATTGCCGATCCAAATTACACTTCCTTCACAATCATTGGCCCGGACATGGTACTTTTGAATAGGAAAAAAAAGACGCATTGTCTTGAATAAAAATATTGCTGCAGGCAGTGCGATCTTGGAGATCTCTAAAAAGCTCATGTTGGAATTCTACTACAATGTGGCTAGGGTACAGTGGCCGGAAAAGGGGCAAGTAGAGGTCTGCTACGGGGACACGGATTCTCTACTGTTAAAAGTAAAAAACCTCAATCTAATTGATTATTTGGCGCACTTTGAAATTATCAGCTCACGAATGGACTACACTATTTGGGGTGGTCTTTACCCAGAGCTAGTAAAACGTTGGGCACCCAATCAGCTTTTATTTTTTAAATCTGAAACGGGAAGCGACATGATATCCCGTGGTATGTTTGTAAGTCCAAAGGTGTACTTTATACAGACACACGACGAGGAAATCAAGAAACGTTGCAAAGGAGTACCCACGCGCTATGTGGATAAGAATTTCGACATGGACATTTATAGGAATTGTATTGTTGAAAATACAATTCCACGAGCCAAATTGCTGGCAATTCGTTCTCTCAAATACAGGAACTTTACTGTAAATATAGAAAAAATTGCCATGAGTACCATCTCCGACAAGGTCTATGTTTGTCAAGACGGTGTGACCACCCTCCCCCTTGGACACTATTTAACTTCAGACCGGGCCGAATGTGTTACCCATAGGGAAAGTCTCGGTTTGAATAAAGTCCTATAAATTATTTCCTAAAACCTTTGGGGGGGGGGGGGGCCTCGCGGCCTTTGGGGGGGGGGGGGGGGGGGGGCTCGCGGCCCGGGGGGGGGCAGCCGCCAGCGCGGGGGCGCGCACCGCCACTATCAAAGTTATCTTTTTTTTTTACTTAGAGCAGATTTTTTTTGTAAATGTTTCATTAAAAAAAAAGTGATTTTTTTTCAAGTGCTCTCTAATTTAATGCTGTATTTTTTCTCTATAAATAAACAAAAAAAAGTATTCAAGTGTTTTTTTCTCTCTCTGTGCCCATGTAAATGTTGTATTTTTTTATTATAAATAAATTTAAAAAAAGTGTATTTTTTCATGTTTAATGTGCTTTTTTCAATGTATTGTTACTTTTTTACGTATATAATAAAAGAAAATATGATTCTTTATTCATCTTCTTATTCTTCTTGAAGAACAGAGTAGTAGTAGTAGTAGGGAAATTATTTAGTCATTAGACAATTAGGGTCTACGGTTAGTTGTCCAGGTGAACTGTTGAAGGGAACATGTATCAATTTAAAACACCATTCAGATCGTTTCTGTGTGGGCCCTCAATGTCGGGCAAAAACAACACTCTTAACTAAAAAAATTAAAAATTGCGATAAAATGTTTGTGGAAAAGCCGAAAAAAATCTACTATTGCTATAGTATTTGGCAGGAGTCATACGATAAAATAAAAGCAATTGCTGCCATGGGATTGGTGCAGATACAATTCATACAGGGACTTGATGTTTTCAACATTATTGAACCAAACTCTTGGCTGATCATTGACGATCTGGCTGAATCTATTGAACAATGGTCCCAGGAAATACTGCAATTGTTCACTGTTCGCTCTCATCATGAACAGATTTCCGTTACTCTGGTTCTACACAATCTCTTTCATCAGAGCAAATGTATGCGAACACTTGCTTTGAATTGCACCTACTATATCATCTACAGAGTTGTTCGTGATTCTAGCTCGCTAATAACCCTCAATAAACAAATCTATCCAGGTGCTCCTAAATTTCTGCTCTCAGCATACAATCAGGCAACTAATAAACCCCACGGTTATATCCTATTGGATCTTAATCAAAATACACCCGAGGATCTGCGTGTAGTCACAGATATTTTTGACAATGAAATTACAGTATATCTCCCTGTGAACACTAAAAAGACCTATTAGTCGTTATCATGACACTGAAGAAACTACATGAAAATAGACATTTGTTTTCAGTTCTAAGCACTTCAAAACCTCCGCTTAGGAAAGCAATACTCAAACACGGTATTGACAATGATTTCATTAATCTAATATCTGAACTTTGTTTAAATTTGACCGAGGGTAATGTTCAACTGCCAGAAGTAGTTAAGCAACAGGCAAAGCAACATCGTTCCATTGTACGTACATTGCCTCTAAAAAGAAAGGAAAGAATTTTAAAAGGAAACGACTTCTTCAGGCGGGCGGTAGCTTTTTCACACTTTTACTGCCAATAATTGCAGGACTTGTAAACAGTTTTCTCTAGATGGCAAAACCCTATAAATTGACTCCAATAGAAACTAGCTCTCTCACCCGTCGAACACTTTGAGAACAATCTGAGTAAATTCCTTGACAATGAAAATATTGAGGATGATAAAAAACTGCTTTTACTTCAAGATGCACTTCGCCGAGTGGACAAACACAGGTCCTATCGGTCGAAGCCCACTGCTGCTGCTGATCGCAAA
Organism: Artemia sinica; assembly: GCA_027921565.1. Lineage (NCBI taxonomy): Eukaryota > Metazoa > Arthropoda > Branchiopoda > Anostraca > Artemiidae > Artemia > Artemia sinica. The sequence goes on from CM051270.1 coordinate 28,911,431, forward strand.
AAAGAACATCTTCTCAAGAGTCTGCTGCTGCTGCTGGAACACAATTAAAGAAGGAGGAATTGGATTCAATTGTATTGAAAATTGGAAATCTAATGCCCCGCTCGTATCGTGAACAAAGTAAACGACTCCTAACATATCTCTTGGAAAGTGGTCATATTCAAGTTGAGAGCAATGGGGAAGGGATTATAATTCAGGGCAAGAGCTATAATCTACTTGATTTAATCTATGACATGGTTACAAATCGTAAAGGACTATTATCATTTGACGCTCATCTATACAATTTTCTAAATACATTAAACTTCCCCAAAAGTCTTATTAGCAATAGACAAATTCTAAAAAAATTAAATGAACATGCATCATCATCATCATCATCAACAACAATATTGACACCATTAAAATATGAAGAAGAAGAAGAAGATTTTAAATCAATTTTGGAAAATACTAGCACACCACTGATAGCTAGACAAAAGCGAAGACGTATCAAGTCAACGTCACCATTACCTCCATCATCACCACCAACAGCCAGTATACAAAAGGGTAGCGGACGTTACACAACGTGTTTAGGTTCAAAATGGTTGAAGTTCTGAAAGGTGTTTATGAAAATATTGGTGAGGCGGGGAGTTTAAGTTCCCCCACCACTCTTTCCAAAGTCACTGGTGTTCACACTAAAAGTGTACAAGACTATCTACAAAATGAATCAAGTTACACTCTGCATAGAAATCATAGACTTCGTGCCAATCAATATCGAAAAACTAAAGCCTTTTACCCATTGCATATAATGCAAGCAGATCTCCTGACTCTAGATGAGCTTCAAAGACGTCACAATACACCGTACAAGTACATTCTACTTGCAATCAGTGTTTTTTTAGCCGCTATGCATATGCAATTCCATTGCGATCAAAGAGAGGTGTTGAAGTTGCCCGGGCCATTGAAAGTATTCTCGAACAGGATTCATATAAAAAAATTCAAACGGATCGCGGTAGTGAATTTGTTAATCCCCATGTTGCAAAAGTACTAGAAAAATATAGTACACTGCTCTATCATAGTCACAGTCCTATAAAGGCTGCAATGGCCGAACGATTGATAAGAACTATTCGACTTTCAATTTCAAGATATTGTACATTGAAAAATACACCGGCTTTTTATTCATGATCTTGATAAAATCATGTTGATTTATAATCAACGACCTGATCGATCATTGTCCAACTCTACGCCAACGGAAGTTCATCATTCTGATCATGATACAATTGACACCTTTCCTAAACAGTATTCCAATGAATCGGTTGTCAAGAAGAAGAAAAATAAATTCAATGTTGGTGATACCGTTTGAATTAATAGAACAACTAATGTTTTTGAAAAGGGGAATTACTTGTGGTCCACCGAACTTTTTAAAGTGGCAAAAATCCTAGACACTAAACCCATAACTTATCGCCTGCGTGATACCAAAGATGAAGAGATTCTCGGTGGCTTTTATGACTATGAACTACAGAAAGTTAAAAATGCTAGTGAAATCTATCAAATTGAAAAGATATTAAAGACACGTACTCGCAGGGGTAAGAAACAGTTACTTGTTCGGTGGCTAGGATACAACTCTGATTTTGATTCTTGGATCGGTGTTGAAGATATTGACAATGCCCAATGATTTCTATGTAACATTCATGTCCAACGTTTCCGATCCTCTCTACAACGACTTGAATAGAACAAGTGATTTTTGGACAAAACTCTCCCCCGCCATCAAATTTGACGGTGCGTATGAAGGGGCTCTTGTCGACTGTATTCTCAAAAATACCTATGACATCCTGAGAAAGGATCGTAAATATGTTATAAAAATTAGACCCTATGATTGGCCAGCACCACCACCTTCAGGTGATCAAGAACAAATTCAAAAAATCAATTGGATGGATTATCCATATATTGAATTACCCTACGAGGAACTCACCTGTATGAATGATTTATGTCGTTCTATTAATAAAAGAATTTCCGCTCGTAAAAAAAGGAGCTTTTTCATTTCAACTATTCAAAGGAGGAGGGCAAGATCTACATTAGTTCACCTATTGCCAGCGAAACGGTTATTCTCAATGATAACCTAAAGGATGTTCTTGGCTTTAAGCTCAATATAATCAATGGTAAAAGTGCCGGAAACACTAATTTCATTTTTGCTGACTACCCACCTGCCTTCTCCACAGACACTTGTATATTTCTCTACGCTTCATTTGTGGAAACATCGAGAGTCGGTAATTCAAATTTTCCCCTCCTACGAGTTCTTGAACGAAAAAAACCAATCAAGAGCATATTCATCACTACAATATAAAGCATCTTCAGTATATTCCCGTGTAAACACTTCCTATTTGGAACTCTGTCAGTTAACACTAAGAACTGAATTAGGCGATCCTCTAGCAATTTCAAAAGGCTTAGCAGTGATTACATGTCTTTTTCGACCCATTGTCAACGACAGCACAATCACCTAAAATAAAACAATAGGAGAATTCCATTTGTCTGTCCCGATATCGATTGCTATGTTGGTGCTTTTAGTCCACGTTAAATAGGCAATGGATTGGACTACTACAAGGGTCGTACTACAATGTCTGGCTATGGTCTTGGTAGCTGGTTTGCTAGGCTATTTCGTTCTGCACTACCCCTGCCAGAAATATCTTGTACCTGCTGCATCAAATTTTGCTGCCTCCAAACTAAAGGACTGGGGGTCGGGCAAGAATTTCAAGGAGAGTGTTAAGGAAAATATTAGATCTTCAGCAAGAGCCGTTGGTGAGCAACTAAAATCTCGACAAAATGGGGAGGGATTGAAAAGGATGCGTTCGCGTCATACACTCATCAGTCTCCACCCAGGCAGGAAGCAAAGGACATCAACAAGGACTTTGAGGAATAAAACAAGGAAGACCAATAAGCAGAAGAAGAAGAAAAAGAAAAAGATTGTTAGGTCAAAGAAGGATTTCTTCTCTTAAGATGACTTATCTCCCCCACAAGGAATCATATCCATCAATTAGTTCCTCATTGAATCTATTCAATGCTGAAAATGTTGATGTCAGTGTCAAGTATGGCTACTATGAACCAATTTCACCCCCAACAACCCCTCTCGGAAAATATACACTTTCAAATATTTTTCCAATGAAGACTATTTCATTGATTTGTCATCAAAATTTATTGATTTAAATGTTGTGGTGAAGAAAAAAGTCAGATAATACAACTCCAAATGCTGGCGATGGTCTCTCCTATGAAAATTGTATTCTACAAAACCTATTCAAACAAATTAATGTATTTATTAATGGAACATTGGTGAGCACTAGCAATAATTTATCAAACTATGCAAGCTACATACAATTTATGATGATGACGCCAAAGGCATACAAGGAGTTGAGAGGACAATCATTGGGCTATGAATATCGATCAGGTGTTGATACTGACGGTGAGTTGACTACTGCAGTGACCCAAGAGTATCATCTAGTTGGAAAATTAAATCATGAGATATTCAATATATCCCAATGGCTACCCCCCAATGTCAAGATTGACATAAAGTTACAGATGGCACCATCGAATTTCATTTTGAGAAAAAACACTTCCTGCAGCACCCGATGCAAATGTCATTATCACATCGGCAATTCTCCACGTCCGAAAACAACAAGTTATGAGCTCTGTTGCATTGGCAGTGGAAAAGCTAAGAGCCAATGGTAACAACATTAAACTTTCTTGTCCCCCATACAATCACCAATCAACGTCACATTGCCGCCGGTTCTCGTAGCTATAGCGATTCATCATTTATCAATGGAGAAATCCCATCAAAATTGGCTTTGGCCTTTGTGAAGAGTGGCAGTGCCGTTGGATCCTGGACTGAATCCCCCCATGATTTTAATTTTTTCGGTCTATCTAGCCTTGTGTGCAAAGTGAATGGTATTCCACTGTACACTCTATCATTTGACAAAAAATCCTATAGAACCGTGTACGAGTTGACCATGCAATCCCTAGATCATGACTCTCAACTATTTGAAAATGGAATAACCGATTCAATGTTTTCAAAAAATCATGGGGTTATTGTTTTGGACTTGTCAGGCACACAGGATATGAGTATAGTACGAACAGGGAATGTACGTTTAGAGTGTACATTTGCCGATGCTCTGACTGAGAGTATCACGCTAATATCACTGAGTCAATTTGAAACCTATTGGGAAATCACACCCGACGGCAGTGTTCTACTAGACCTCGCACCATGAACACAAACCAAATAATCAATGTATTTAGTATGAATCCATACATGTCCCAGTACAAGTCCTATTGCATACCTTCGGACTTCATTGAAAAAATTCCAAGTGTTAACAATACCCTAATCATTGTTAATAGCAGTCCATCGACTTTGAAGACCGGTCTTTGGCTATGCATCTTTCAAACAGTGAAGAATATTGAATTTTTTGATCCTCTTGGCCTATCGTATAAATTCTACACGCCATATATCAGCAACTTTATTGAAAGCAGTGGGAAAACCATTATTCAAAATCAACGAAGAGTACAGGATTTAACGACTAAGACATGTGGCTTTCATGCACTACTCTTTTTCATGTTCAGATGTCGTGTCTACACCTACAAGCAGTTTCTCAACATCTACGTTGACTTACCTCGATTGAACGACTTTCTAGTGGAGAATATACTTACAAGTGTATTTAATATTGATTTTAGTGCCCTAAAGAATAAAATGTTCTAAAGATGTATGTGAAATTGTTTATTAATAAAAAAAAAAATTTATATACATGATAAAACGACTTTTCTACTCTTTAGATTTCATCCACTACTAGGTATTTGTCGACAAAAACTAGTGCAGGTAGATTATCTGAATTCACAGTGTACTGATCCTGATGTACTGCAATGTCAGGGTCACATTTTCTACAGTAGAGTGTGACTTCACTCTTGTCATATCTCTTTGTATAGTCAATGATACTATTCTCATTCATTCTATAGAATTCACATGTTTCAATTTGCTTATTTGAAGCAATTTCACAAACAGTGTCCTCAAGTGTCGAATCACATTCCGTCACAGCCAAATAAAAAATCAGTGGGCTTATAATCATAACACCCATTGTCTTCACAACGATGACGTAGAAACCATATTCTTTTGTTGTTCCAACAGTTGAATCGTTGACCCAGTTCCTCCTCCCAGAACAATCTAAAACCATGACGATACCAATCTCGTAGCAATAAACTAAAATCACGGTTAGGATTCTTTCCAATCATACCGGGATATGTATTCTCCCACTGATTACATTTATCATAATGACAATTGGAGCATAGGTGACCTCTAGGATGAGAGTCACACACCTCTTCAAGACAGGAATTACAACCTTAATTTGTACAGCATATCCTCTATGCAATTTACACGGGTTGCATAATATACACTTTTCATCATACTCATCAATCATTGTGCAATTCTCACATGATGATGACCAGCTGCCCTATGTGTACATACATAACGGACATGTATGGAACATTTTGTCATGTGTTGACACTCTCACTGCCACAATGAAACTGAGCTAGCAACAACAAAAATTGTCTGAGAGAGAGAGAGAGAGAGAGGAGTAAATCATCCTTGAGCACCATCTTTCTCATGAAAAAAGTCCTGAATTTCTAAACTAATGTTTTAAAAGCATATCCACAATATCATTTTGCCGTGTTGTGATCAATATATCAATAAATTGTGTAAATGCATTTGGACCACGACGTAGAAGCTTCATACAATAGTCTAATGATGGAGAATCAGTTTTCATTATATCGACAAGCATTCCCCGAGAAAATATCTTCCTTTGAATAGACAATTCTAGAAAATTGTCATCTAGAACCAAACGTTTTTCCATAAGAACTAGATTCCCCATGATTCGCTCTTTCTCGAATCTATCCATTTTTTAGAGTCCTAACTCTCTCACAACCAACTTCAGACTAACCAGAATTTCTTTTTGTACTCTAAAAAATATACGCTAGTCTACTATAGAAAGAAAAAAATACCATTGATTTAGAAACAATTTTATTGAACATAATTACAATAATAATATTCACTGATGCATTTTGTTCTCATCAATATATTTCGATAGGACATCTAATGCTGACCGAAGTTTATTTATATGGAGAATATTCACTTTTCCAGCAAAACATAGCTGCTCCTCCTGCTTAAATTTGCTTAATGATATCACGTATCTAGCATACATACTATCCCATTCAAGGCATAGTCTACAGCCAGTGGTTATTTCCACAGCCACATTGGGTACTCGTATATCGTTGCTGCTGCTGCTGTCGGTTCCATCATTAATCTCCAATAATGTAAATGCACCACTCATTTTTTCTCCACTAATATCCTCTCAAATAAAACTATTCTCTTTGAATTCAATTCTCTTACTAATATGAATTGTAGTGAAAATTATTCCTTTTATTCAAATCCCAATCACCAATCAAGTTATACTCACTCTCTTTGAAAAGGTGTAATGCCCTGTAGAAGTATTACCTATATGCATAGGGATAGTCACTCTCTTTGAAAAACCAAGCCGGACTATACCCATCAAACCAGACTACACCCATCAAACCAGATTGTACCTACCAAACCAGATTATACCCACCAAACCAGACTGTACTCACCAAACCAGATCCGTAGGTACATGCACTGGAAAGCTGCCAGGGAACGTAAAGGCCGCAAATAACATAGGATGGAACATAAAGGCCGAAAAGTATAAGGTAACATACTACTAATATCCATTGTCACAGCTAGGCCAATAATCCTAGCACGGGGAGGGGGAAGGGTTTTACGAGCTTCCACTAGGAGCATCAATTCTATTATACTTGAATTATTGTATCGGAATACTATCACATCAATTCTCTGTATTTAGAGGTAATATCCATTGTCACAGCCAGGCAATAATCCTAGCGCGGGGAGGGGGAAGGGTTTTACGAGTTTCCACTAGGAGCATAAATTCTATTATACTTGACTTATTGTATCGGAATACTATCACCTTAATTCTCTGTATTTAGAGGTAATATCCATTGTCACAGCCAGGCAATAATCCTAGCGCGGGGAGGGGGAAGGGTTTTACGAGTTTCCACTAGGTGCATAAATTCTATTATACTTGACTTATTGTATCGGAATACTATCACCTTAATTCTCTGTATTTAAAGATAATATCCATTGTCACAGCCAGGCAATAATCCTAGCGCGGGGAGGGGGAAGGGTTTTACGAGTTTCCACTAGGAGCGTCAATTCTATTATGCTTGAATTATTGTATCGGAATACTATCACCTTAATTCTCTGTATTTAGAGGTAATATCCATTGTCAGAGCTAGGCAATAATCCTAGCGCGGGGAGGGGGAAGGGTTTTACGAGCTTCCACTAGGAGCATAAATTCTATTATACTTGACTTATTGTATCGGAATACTATCACCTTAATTCTCTGTATTTAGAGGTAATATCCATTGTCACAGCTAGGCAATAATCCTAGCGCGGGGAGGGGGAAGGGTTTTACGAGTTTCCACTAGGAGCATAAATTCTATTATACTTGACTTATTGTATCGGAATACTATCACCTTAATTCTCTGTATTTAGAGATAATATCCATTGTCACAGCCAGGCAATAATCCTAGCGTGGGGAGGGGGAAGGGTTTTACGAGTTTCCACTAGGAGCATAAATTCTATTATACTTGACTTATTGTATCGGAATACTATCACCTTAATTCTCTGTATTTAGAGATAATATCCATTGTCACAGCCAGGCAATAACCCTAGCACGAGGAGGGGGAAGGGTTTTACGAGCTTCCACTAGGAGCATAAATTCTATTATACTTGACTTATTGTATCGGAATACTATCACCTTAATTCTCTGTATTTAGAGGTAATATCCATTGTCACAGCCAGGCAATAACCCTAGCACGAGGAGGGGGAAGGGTTTTACGAGTTTCCACTAGGAGCATCAGTTCTATTATACTTGACTTATTGTATCGGAATACTATCACCTTAATTCTCTGTATTTAGAGATAATATCCATTGTCACAGCCAGACAATAATCCTAGCGCGGGGAGGGGGAAGGGTTTTACGAGTTTCCACTAGGAGCATAAATTCTATTATACTTGACTTATTGTATCGGAATACTATCACCTTAATTCTCTGTATTTAGAGGTAATATCCATTGTCACAGCTATGCAATAACCCTAGCACGAGGAGGGGGAAGGGTTTTACGAGCTTCCACTAGGAGCATAAATTCTATTATACTTGACTTATTGTATCGGAATACTATCACCTTAATTCTCTGTATTTAGAGGTAATATCCATTGTCACAGCCAGGCAATAACCCTAGCACGAGGAGGGGGAAGGGTTTTACGAGTTTCCACTAGGAGCATCAATTCTATTATACTTGACTTATTGTATAGGAATACTATCACCTTAATTCTCTGTATTTAGAGATAATATCTATTGTCACAGCCAGACAATAATCCTAGCGCGGGGAGGGGGAAGGGTTTTACGAGTTTCCACTAGGAGCATAAATTCCATTATACTTGACTTATTGTATCGGAATACTATCACCTTAATTCTCTGTATTTAGAGATAATATCCATTGTCACAGCCAGGCAATAACCCTAGCACGAGGAGGGGGAAGGGTTTTACGAGCTTCCACTAGGAGCATAAATTCTATTATACTTGACTTATTGTATCGGAATACTATCACCTTAATTCTCTGTATTTAGAGGTAATATCCATTGTCACAGCCAGGCAATAACCCTAGCACGAGGAGGGGGAAGGGTTTTACGAGTTTCCACTAGGAGCATCAATTCTATTATACTTGACTTATTGTATCGGAATACTATCACCTTAATTCTCTGTATTTAGAGATAATATCCATTGTCACAGCCAGACAATAATCCTAGCGCGGGGAGGGGGAAGGGTTTTACGAGTTTCCACTAGGAGCATAAATTCTATTATACTTGACTTATTGTATCGGAATACTATCACCTTAATTCTCTGTATTTAGAGGTAATATCCATTGTCACAGCTAGGCAATAATCCTAGCGCGGGGAGGGGGAAGGGTTTTACGAGTTTCCACTAGGAGCATAAATTCTATTATACTTGACTTATTGTATCGGAATACTATCACCTTAATTCTCTGTATTTAGAGATAATATCCATTGTCACAGCCAGGCAATAATCCTAGCGCGGGGAGGGGGAAGGGTTTTACGAGTTTCCACTAGGAGCGTCAATTCTATTATGCTTGAATTATTGTATCGGAATACTATCACCTTAATTCTCTGTATTTAGAGGTAATATCCATTGTCACAGCCAGGCAATAACCCTAGCACGAGGAGGGGGAAGGGTTTTACGAGTTTCCACTAGGAGCATCAATTCTATTATACTTGACTTATTGTATCAGAATACTATCACCTTAATTCTCTGTATTTAGAGATAATATCCATTGTCACAGCCAGACAATAATCCTAGCGCGGGGAGCGGGAAGGGTTTTACGAGTTTCCACTAGGAGCATAAATTCTATTATACTTGACTTATTGTATCGGAATACTATCACCTTAATTCTCTGTATTTAGAGGTAATATTCATTGTCACAGCCAGGCCATAATCCTAGCGCGGGGAGGGGGAAGGGTTTTACGAGTTTCCACTAGGAGCGTCAATTCTATTATGCTTGAATTATTGTATCGGAATACTATCACCTTAATTCTCTGTATTTAGAGGTAATATCCATTGTCACAGCCAGGCAATAATCCTAGCGCGGGGAGGGGGAAGGGTTTTACGAGCTTTCCACTAGGAGCATCAATTCTATTATACTTGAATTATTGTATCGGAATACTATCACTTTAATTCTCTGTATTTAGAGGTAATACCCATTGTCACAGCCAGGCAATAACCCTAGCGCGGGGAGGGGGAAGGGTTTTACGAGTTTCCACTAGGAGCATAAATTCTATAATACTTGACTTATTGTATCGGAATACTATCACCTAAATTCTCTGTATTTAGAGGTAATATCCATTGTCACAGCTAGGCAATAACCCTAGCACGAGGAGGGGGAAGGGTTTTACGAGCTTCCACTAGGAGCATAAATTCTATTATACTTGACTTATTGTATCGGAATACTATCACCTTAATTCTCTGTATTTAGAGGTAATATCCATTGTCACAGACAGGCAATAACCCTAGCACGAGGAGGGGGAAGGGTTTTACGAGTTTCCACTAGGAGCATCAATTCTATTATACTTGACTTATTGTATCGGAATACTATCACCTTAATTCTATGTATTTAGAGATAATACCCATTGTCACAGCCAGACAATAATCCTAGCGCGGGGAGGGGGAAGGGTTTTACGAGTTTCCACTAGGAGCATAAATTCTATTATACTTGACTTATTGTATCGGAATACTATCACCTTAATTCTCTGTATTTAGAGGTAATATCCATTGTCACAGCCAGACAATAATCCTAGCGCGGGGAGGGGGAAGGGTTTTACGAGTTTCCACTAGGAGCATAAATTCTATAATACTTGACTTATTGTATCGGAATACTATCACCTTAATTCTCTGTATTTAGAGATAATATCCATTGTCACACCCAGGCAATAACCCTAGCACGAGGAGGGGGAAGGGTTTTACGAGCTTCCACTAGGAGCATAAATTCTATTATACTTGACTTATTGTATCGGAATACTATCACCTTAATTCTCTGTATTTAGAGGTAATATCCATTGTCAAAGCCAGACAATAATCCTAGCGCGGGGAGGGGGAAGGGTTTTACGAGTTTCCACTAGGAGCATAAATTCTATTATACTTGACTTATTGTATCGGAATACTATCACCTTAATTCTCTGTATTTAGAGGTAATATCCATTGTCACAGCCAGACAATAATCCTAGCGCGGGGAGGGGGAAGGGTTTTACGAGTTTCCACTAGGAGCATAAATTCTATTATACTTGACTTATTGTATCGGAATACTATCACCTTAATTCTCTGTATTTAGAGATAATATCCATTGTCATAGCCAGGCAATAACCCTAGCACGAATAGGGGGAAGGGTTTTACGAGTTTCCACTAGGAGCATCAATTCTATTATACTTGACTTATTGTATCGGAATACTATCACCTTAATTCTCTGTATTTAGAGATAATATCCACTGTCACAGCCAGACAATAATCCTAGCGCGGGGAGGGGGAAGGGTTTTACGAGTTTCCACTAGGAGCATAAATTCTATTATACTTGACTTATTGTATCGGAATACTATCACCTTAATTCTCTGTATTTAGAGATAATATCCATTGTCACAGCCAGGCAATAACCCTAGCACGAGGAGGGGGAAGGGTTTTACGAGCTTCCACTAGGAGCATAAATTCTATTATACTTGACTTATTGTATCGGAATACTATCACCTTAATTCTCTCTATTTAGAGGTAATATCCATTGTCATAGCCAGGCAATAACCCTAGCACGAGGAGGGGGAAGGGTTTTACGAGTTTCCACTAGGAGCATCAATTCTATTATACTTGTCTTATTGTATCGGAATACTATCACCTTAATTCTCTGTATTTAGAGATAATATCCATTGTCACAGCCAGACAATAATCCTAGCGCGGGGAGGGGGAAGGGTTTTACGAGTTTCCACTAGGAGCATAAATTCTATTATACTTGACTTATTGTATCGGAATACTATCACCTTAATTCTCTGTATTTAGAGGTAATATCCATTGTCACAGCTAGGCAATAATCCTAGCGCGGGGAGGGGGAAGGGTTTTACGAGTTTCCACTAGGAGCATAAATTCTATTATACTTGACTTATTGTAACGGAATACTATCACCTTAATTCTCTGTATTTAGAGATAATATCCATTGTCACAGCCAGGCAATAATCCTAGCGCGGGGAGGGGGAAGGGTTTTACGAGTTTCCACTAGGAGCGTCAATTCTATTATGCTTGAATTATTGTATCGGAATACTATCACCTTAATTCTCTGTATTTAGAGGTAATATCCATTGTCACAGCCAGGCAATAACCCTAGCACGAGGAGGGGGAAGGGTTTTACGAGTTTCCACTAGGAGCATCAATTCTATTATACATGACTTATTGTATCAGAATACTATCACCTTAATTCTCTGTATTTAGAGATAATCTCCATTGTCACAGCCAGACAATAATCCTAGCGCGGGGAGGGGGAAGGGTTTTACGAGTTTCCACTAGGAGCATAAATTCTATTATACTTGACTTATTGTATCGGAATACTATCACCTTAATTCTCTGTATTTAGAGGTAATATCCATTGTCACAGCCAGGCAATAATCCTAGCGCGGGGAGGGGGAAGGGTTTTACGAGTTTCCACTAGGAGCGTCAATTCTATTATGCTTGAATTATTGTATCGGAATACTATCACCTTAATTCTCTGTATTTAGAGGTAATATCCATTGTCACAGCCAGGCAATAATCCTAGCGCGGGGAGGGGGAAGGGTTTTACGAGCTTCCACTAGGAGCATCAATTCTATTATACTTGAATTATTGTATCGGAATACTATCACTTTAATTCTCTGTATTTAGAGGTAATATCCATTGTCACAGCCAGGCAATAACCCTAGCGCGGGGAGGGGTAAGGGTTTTACGAGTTTCCACTAGGAGCATAAATTCTATTATACTTGACTTATTGTATCGGAATACTATCACCTTAATTCTCTGTATTAGAGGTAATATCCATTGTCACAGCTAGGCAATAACCCTAGCACGAGGAGGGGGAAGGGTTTTACGAGCTTCCACTAGGAGCATAAATTCTTTATACTTGACTTATTGTATCGGAATACTATCACCTTAATTCTCTGTATTTAGAGGTAATATCCATTGTCACAGCCAGGCAATAACCCTAGCACGAGGAGGGGGAAGGGTTTTACGAGTTTCCACTAGGAGCATCAATTCTATTATACTTGACTTATTGTATCGGAATACTATCACCTTAATTCTCTTTATTTAGAGATAATATCCATTGTCACAGCCAGGCAATAACCCTAGCACGAGGAGGGGGAAGGGTTTTACGAGCTTCCACTAGGAGCATAAATTCTATTATACTTGACTTATTGTATCGGAATACTATCACCTTAATTCTCTGTATTTAGAGGTAATATCCATTGTCACAGCCAGGCAATAACCCTAGCACGAGGAGGGGGAAGGGTTTTACGAGTTTCCACTAGGAGCATCAATTCTATTATACTTGACTTATTGTATCGGAATACTATCACCTTAATTCTCTGTATTTAGAGATAATATCCATTGTCACAGCCAGACAATAATCCTAGCGCGGGGAGGGGAAGGGTTTTACGAGTTTCCACTAGGAGCATAAATTTTATTATACTTGACTTATTGTATCGGAATACTATCACCTTATTTCTCTGTATTTAGAGGTAATATCCATTGTCACAGCTAGGCAATAATCCTAGCGCGGGGAGGGGGAAGGGTTTTACGAGCTTCCACTAGGAGCATAAACTCTATTATACTTGACTTATTGTATCGGAATACTATCACCTTAATTCTCTGTATTTAGAGATAATATCCATTGTCACAGCCAGGCAATAATCCTAGCGCGGGGAGGGGGAAGGGTTTTACGAGTTTCCACTAGGAGCGTCAATTCTATTATGCTTGAATTATTGTATCGGAATACTATCACCTTAATTCTCTGTATTTAGAGGTAATATCCATTGTCACAGCTAGGCAATAATTCTAGCGCGGGGAGGGGGAAGGTTTACCGAGCTTCCACTAGGAGCATCAATTCTATTATACTTGACTTATTGTATCGGAATACTATCACTTTAATTCTCTGTATTTAGAGGTAATATCCATTGTCACAGCCAGGCAATAATCCTAGCGCGGGTAGGGGGAAGGGTTTTACGAGTTTCCACTAGGAGCATAAATTCTATTATACTTGACTTATTGTATCGGAATACTATCACCTTAATTCTCTGTATTTAGAGGTAATATCCATTGTCACAGCTAGGCAATAATTCTAGCGCGGGGAGGGGGAAGGGTTTTACGAGCTTCCACTAGGATTATAAATTCTATTATGCTTGAATTATTGTATTGGAATACTATCACCTTCTCCCCCTCCCCTGCCCTCGGAAATGTGGGAACGAAGGGCCTCTGAGCCTTCCCCTTGATGCAGATGTTTTCCCTCCAAAATTGACCCTCCCCTCCCTGCCCTCAGAAATGGGGGGAACGAAGGGAACGTTAGATCCTATTTTAAATTGACAATACTTATCAAACATCACTTGTGTATTATACAGATCACATATCTCATTACCCCTTTTTAAATGTTAATCAAATAATTCTGATTTTAGTGTCCAATTTTTTGTCTGCTTTTCAAAATGTTCGTATTTGGAAACTCTGTCAGTTAACACTAAGAAGTAAATTGGGTAATCCTCTCGCAATAACAAAAGGCTTAGCAGTGATTACATCTCATTGTCGGGCGACAATTCAATCAGATCAGAGTTGTGCAAATGGAATACCTTTTCGCAAATTGAACTAGCTTCTATTTCATAGGCAAAATATTTGAATTCCTTTTATTCAAATCACCTATCAAGTTATCAAAAAATATTTGAATATATTAAGTTATAGGCAATTCTGGTTTAGAAAAACTAGAATAGTGACATAATTTCACTTTATCGACCCTCAAACTAGAGTTGACCCAGAAACTTGTCATAATGCCCTGTAGAAGTATTACCTATATGCATGGGGATAGTCAGTCTCTTTGAAAAGGTGTATACAAGGCTCAGAATTCCATATGTACATACTACTAATTTGTTTTAATTATTCATGTACGGTGAACCAAAATCAAAACCTGCATTAATTTCAAAAACGTTCAAAAATAAAATTAAAAAAAAAACTTTTTTTTTACTGAAAGTAAAGAACGACGTTAAAACTTAAAACGAACAGAAATTATTCCGTATATGAAAGGGGTTGTCCCCTCCTCAACGCCTCGCTCTTTACGCTAAAGTTTGACTTTCTCACAACTCTATTTTTTTTAAACAATGAAAAACTTTAGCGTAAAGAGCGAGGCGTCGAGGAGGGGACAAGTAGAAAGGCCTCAGAAGGTCGTGACGGGACTCCTAATATGGGCATAGAGTCCCTAGGGGAGATGGATTTCTGAGAAATTGATTGCGTAATCGATTGCCAATTTGGAACACCTGTGCTGACAGTCATTAATCAAATTGTTTCCGGAAGTTTATTATATCTTTGGAGTTCGACCAGAATTGTTTCCGAGGCAAAGTTTAGATCACATATGACAGATGATGTCATGGTTGATTGATTGACACGAAAGGGGAATTAATTTGTTGTTTCTAAGGGGAATTATTGATTCAAGAAAGGGGAATTAATTTGTTGTTTCTAAGGGGAATTATTGATTCACGAAAGGGGAATTAATTTGTTGTTTCTAAGGGGAATTATTGATTCAAGAAAGAGGAATTAATTTGTTGTTTCTAAGGGGAAGGTGGGGAAGAGATATATTGATTGCATAATCGAAGGGAGAGAATTCCCGAGAAAGTAATTTCATAATCGGTAGAACCCTATCAGAAGGTCTTATCTTTTAGCTTAGAGTCTTAGCTTAGAGTTTTTGTTAGAGTTCTAGTTTAGTTTAGTTATAGTTAAGAATTTAGAGTTTTAGCTTAGAGTCATAGCTTAGAGTTTTAGTTAAAGTTATAGTTTAGCAAAGTTATAGTTAAGAGTTTAGAGTTTTACCTTAGAGTCATAGCTTAGAGTTTTTGTTAGAGTTCTAGTTCAGTTTAGTTTTAGTTAAGAGTTTAGAGTTTTAGCTTAGAGTCTTAGCTTATAGTTTGTGTTAGAGTTCTAGTTTAGTTTAGTTATAGTTAAGAATTTAGAGTTTTAGCTTAGAGTCATAGCTTAGAGTTTTAGTTAAAGTTATAGTTTAGCAAAGTTATAGTTAAGAGTTTAGAGTTTTACCTTAGAGTCATAGCTTAGAGTTTTTGTTAGAGTTCTAGTTCAGTTTAGTTTTAGTTAAGAGTTTAGAGTTTTAGCTTAGAGTCTTAGCTTATAGTTTGTGTTAGAGTTCTAGTTTAGTTTAGTTTTAGTTAATAGTTTAGAGTTTTAGCTTAGAGTCTTACCTTAGAGTTTTTGTTAAAGTTGAAGTTTAGTTTAGTAATAGTTAAGAGTTTAGAGTTTTAGCTTAGAGTCTTAGCTTAGAGTTTTTGTTAGACTTGAAGTTTAGTTTAGTAATAGTTAAGAGTTTAGAGTTTTAGCTTAGAGTCTTAGCATAGAGTTTTTGTTGAAGTTCTAGTTTAGTTTAGTAATAGTTAAGAGTTTAGAGTTTTAGCTTAGAGTCTTAGCTTAGAGTTTTGTTAAAGTTGAAGTTTAGTTTAGTTTTAGTTAAGAGTTTAGAGTTCTACCATAAGTCTTAGCTTAGAGTTCTAGTTAGAGTTGAAGTTTAGTTTAGTTACAGTTAAGAATTTAGTGTTTTAGCTTAGAGTCATAGCTTAGAGTTTTACTTAAAGTTGTAGTTTAGTTAAGTTTTAGTTAAGAGTTTCGAGTTTTAGCTTAGAGTCTTAGCTTAGAGTTTTTGTTAGAGTTCTAGTTTAGTTTAGTTTTAGTTAAGAGTTTAGAATTTTAGCTTAGAGTCTTAGCTTATAGTTTTAGTTAGAGTTCTAGTTTAGTTTAGTTATAGTTAAAAATTTAGAGTTTTAGCTTAGAGTCATAGCTTAGAGTTTTAGTTAAAGTTATAGTTTAGTAAAGTTATAGTTAAGAGTTTTGAGTTTTAGCTTAGAGTCTTAGCTTAGAGTTTTTGTTAGAGTTCTAGTATAGTTTAGTTTTAGTTAAGAGTTTAGAGTTTAGCTTAGAGTCTTAGCTTATAGTTTGTGTTAGAGTTCTAGTTTAGTTTAGTTTTAGTTAATAGTTTAGAGTTTTAGCTTAGAGTCTTACCTTAGAGTTTTTGTTAAAGTTGAAGTTTAGTTTAGTAATAGTTAAGAGTTTAGAGTTTTAGCTTAGAGTCTTAGCTTAGAGTTTTTGTTAGACTCAAGTTTAGTTTAGTTTTAGTTAAGAGTTTAGAGTTTTTAGCTTAGAGTCTTAGCATAGAGTTTTTGTTGAAGTTCTAGTTTAGTTTAGTAATAGTTAAGAGTTTAGAGTTTTAGCTTAGAGTCTTAGCTTAGAGTTTTTGTTAAAGTTGAAGTTTAGTTTAGTAATAGTTAAGAGTTTAGAGTTCTACCATAAGTCTTAGCTTAGAGTTCTAGTTAGAGATGAAGTTTAGTTTAGTTACAGTTAAGAATTTAGTGTTTTAGCTTAGAGTCATAGCTTAGAGTTTTACTTAAAGTTGTAGTTTAGTTAAGTTTTAGTTAAGAGTTTCGAGTTTTAGCTTAGAGTCTTACCTTAGAGTTTTTGTTAGAGTTCTAGTTTAGTTTAGTTTTAGTTAAGAGTTTAGAGTTTTACCTTAGAGTCTTAGCTTAGAGTTTTAGTTAGAGTTCTAGTTTAGTTTAGTTATAGTTAAGAATTTAGAGTTTTAGCTTAGAGTTATAGCTTAGAGTTTTAGTTAAAGTTATAGTTTAGTAAAGTTATAGTTAAGAGTTTAGAGTTTTACCTTAGAGTCATAGCTTAGAGTTTTAGTTAGAGTTCTAGTTCAGTTTAGTTTTAGTTAAGAATTTAGAGTTTTAGCTTAGAGTCTTAGTTTATAGTTTGTGTTAGAGTTCTAGTTTAGTTATAGTTAAGAGTCTCGAGTTTTTAGCTTAGAGTCTTAGCTTAGAGTTTCTGTTAGAGTTCTAGTTTAGTTTACTTCTAGTTAAGAGTTTAGAGTTTTAGCTTAGAGTCTTAGCTTATAGTTTGTGTTAGAGTTCTAGTTTAGTTTAGTAATAGTTAAGAGTTAAACATCTCTCCATGTTTAAGCTAGGTTAGGTTAGGTTAGGCTAGATTAAGTTATGTTAGGTTAGGTTAGCCTACGTACGGTTAGGTTACCTAACATTTCTAGGGTTAGCAGGTTAGGTTAGGTTTGGTTAATTGGCCGGCCACTTAACCGAACCTAACCTAACCTAACCTGCTAACCCTAGAAATTTTAGGTAACCTAACAGTACGTAGGCTAACCTAACCTAACATAACTTAATCTAGCCTAACCTAACCTAACCTAGCTTAAACATGGAGAGATGTTTAACTCTTAACTATTACTAAACTAAACTAGAACTCTAACACAAACTATAAGCTAAGACTCTAAGCTAAAACTCTAAACTCTTAACTAGAAGTAAACTAAACTAGAACTCTAACAGAAACTCTAAGCTAAGACTCTAAGCTAAAAACTCGAGACTCTTAACTATAACTAAACTAAACTAGAACTCTAACACAAACTATAAGCTAAGACTCTAAGCTAAAACTCTAAACTCTTAACTAAAACTAAACTGAACTAGAACTCTAACTAAAACTCTAAGCTATGACTCTAAGGTAAAACTCTAAACTCTGAACTATAACTTTACTAAACTATAACTTTAACTAAAACTCTAAGCTATAACTCTATGCTAAAACTCTAAATTCTTAACTATAACTAAACTAAACTAGAACTCTAACTAAAACTCTAAGCTAAGACTCTAAGGTAAAACTCTAAACTCTTAACTAAAACTAAACTAAACTAGAACTCTAACAAAAACTCTAAGCTAAGACTCTAAGCTAAAACTCAAAACTCTTAACTATAACTTAACTAAACTACAACTTTAAGTAAAACTCTAAGCTATGACTCTAATCTAAAACACTAAATTCTTAACTTTAACTAAACTAAACTTCAACTCTAACAAAAACTCTAAGCTAAGACTCTATGGTAGAACTCTAAACTCTTAACTAAAACTAAACTAAACTTCAACTTTAACAAAAACTCTAAGCTAAGACTCTAAGCTAAAACTCTAAACTCTTAACTATTACTAAACTTTTAACTAAAACTAAACTGAACTAGAACTTCTACAAAAACTCTAAACTAAGACTCTATGGTAAAACTCTAAACTCTTAACTAAAACTAAACTAAACTAGAACTCTAACAAAAACTCTAAGCTAAGACTCTAAGCTAAAAACTCTAAACTTTTAACTAAAACTAAACTAAACTAGAACTTCAACAAAAACTCTAAACTAAGACTCTATGGTAAAACTCTAAACTCTTAACTAAAACTAAACTAAACTAGAACTCTAACAAAAACTCTAAGCTAAGACTCTATGCAAAAAACTCTAAACTCTTAACTAAAAGTAAACTAAACTAAAACTCCAAGCTAAGAATCTAAGCTAAAACTCTAAACTCTTAACAATTACTAAACTAAACTTCAACTTTAACAAAAACTCTAAGCTAAGACTCTAAGCTAAAACTCTAAACTCTTAACTATTACTAAACTAAACTTCAACTTTAACAAAAACTCTAAGCTAAGACTCTAAGCTAAAACTCTTAACTATTACTAAACTAAACTAGAACTTCAACAAAAACTCTATGTTAAGACTCTAAGCTAAAAACTCTAAACTCTTAACTAAAACTAAACTAAACTAGAACTCTAACAAAAACTCTAAGCTAAGACTCTAAGCTAAAACTCTAAACTCTTAACTATTACTAAACTAAACTTCAACTTTAACAAAAACTCTAAGCTAAGACTCTAAGCTAAAACTCTAAACTATTAACTAAAACTAAACGAAACTAGAACTCTAACACAAACTATAAGCTAAGACTCTAAGCTAAAACTCTAAACTCTTAACTAAAACTAAACTGAACTAGAACTCGAACAAAAACTCTAAGCTATGACTCTAAGGTAAAATTCTAAACTCTTAACTATAGCTTTACTAAACTATAACTTTAACTAAAACTCTAAGCTAGAACTCTAAGCTAAAACTCTAAATTCTTAACTATAACTAAACTAAACTAGAACTCTAACCAAAACTCTAAGCTAAGACTCTAAGGTAAAACTCTAAACTCTTAACTAAAACTAAACTAAACTAGAACTCTAACAAAAACTATAAGGTAAGACTCTAAGCTAAAACTCGAAACTCTTAACTAAAACTTAACTAAACTACAACTTTAAAAAAAACTCTAAGCTATGACTCTAAGCTAAAACACTAAATTCTTAACTGTAACTAAACTAAACTTCAACTCTAACTAGAACTCTAAGCTAAGACTCTATGGTAGAACTCTAAACTCTTAACTATAACTAAACTAAACTTCAACTTTAACAAAAACTCTAAGCTAAGACTCTAAGCTAAAAATCTAAACTCTTAACTATTACTAAACTAAACTAGAGCTTCAACAAAAACTCTATGCTAAGACTCTAAGCTAAAAACTCTAAACTCTTAACTATTACTAAAATAAACTTCAAGTCTAACAAAAACTCTAAGCTAAGACTCTAAGCTAAAACTCTAAACTCTTAACTATTACTAAACTAAACTTCAACTTTAACAAAAACTCTAAGGTAAGACTCTAAGCTAAAACTCTAAACTATTAACTAAAACTAAACTAAACTAGAACTCTAACACAAACTATAAGCTAAGACTCTAAGCTAAAACTCTAAACTCTTAACTAAAACTAAACTGAACTAGAACTCTAACAAAAACTCTAAGCTATGACTCTAAGCTAAAACTCTAAACTCTTAACTATAACTTTACTAAACTATAACTTTAACTAAAACTCTAAGCTATGACTCTAAGCTAAAAACTCTAAACTCTTAACTATAACTAAAATAAACTAGAACTCTAACAAAAACTCTAAGCTAAGACTCTAAGCTAAAATTCTAAACTCTTAACTAAAACTAAACTAAACTAGAACTCTAACTCAAACTCTAAGCTAAGACTCTAAGGTAAAACAACTCTAACAAAAACTCTAAGCTAAGACTCTAAGCTAACAACTCTAAACTTTTAACTAAAACTTAACTAAACTACAACTTCAACAAAAACTCTAAACTAGGACTCTATGGTAAAACTCTAAACTCTTAACTAAAACTAAACTAAACTAGAACTCTAACTAAAACTCTAAGCTAATACTCTAAGCTAAAATTCTAAACTCTTAACTAAAACTAAACTAAACTAGAACTCTAAATAAAACTCTAAGCTAAGACTCTAAGCTAAAAAACTCTAAACTCTTAATTAAAACTAAACTAAAAGTAAACTAAACTAAAACTCTAAGCTAAGAATCTAAGCTAACACTCTAAACTCTTAACTATTACTAAACTAAACTTCAACTTTAACAAAAACTCTAAGCTAAGACTCTAAACTAAAACTCTAAACTCTTAACTATTACTAAACTAAACTTCAACTTTAACAAAAACTCTAAGCTATAACTCTAAGCTAAAACTCTAAACTCTTAACTATTACTAAACTAAACTAGAACTTCAACAAAAACTCTATGCTAAGACTCTAAGCTAAAAACTCTAAACTCTTAACTAAAACTAAACTAAACTAGAACTCTAACAAAAACTCTAAGCTAAGACTCTAAGCTAAAAACTCTAAACTCTTAACTAAAACTAAACTAAACTAGAACTTCAACAAAAACTCTAAGCTAAGACTCTAAGCTAAAAACTCTAAACTCTTAACTAAAACTAAAATAAACTAGAACTCTAACAAAAACTCTATGCTAAGACTCTAAGCTAAAATTCTAAACTCTTAACTAAAACTAAACTAAACTAGAACTCTAACTAAAACTCTAAGCTAAGACTCTAAGGTAAAACACCAAACTCTTAACTAAAACTAAACTAAACTAGAACTCTAACTGAAACTCAAAGGTAAAACATCAAACTCTTAACTAAAATTAAACTAAACTAGAACTCTAACAAAAAAAGTCTAAGTTAAGACTCTAAGCTAAAACTCGAAACTCTTAACTAAAACTTAGCCAAACTAAAACTTTAAGTAAAACTCTAAGGTATAACTCTAAGCTAAAACTCGAAACTCTTAACTGTAACTAAACTAAACTTCAACTCTAACTAAAACTCTAAGCTAAGACTCTAAGGTAAAACTCTAAACTCTTAACTAAAACTAAACTAAACTAGAACTCTAACAAAAACTCTAAGCTAAGACTCTAAGCTAAAACTCGAAACTCTTAACTAAAACTTAACCAAACTATAACTTAAGTAAAATTCTAAGCTAAAAATTCTAAACTCTTAATTAAAACTAAACTAAACTAGAACTCTAACAAAAACTCGAAGCTAAGACTCTAAGCTAAAAACTCTAAACTTTCAACTAAAACTAAACCAAACTAAAACTCTAAGCTAAAAGGATTGGTACTTCAACTTGTAAAATAGAACTCTAATTAAAACTCTAAGTCTAAGCTAAAACTCTAAACTAAACTAGAACTTCAACTAAAAAACTCTAAGATGAGACTCTAAGCTAAAACTCTAAACTATTAACTAAAACTAAACTAAACTAAAACTCTAGGCTAAGTCTCTAAGGTAAAACACCATACTCTTAACTATAACTAAACTAAACTAGAACTCTAACAAAAACTATAAGCTAAGACTCTAAGCTAAAACTCTAAACTCTTAACTAAAACTAAACTGAACTGGAACTCTAACTAAAACTCTAAGCTATGACTCTAAGCTAAAACTCTAAATTCTTAACTATAACTAAACTAAACTAGAACTCTAACTAAAACTCTAAGCTAAGACTCTAAGCTAAAACTCTAAACTCTTAACTAAAACTAAACTAAACTAGAACTCTAAACTCTTAACTAAAAGTACACTAAACTAAAACTCTAAGCTAAGAATCTAAGCTAAAACTCTAAACTCTTAACTATTACTAAACTAAACTTCAACTTTAACAAAAACTCTAAGCTATGACTCTAAGCTAAAACTCTAAACTCTTAACTATTACTAAACTAAACTATAACTTTAAATAAAACTCTAAGCTAAGACTCCAAGCTAAAACTCTAAACTCTTAACTATTACTAAACTAAACTAGAACTATAACAAAAACTCTATGCTAAGACTCTAAGCTAAAAACTCTAAACTCTTAACTAAAACTAAACTAAACTAGAACTCTAACAAAAACTCTAAGCTAAGACTCTAAGCTAAAACTCTAAACTCTTAACTATTACTAAACTAAACTTCAACTTTAACAAAAACTCTAAGGTAAGACTCTAAGCTAAAAAACTCTAAACTCTTAACTGAAACTAAATTAAACTAGAATTCTAACAAAAACTCTAAGCTATGACTCTTAAGCTAAACTCTAAATTCTTAACTATAACTAAACTAAACTTCAACTCTAACTAAAACTCTAAGCTAAGACTCTAAGGTAAAACTCTAAACTCTTAACTAAAACTAAACTAAACTAGAACTCTAACAAAAACTCTAAGCTAAGACTCTAAGCTAAAACTCGAAACTCTTAACTAAAACTTAACCAAACTATGACTTTAAGTAAAATTCTAAGCTAAAAACTCTAAACTCTTAATTAAAACTAAACTAAACTAGAACTCTAACAAAAACTCTAAGCTAAGACTCTAAGCTAAAAACTCCAAACTTTTAACTTAAACTAAACCAAACTAAAACTCTAAGCTAAAAGGATGGGTACTTCAATTTGTAAAATGGGTTTATGAGGGACATTAAGAAAGTAACTTGCTCTGAAATGGTCATTGAAAAGTATTTCTTGGTGTTGAGGTATCCAAAAAGCTGTAAAGTATAGTTGTGGGTGAAAAAGATAAGTACTTCAAGTTGGAAAATTGGTTTAGGAGGGACATTAAGAAGTAACTTGCTCTGAAATGTTCTTTGAAAAGTATTTCTTGGTGTTGAGGTAACCAAAAAGCTGTAAAGTATAGTTGTGGGTGAAAAAGATAATTACTTCAAGTTGGAAAATGGGTTTAGGATGGTCACTAAGAAAGGAACTTGCTCTGAAATGGTCTTTGAAAAGTATTTCTTGGTGTTGAGGTATCCAAAAAGCTGTAAAATATAGTTGTAGGTGAAAAAGTATAAGTACTTCAAGTTTGAAAATGGGTTTAGGAGGACATTAGAAAGTAACTTGCTCTGAAATGTCTTTGAAAGTATTCTTGGTTTTGAGGTATCCAAAAAGCTGTAAAGTATAGTTGTGGGTGAAAAAGATAAGTACTTCAACTTGAAAATGGGTTTAGGAGGGACATTAAGAAAGTAACTTGCTTGAAATGGTCATTGAAAAGTATTTCTTGGTGTTGAGGTATCCAAAAAGCTGTAATGTATAGTTGTGGATGAAAAAGATAAGTACTTCAAGTTGGAAAATGGGTTTAGGAGGGACATTAAGAAAGTAACTTGCTCTGAAATGGTCATTGAAAAGTATTTCTTGGTGTTGAGGTAACCAAAAAACCGTAAAGTATAGTTGTGGGTGAAAAAGATAAGTACTTCAAGTTGGAAAATGGGTTTAGGAGGGACATTAAGAAAGTAACTTGCTCTGAAATGGTCTTTGAAAAGTATTTCTTGGTGTTGAGGTATCCAAAAAGCTGTAAAGTATAGTTGTAGGTGAAAAAGATAAGTACTTCAAGTTGGAAAATGGGTTTAGGAGGGACATTAAGAAAGTAACTTGCTCTGAAATGGTCTTTGAAAAGTATTTCTTGGTGTTGAGGTATCCAAAAAGCTGTATAGTTGTAGGTGAAAAAGATAAATACTTCAAGTTGAAAAATGGGTTTAGGATGGACATTAAGAAAGGAACTTGTTCCCGTCAGGACCTCCTGATAGGGTTCTACCGATTATGTAATTAATTTCTCAGAAATCCAATTGTCTTAGTCGATTACGTCATTCTATATCCATATATGGACCCCCGTCACGACCTCCTGATAGGGTTCTACCGATTATGTAATCAATTTCTCAGAAATCCAACTGTCTTAGTCGATTACGTCATTCTATGCCCATATATGGACCCCCGTCATGACCTTCTGATAGGGCTCTACCGATTATGTAATCAATTTCTCAGAAATCCAACTGTCCTAGTCGATTACGTCATTCTATGCCCATATATGGACCTCCGTCATGACCTTCTGATAGGGTTCTACCGATTATGTAATCAATTTCTCAGAAATCCATTTGTCCTAGTCGATTACGTCATTCTATGCCCATATATGGATTCCCGTCATGACCTTCTGATAGAGTTCTACCGATTATGTAATCAATTTCTCAGAAATCCATTTGTCCTAGTTGATTACATCATTCTATGCACATAAATGGATTCCCGTCACGAGCTCCTGATAGGGTTCTACCGGTCATGTAATCAATTTCTCGGGAATTCTCTCCCTTCGATTACGCAATCAATATATCTCTTCCCCACCTTCCCCTTAGAAACAACAAATTAATTCCCCTTTCTTGAATCAATAATTCCCCTTAGAAACAACAAATTAATTCCCCTTTCGTGTCAAATCAATCAACCATGACATCATCTGTCACGTGTGATCTAAACTTTGCCTCGGAAACAATTCTGGTCGAACTCCAAAGATATTAATAAACTTCCGGAAACAATTCTCCTTGGAAACAATAAATTAATCGACCTTGGAAAAGGGGGTCATTGACACACTTTGATTACGCAATCAATTTCTCAGAAATCCATCTCCCCTAGGGACTCTATGCCCATATTAGGAGTCCCGTCACAACCTTCTGATAGGGTTCTACCGATTATGAAATCAATTTCTCGGGAATTCTCTCCCTTCGATTACGCAATCAACATAACTCTTCCCCACCTTCCCCTTAGAAACAACAAATTAATTCCCCTTTCTTGAATCAATAATTCCCCTTAGAAACAACAAATTAATTCCCCTTCCGTGAATCAATAATTCCCCTTAGAAACAACAAATTAATTCCCCTTTCTTGAATCAATAATTCCCCTTAGAAACAACAAATTAATTCCCCTTTCGTGTCAATCAATCAACCATGACATCGTCTGTCATGTGTGATCTAAACTTTGCCTCGGGAACAATTCTGGTCGAACTCCAAAGATATTAATAAACTTCCGGAAACAATTTGATTAATGATTGTCAGCACAGGTGTTCCAAATTCCCAATTGATTACGCAATCAATTTCTCAGAAATCCATCTCCCCTAGGGACTCTATGCCCATATTAGGGGTCCCGTCACGACCTTCTGAGGCCTTTCTACTGGGACACCCCTTTTCATATACGGAATAATTTCTTTTCGTTTTAAGTTTTAACGTCGTTCCTTACTTTCAGTTAAAAACACTTGTTCTTTTTTATTTAATCATTTTAAGAACCAAAACAAGGGCCGGTCGTTGAACTGAGCCATTGTGCAGAAGTGATACCAAATTAAACGTAAAAAAATAAAGATAATCCTAAAATGGATTGTTGCTTTATCTTAAAGGGGATTGATAATGTTTTGATTCCATAAAAAGTGTCCTTAATTAGTTTGCTTTTACTGTTCCAAAACTCCTGTGTTATTTTGTGTTTTCAGCAAAGCGCTAGTTTTGTATAATTATAAAAGCATAGGGAAACATAATTTGTTGGTTTACTTGTACTAGTCATATTAATATATATTAAATAGGCTGTGAGGTAATAATTTTTGTCCGTTTTAAGTTTCAACTTCGCTCTTTACTTCCCTCGGAAAAACTTTGTTTTTTTTTAAATTAATTACACTCAGGAATGGATTCAGAGGCTAAATTACACTCTTCTAAGATGTTTTCAAATTCATAATATTTCTACATCTTTTCCTATTTCTGAGGTTTAGAAGATGACACAAAAGAAAGATCTGATTATAAGTTGTTGTAAATTTGGCAAAAAATAGAAACTCTGTTTATCTTAATTTTGAAATGAGTACTTTTCTTTGATGCTTGGTTTGGAAAACAACATTTAAAGTCATAAATGTTAGTGCCTTTTTTTTCATGGTTGCAGCAGCAGCTGCAACCTAGTAAGGAGCGAACCACAGCCCATAGTAACCAAAAGTTAAAAATTGCGCTTAGTAAAAATCTACCTGGTGAAAAAAATTTCCATCTGACACTGATTCAGGAATTATGACTATTATTTCGGTCTGTCTTAAAAGTAAAAGTTTATTGCGAAAAGAAATTTATGGTGATTTCGAATAAAGCCTGAAACTCCTTGAAAATGGCGTCAGATCAAAATAAAAAGTGTACCATTGGAATCAACATGGTTGAAAACCTTTTAAATGGAAATTACAGTCCCCCTCCTTGACCAACAAAGAAAATCGTTTTTTTTTTGCATCAGTAGCACTGATCTGTCTCCCGTTTATTTATTTAATTTTTTTTCTAGCAGGGCTAGGGGATGGTCAGAGCATCATAGAGACATGTATGATAGCTCATTCGAAAGGGAATTAAATTTTTAAGTGACCTTTTTAAGTGACCAGAAAGATTGTAGGGCAACTAGCCCCCTCCCTACAGGTCCTCTCCCCCCAAAGTCATCCAGTCAAAATTTTGAGATAGCCATTTTGTTCAACACAGTTTAAAGATCCAATATCTATGGTTTTAGTGATGATATGATCCTCCATAGTCCCTGGGGAAAGGGCTGTACGCTGTATTGGTATCGGACGTATCGATATGACGCGTACCGGTATGGGCGTATTGTTATTGGGCGTTTTGGTATCGCCTGTATCTTAGACAAATTTTTAGTAGCTCATATAAAAGATATTGCTCATACATGCGTCCTTCCTTTCTATAAATTTCACCATCAGTAAGTTCCAAATGGCATTAAAAAACGGCATTTTGCGTGCCTTGTCTCAAGTGGAAAAGCTGGGGCACTGGGGTACGAGAACTTTTTACAGTGACGTTTAATGGCTCATTTGAAAGCTATTGCTCATATCTACGTGATTTTTATCAATTCTACCATCCATAAATGTGATATAGCACTAAAAACAGGGGCGTAATTTCGTCAAAACCCTGGGGTGAGGGGCAAAGGTGGACCAAACTTTCCCAAATCAAATGAAAATGTCAGTAGTAACCATCTATTGAATTCTATGGAAGCTCTACACCTTTTCAAAGAGAGTCAGTACTCCCTTATCATATGGAATTTGGGTGAAGCTATATACTTTGCTTACGCCCCCGTACCAAACAGGTTTTTCTGGTAGGTATTCTATTCTACTGGTCATTACATCTTTCTTTGCCAAGAGATTTATGCAATACCGGTCCTATGATTAAGGACAAGGTTTTCTGACGTAGATTTCTAGTTCATGATATACAAGTTTTTTTTTTAGGTTAAATCCGTGGTCATTCATCTGTAAGTTGATTAGTAGGTTTTTTTTAAAAACTTGGCTAATAGGTTTTTAAACCTATTACTACGAACGCTACATGCATTCCATTTTTGGAACTAGGAGCGAGACTGTGTGATGCTATCAGACTGGTTTCGTTTCATGGGTTCATTAATAGAACGAGTAATGTTTTGAAAAGGGTAATTACTTCTTTAGTGTACGAGATTTGCGAATTTTTTGCGAAAAGGTACTCCATTTGCACTACTGTGATCTGATTGAATTGTCGCCGACACTGAGATTTAATCGCTGCTAAGCCTATTGTTATTGCGAAAGGGGTTACTCAATTTACTTCTTAGTGTTAAATGACAGATTTCCAAATACGATCATTTTGAAAAGCAGACAAAAAAAATTGGTTTGTCCCCTCATTTCTGTAGGGCAGGAGATAACTTAATTTACTTAGACAATGAATGATATTAATTAGTGATTGATTGTATCAGTGGAGAAAAAAAGGATTAAACTGATTAACAGTTAAGGTAACCCCAAAGGAGCTGTTAACTGAGGTAATTTGTTATAAATTTAAAAAATACCTAACGACGAATCGGAAACGTTTGAATAACATTTGCAAAAAAAGGAGTAATGGGATTTGCGAATTGGAGGAGATGGGGTAGTTATGCACTGTATAATACACAAGTGATGTTTTGGAGAGTTAGGGGTCGTGTGTGTCTCTTTGGGCTATGTGTGTCTCTTTGGGAGCGTTTGAATATTTTGGTTACTAAAGTATTATATTTTCATCATGTTTTAGGATATTCGATTAGGATTAACTTAACTTCATTCCTTGAGTGTTGTCGGGGGTAACACGTAAGTACCAAATTTTGAGTTCACTGCAGGGGATTTTCCACAAGGAGAATTTTCCATGGGGAGGGAATTTTCCAGGAGGTGAATTGCTACAAGTTTCACGGGAAATCATCCGTACATAGGTTTTTTCCAAATTTTTAAAGAAAATTTGCAAATGAAAAGAGGATTTTTGCACCAAACTTATGTTAATTTCTGCTCGTTTTGGGTTTTGATTCGATTATTTCCTACATTCTTTACAGTCTCATGAAATGTAATTAAACAAATATAAAAGATTTTTCAACTAAAGTAAGGAGCAAGTTTAAAACTCATAACAGATTTTCTTTAAAAATTTGGAAAAAAAGCCAACTTCACAATAAAGAGTAAGGAGTTAAGGATGAGACAGACTTTTGATCTTTTACATAATTAAATAAATAAAAACGGGGGGGGGGGGTTCAGTTGTACAGGGTTTCGGTTATACAGGGGTTCATTTAAAGAGGTCTCACTTACACGAAGGTTCAGATGCATGGGGATTCACTTGCTTGGGGTTCAGTTACACGGGGATTCAGTTACAATGGAACCCACACAAAAAAACAATGGGGGCACACACAAAAGCCAAATTAGCCCAGTGGCCTACGAGAAATCATGGGTTGCATGGGGGGTTTACTTGCACGAGGGTTCAGTTAAAGGGGGTACAGTTACACGGGAGTTTAGTTAAATTGGGTTGAGTACAAATATAAAAGATTTTTCAACTAAAGTAAGGAGCAAGTTTAAAACTCATAACAGATTTTCTTTAAAAATTTGGAAAAAAAGCCAACTTCACAATAAAGAGTAAGGAGTTAAGGATGAGACAGACTTTTGATCTTTTACATAATTATATAAATAAAAACGGGGGGTTCAGTTGTACAGGATTTCGGTTGTACAGGGGTTCAGTTAAAGAGGTCTCACTTGCACGAAGGTTCAGATGCATGGGGATTCACTTGCTTGGGGTTCAGTTACACGGGGATTCAGTTACAATGGAACCCACACAAAAAACAATGGGGGCACACACAAAAGCCAAATTAGCCCAGTGGCCTACGAGAAATCATAGGCTGCATGGGGGGGTTGACTTGCACGAGGGTTCAGTTAAAGGGGGTACAGTTACACGGGGGTTTAGTTAAATTGGGTTGAGTTGCACGAGGGTTCAGTAGCACGAGACTTCAGTAGCACGGGGGGGGGTTCAGTTGTGCAGGGTTTCGGTTATACAGGGGTTCAGTTACATGGAGGGTATAGTGACATTTTAAAAGATGATTTAAAAGATGATTTTAGAAGAGGATTTGAAGATGAAACTCTGTGGTCGTTATAATACACAAGTTCCATTTGAACAGTGTTGTGAGGTCTCCTACCCCAACCCCAAAGGGTTCCGGTCCCCCTACCCCAACCCTGAAGGAAGCCAGCGGTCCTCAAAGGTCCCCCAAGCTCCCAAAGGACCACCCAGCCCTCAAGGGCCCCCTCAGACCCTCAAAGGCCCTCCCCGGGCCCCCGTCTTTCGTAGATGAATGTTGTCTGAAACTTATGTTTCGGGGTGTATGGGTTGCTATTTTCGACTTTTCGGAGTTGGATTTCTTAGTCTTTCATAGGTATGTGTTGTCTGAAACCTATGATTTGGGGTGGATGGTTTGCTATTTTTGACTTTTCTGAGCTGGATTTCTTACCCCTTTCATAGGTGTGTGTTGTCGGAAAATTATGATTTGGGATGTGTAGTTTGCTAGTTGGACTTTTCAGAGCTAGATTTCTTAGTCTTTCGTTGGTGTGTGTTGTCTGAAATCTATGATTTGGGATGTGTGGGTTGCTATTTTTTTACTTTTCTGAGCTTTAGCCTAATTGCGTAGCTACAAAAGGAACATTTTTGTTGTATCTATTGGTATCAATATTCTGTTTTTTAGAGTTCAAGTTACTATTGAGCCTTACGTGCCTGAAATCATGAATTAGAATATTTAATTAGCTGTTTGGGTTTTCAGACATAGTTTTTTAGATGTTCATGAGTGTTAGGTTCCTGGAGGGGTTTTATGACTCCTCCCTCCAATGAATTCAGATGGTTTTAGGACTCATCCCCCTAGCCATAACTCCATTCAACCTTGAGCGAAGATATAAAAGTTTGATGAAGTATTTTTCTACTTAACAACTACATTAATAACTTCCAAGATGATAGGACAGTATGACACAGAATTTATCAGTTACGAGAGTTCAATGACTCCTCCCCGCAATGACTTCCACGGGTTTTATGACTCCTCCCCACAATGAATTCAGATGGTTTTAAGACTCATCTCACTAGTCATAACTCCGTTCAACCTTGAGCGAAGGTATAAAAGTTTGATGAAGTATTTCTCTACTTAACAACTACATTAATAGCCTCCAAGATGATAGGACTGTATGACACCGAATTTATCAGTTTGAAAAAATCATCTTGTGGTGTTATATTCGAATGTGCTTTTTTATTATTGTCTATAGATCTCGAAGAAATTGACTGTTATCATTGGTTAGTGAACTATAATCTGTTTGAGTATGATAAAAGCTTGTGGAGTACTACATTACGTTATATAAACAGACTGGGATTCTATGATAGAGTGATTACACCACTTAATAATACTGGTCAGGAACTGAGAAATGTCCAGGAGGAAGTCAGTGAAATTTGCAGCTTTTTCGGAGTTGAAGCACTCTACGTAAAGGGCAATGTACCTACAGATAAAGTTTTAATTCAAAAGTGTGACCCTAGGATTCCACTTTTCAATCTAGAAGAGTTTAAGTGTCCTAAATTTGAAGGGGGTTATCACCGTCCTGAAGACGAGGTTAGGTTCTTCGCACAGTGGATACCTAAGAACATACCTGATCGTGATAAATCCATAAGACATGTTAAAAACTATTCTATATCATGGGACCATCGTTTGTGGATGTTTAAGAGTGAACTCTAAGTACTATTTTTATGTAAACATTTGTTGTTGTTTTTTTTCTTTCTCAAAAAAAAATCTGTTAATACATTTAAGCAATAAATATCTTTAAGCTTAACCCGTCCTTGTTCTTTAGAATAGTTCTATTGTAAGCAAGTAACAAACTCTTTCCTGAAGTCACCTCTTGGATACACAATGCAGAAACTTCATTTAAGAAACTATGAAAAAAAATTGTAAGTAAGTAAGTAACAAATTCTTTCTTGAAGTCACCTCTTGGATACACAATACAGAAATTTTCATTAAAGAAATTATGAAAAAATTGTAAGTAAGTAGCAAATTCTTTCTTGAATTCACCTGCTGGATAAACAAAGACATTTCGTTCAAGAAATTATGACAAAATTCTAAGTAAGTAACAAACTCTTTATTGTTTTCATGACTTAGATACACGATGTAGAAATTTAATTCAAGAAATTATGAAAAAATTCTCAGTAAGTAACAATTTCTTTCTTGAAGTCATCTCTTGGATACACAATATGGAAATTTCATTCAAGAAATTATGAAAATATTTGTAAGTAAGTAACAAACTCTTTATTGATTTCACCTCTTGGATATACAGTACAGATACTTCATTCAAGAAATTATGAAAAAAATCGCAAGTAAGTAACTTTTTTTTCTCTTTATCACAAACAATTTTCACTTAGCTAAATGATGTAGAAATTTAATTCAAGAAATTATGAAAAATTCTCAGTAAGTAACAATTTCTTTCTTGAAGTCAACTCTTGGATACACAATACGGAAATTTCATTCAAGAAATTATGAAAATATTTGTAAGTAAGTAACAAACTCTTTATTGATTTCACCTCTTGGATATACAGTACAGATACTTCATTCAAGAAATTATGAAAAAATCGCAAGTAAGTAACTTTTTTTTCTCTTTATCACAAACAATTTTCACTTAGCTACATGATGTAGAAATTTAATTCAAGAAATTATTAAAAAATTCTCAGTAAGTAACAATTTCTTTCCTGAAGTCAAATCTTGGATACACAATTTCATTGAAGAAATTATGAAAAAATTGTAACTAAGTAGCAAATTCTTTCTTGAATTCACATGTTGGATTAACAAAAATACATTTCGTTCAAGAAATTATGACAAAATTCTAAGTAAGTAACAAACTCTTTATTGTTTTCACGAGTTAGATATACGATGTAGAAATTAAATTCAAGAAATTATGAAAAAAATTCTCAGTAAGTAACAATTTCTTTCTTGAAGTCAACTCTTGGATACAAAATACGGAAATTTCATTCAAGAAATTATGAAAATATTTGTAAGTAAGTAACAAACTCTTTATTGATTTCACCTCTTGGATATACAGTACAGATACTTCATTCAAGAAATTATGAAAAAATCGCAAGTAAGTAACTTTTTTTTCTCTTTATCACAAACAATTTTCACTTAGCTACACGATGTAGAAATTTAATTCAAGAAATTATGAAAAAATTCTCAGTAAGTAACAATTTCTTTCTTGAAGTCAACTCTTGGATACACAATACGGAAATTTCATTCAAGAAATTATGAAAAAATTGTAACTAAGTAGCAAATTCTTTCTTGAATTCACCTGTTGGACAAACAAAAAAGACATTTCGTTCAAGAAATTATGACAAAATTCTAAGTAAGTAACAAACTCTTTATTGTTTTCACGAGTTAGATATACGACGTAGAAATTAAATTCAAGAAATTATGAAAAAATTCTCAGTCTAAGTAGCAAATTCTTTCTTGAATTCACCTGTTGGATAAACAAAAAAACAAAAAAGACATTTCGTTCAAGAAATTATGACAAAATTCTAAGTAAGTAACAAACTTTATTGTTTTCACGAGTTAGATATACGATGTAGAAATTAAATTCATGAAA
Source organism: Artemia sinica (assembly GCA_027921565.1). Classification (NCBI taxonomy): domain Eukaryota; kingdom Metazoa; phylum Arthropoda; class Branchiopoda; order Anostraca; family Artemiidae; genus Artemia; species Artemia sinica. The sequence goes on from CM051270.1 coordinate 28,945,186, forward strand.
TTATGAAAAAATTCTCAGTAAGTAACCATTTCTTTCTTGAAGTCAACTCTTGGATACACACAATACGGAAATTTCATTCAAGAAATTATGAAAATATTTGTAAGTAAGTAACAAACTCTTTATTGATTTCACCTCTTGGATATACAGTACAGATACTTCATTCAAGAAATTATGAAAAAATCGCAAGTAAGTAGCTTTTTTTTCTCTTTATCACAAACAATTTTCACTTAGCTACACGATGTAGAAATTTAATTCAAGAAATTATGAAAAAATTCTCAGTAAGTAACAATTTCTTTCTTGAAGTCAACTCTTGGATACACACAATACGGAAATTTCATTCAAGAAATTATAAAAAAAATATTTGTAAGTAAGTAACAAGCTCTTTATTGATTTCACCTCTTGAATATACAGTACAGATACTTCATTCAAGAAACGTGATTAAACACGTTTTGAAACTACATGCTATTTGTATGCCTTTCCTTGACACCTTTCCAAACGAGCAGGGATTCCCCACTGGTTCAAACTCCACGTTTTCAACCAGACTGGTTTTTTAGGGACCAATCAGGAGAGACATGCAAAGTCGACAACTCTTGGATACACACAATACGGAAATTTCATTCAAGAAATTATAAAAAATATTTGTAAGTAAGTAACAAGCTCTTTATTGATTTCACCTCTTGAATATACAGTACAGATACTTCATTCAAGAAACGTGATTAAACACGTTTTGAAACTACATGCTATTTGTATGCCTTTCCTTGGCACCTTTCCAAACGAGCGGGGATTCCCCACTGGTTCAAACTCCACGTTTTCAACCAGACTGGTTTTTTAGGGACCAATCAGGAGAGACAAGCAAAGTCGACATAGCTTTATTTCATTTTTTAAGGTTAATTTAGACGAGGTTACGTGCGGGCACGTAACAACTGAACCCCTGTACAACTGAACCCCCGTGCTACTGAACTCTCGTACTACTGAACCTTCGTGCAACTCAACCCAATTTAACTAAACCCCTCGGGGAACGTTAGATCCTATTTAAATTGACAATACTCTCCAAAACATCACTTGTGTATTATACAGTGCATAACCACCCCATCTCCTCCAATTCGCAAATCCCATTACTCCTTTTTTTTGCAAATGTTAATCAAACGTTTCCGATTCGTCGTTAGGTATTTTTCAAATTTATAACAAATTACCTCAGTTAACAGCTCCTTTGGGGTTACCTTAACTGTTAATCAGTTTAATCCTTTTTTTTTCTCCACTGATACAATCAATCACTAATTAATATCATTCATTGTCTAAGTAAATTAAGTTATCTCCTGCCCTACAGAAATGAGGGGACAAACCAATTTTTTTTGTCTGCTTTTCAAAATGATCGTATTTGGAAATCTGTCATTTAACACTAAGAAGTAAATTAGGTAACCCTTTCGCAATAACAATAGGCTTAGCAGTGATTAAATCTCATTGTCGGCGACAATTCAATCAGATCACAGTAGTGAAAATGGAGTACCTTTTCGCAAAAAATTCGCAAATCTCGTACACTAAAGAAGCAATTACCCTTTTCAAAAACATTACTCGTTCTATTAATGAACCCATGAAACGAAACCAGTCTGATAGCATCACACAGTCTCGCTCCTAGTTCCAAAAATGGAATGCATGTAGCGTTCGTAGTAATAGGTTTAAAAACCTATTAGCCAAGTTTTAAAAAAAAACTACTAATCAACTTACAGATGAATGACCACGGATTTAACCTAAAAAAAAACTTGTATATCATAAACTAGAAATCTACGTCAGAAAAACTTGTCCTTAATCATAGGACCGGTATTGCATAAATCTCTTGGCAAAGAAAGATGTAATGACCAGTAGAATAGAATACCTACCAGAAAAACCTGTTTGGTACGGGGGCGTAAGCAAAGTATATAGCTTCACCCAAATTCCATATGATAAGGGAGTACTGACTCTCTTTGAAAAGGTGTAGAGCTTCCATAGAATTCAATAGATGGTTACTACTAATGTCAGTGAGAAATACAAAAAAAAGCCTTATAGTATCATAAATGCAAAGAATTACTAAAGAAAACTGGCCCATTTCTCTGAATTATGCAGGCTTATCTTAGTTTTGATCAATCTAAAAACACAAAGTTTCTCCAAGGGAAGTAAAGAGCGAAGTTGAAACTTAAAACGGACAAAAATTATTTCTTCACAGCCTATCTAATACATATCAATAAAACTAGTATAAATAAACCAACTAATTATGTTTCCCTGTGGTTCTAGGATTATGGAAAACTAGCGCTTTACTGAAAACACAAAAATCAAGTATTAAAAACAGGAATATTGATTTGGGAGTCAAAAGTGAGTATGTAGCCTGACAACAACAAACTAATCTATAAATCTTTTCACAGTCTTGCACCAGTTGAGACACCAGTAACTTTCCATATAAAATTAAAATTATCTTAAAAACATAAGTTTAAAATTAAATATTTTTAATAACCGCGAAGTCATTGAACAGCATACAGAAATATTGGATTTATTTATCAGGCAGCATTTGGTCTCACCAGCTATAAGACCAATAGTGATTAATAAACAATCTTCAATTGTAAGAAATATGCTTTAGTATTGCTTGAAATGAAGATCAAATAAGAGATTATTTGAACTCTGAAAATGCGGTTATTTCTCTCTATATAACAGTGTATCAAGCTATGATACACATTCTAAGGCTAGTCTATAGTCCTAATCCAATACTATCAAGACGCCTTTACTTCGAACTTGTCTTCAAACTAATCATGACATGTCCTTTTTAAAACCATAACGACAAGTCAAGCATTGAACTGAGCCATTGTGCAGAAGTGATACCCAAATTAAACGAGAAAAAAAAAATAAAGCAACATTCCTAAAATGAATTGCTGCTTTATCTTAAAAAGGATTGATCCTAAAAGGGATTGATAATATTTTTATTCTGTAAAAAGTGTCCTTAATTGGCTTGCTTTTACTGTACCAAAACTCCTAAATTATTTTGTGTTTTCAGTAAAGCGCTAGTTTTCTGTAATCCTAGAAACACAGGGAAACATAATTAGTTGGTTTTTTGTACTAGTTCTATTGATATATATATTAGATAGGCTGTGAAGCAATAATTTTTGTCCGTTTTAAGCATAGTATATAAATAATAGACAGTATGATTGTTCCCTATCTCACCCATTATAAAAACTCGGACCGAGATGCGAGTGCTCCAGAGAACGTAAAAACATAAGCGGCATTAGATCTTTTCACGGGTAGACAAGTCAGATTTCTCTTGAACGCGAAACTTGGCTTCAACGTTGTAACACTAAATTTTAAAGAATCTATTTTTATATTAATTTATTCCAATTCATATATGAAAATCGGTAATTAGAAGTGCTATGTTATTATTAGATGTTTTTAGGAATTACAAGTAGGTTTCGAAGTCTCGAGTTGGTTTCAAAGGCATGTTTACAAAGTTTCTGCTAAAATATGTGTTCCAGGGTAATTGGACCACTGATGGCATATCAAATGAGAGGATCTGTTAGTACTTGTACTTGTACTTGTTGCACGTTCAAGCTGCATCAAGACTCATCGTGGCGCCCAGCAGATGACGACATGTCTCCTTCCATAGGTTTCGCTCGAGGGTGGTAGGCTCCACCATTTCCAGCCACTGGCGATCCCAGCGACGGCCGTATTTTCGGAATCCTCCGATTGGCTCCAGATCAGACTTAACTGTTGCTAGCCACGTCTTCTTTTGGCCTCCTGCCCTCTTCTTCATGCCGGTAGTGGTAGACATTTGAGACATTTTTGCTTATATGGTCATCTAGTCTGCGCATTGTGTGGCCAAACCATCTTAGTCTCCTGTGCTTAACAATGTCAGAGACAAGTGGGCGATCCCCACATCTTCTCCTTAATTCTTCATTCGGGATTCTATCTGAGAGGCGAATAACCAGGATATAGTGCAGTTATTTGTGGTTGAATATATTCAAGCTCTACGCTTCGGCTGCTTTAAGTGACCACGTTTCACATCCATAGAGGAGGACAGAGAGAACCATAGCTTCATACATTCGGAGCTTTGTGCGTGGCTATATTTCGCTCCGCTTCCAGAGATACTTCCGTATTTGAAGGAAGACACTCCAGGCTGACCATATGTAGCTCTGGATTTCTTCTGAAGATTCGCCGGTAGGGTTTACCACCGATCCAAGGTATTTGAACGACTGGACGTCCTCTATCTGATTACTATTTAGGGTCACAGGGGTTTCATCCATGCCATCTGTTTGCATGGATTTTTTCAGAACCAATATTATCGTTGCCTGATTTTGAGAATGGACAATTTGTAGTTACGACCGATGCAAGTTCGAAGGGCATTGGCGCTATTCTTTCGCAAATAATCCCGGTAGAAAACCCTAATCCTCTAGAGGGAACGCCTAAACAAAAAATAATAGAAAAAGTTATATGCTATTCGAGTAGAACCTTATCAAAAGGCGAAAGCAGTTATTCCGCCACAAACTTAGAATTGTTATCTATAATCCACCACTTGGACAAATTTAGACACTATTTAATTGGTAAAAATTTATACTACGATCAGACCATAAAAGCTTGCAGTACCTGCGCACTTTTAAAAACCCCACGGGAATTCTAGCTAGATGGATTATGAAAATCCAAGATCTAGATTACGAATTTGAATATTTAAAAGGTAAACAAAATGCAGCTTGTGACTTTTTGAGTAGATTCCCAGAAAATATGCCGTCGGAAGCCGAGGAGAACAAAATTAACGCTATCAATACTAAGAGTAAACATAAATGTAAGAAAAACAAAGTCAAAGACACAGTAAAAGAAAATAAGGATAACTATTGTCCCTTGTCTTTAGAAAATATAAAAAGAAATCAAAAAAGGACAAAATGTTTTTAGCACTTATTAATTATTTTGTGAATGATGATGCGTTATCAGATAAATTCAAAATCTTAGTAAAGAAATAGATAATTTTTACTATGACCTTGATGAAGAAATACTATGCAGAATCGTGACTGCTGAGGCAAATAGAAACCAAACCTCAATAATACCTGTATTACCCCAAAACTTAATAATACCTGCATTCGAATATTTTTATTCAGATATAGGTGGACATATAGGAATAACGAAAAATTTCCATAAATTAAAACAATATTTCTATGTGCCGTCGGCATTAACAAAACTTAAAGAATTTGTAAGTACATGCGAACCGTGTAACTTAAGAAAAAACCCCCAAGCCTATCCTAGCCCCCCAATGGGAAGAGTCCCGGTAGTGAGATTCCCCTTCGATATTGTCTCATTTGATTTATATGGAACCAGTGGACGCTTACCTGTTTCCAACAGAGGCCATACTTGTATTCTTTCAGTTATAGATCACTTTTCCGGATTTACTTTTGCAAAAGCATTAAAGAATCAAGGCGCTTACGCCACGAGTAAGGCGTTAGCGAAATTATTTTTCAAGTTTGGCATCCCAAACAAGGTTATAAGCGATAACGGAAACAATTTTGTTTCAAAAGTAACAAAAGACTTAATGAGTTTTCTTAACATAGAGAAATTGGTGACATCCTCATATCACCCACAAGCTAATGGTAAAATAGAAAATAGACATAAAATATTTTCGAATGTATTAAGCATTTATACAAAAGGCAACAGGAACGATTGGGATCAATTATTACCTTATTTAACCAACATAATCAATACTGCTTATTCAGCAAAAACCAAAGACAACCCTTTTTATTCACTATTTGGTCGCGATTTTAGAATGCCGTATGATGAGATTTTTAAGTCCCGGCAATATTACAATAACACAGAGGATTACAAACAAGAGTTCATAAATAGGATGAGGGAAACTTATAAAATAGTAAAACAAGAGTTGGAAAAATGTAAAATAAGTCAAGAGCTAAGAAACCTACCCAAAATCAAAGGGAATATAGATTTTAAGATAGGAGATTGCGTCTAACTAAAGAACGAGAAAAAGACGGAAGGCAAAAAACTTTCCAATAAATATTCTGGACCGTACAGAATAGTCAAAAAGTATGATAACGATTTTACTTTTAAAATAGCGAACCCCGATAATGGAGAACCTATAAGGCACATGTTAGCCGAATAAAAAGAGCAAATTCCCGGAAAGATGGGTACCGCGTCCCTCGTCTACCGATTCGTCAGATGCAGAAGAAGAGCCCCCTAAATCAAGATTGGCAGAGCTAAAACCCTAAAATTTCAAGCAAGACTATTTCGAGAATGATAGTGACGAGGAAAATTTTGAAGAATTTTTAGCTATGAAAAATCTAGTGATTCCTAAAAGAAAATCCCTAATACCAGTGAGAATAAAAACGCCAAAAAGCCCAAAAAGTTCATCTTCGGAGAGCGCAGGAGAATTAGATTATACGATATCTCCGAAAAACCAATTTTTTCCTGATAGAATTTCGACCCCTTGTTCCCCCAAAAGATTTCCAGATGATATGGTTTCCCCAGCAACCCCAATAGAGATATCCCTGTCGCTACAGGAGGAATTGAACAGAGCTGTAGAAACTCCGGGTATCACCGTAAAGAAAACTCCTCCCAAAGATTCAATTAAAACAAATCTGCGAGAAGCTATGGATTTAATAAATTTCCCCATAAAAACGAGGCAAAGTACTTTGCCTTGGAATCAAACTCCCAAGGATGACCAGCAAGGACAATATCATGATATAACGGTGTCCAAGGTCAAGCCTAAACAATGGACTTCATGGAGAGAAACACTGGTGCAAAAAAAGCCCCATCCCCCTGATGACATGGCATTTAAACAATGGCAGAACCCCGCAAAAACTTTTGATTCCTCTCAGAGTTCTCAAGAGTCTTTCAAGTCTCGTGAATTAAAAACTCAAAGCAAGGATTTAGAGAATAAACCCTCTACTTCCAGAGGAGTAGAAGTTCACGAAGGAAGGGCAGGTGATACCTCAAAAATGCAAAGCGCCACATCTAAAATTTCTAATACGGAATCATCGGAAACCAGTTCCGAAGAGTCTGACGGTGAATCAGACCATATGGTAGTTAAAGAAACAGGAAAGTCAAAACCGACTTCAGCGGCCGCGCACGCGAAAGAAACAAAATTAAAAGGGCAAGAATTTTTGAAAAAACCATACAAAAAATTTGATCTTATATCGTTAACACTACCTAAAAAGAAAAAACCGCAAGAAACAGAAGAAAAAGTAACGACACAGTCAGGTAGAACGGTTAAGAAACCGGACAGATTAAAATACCCCTAAAAAAAATACAAAAAAAAGAATTTTAATAGTTCGGTGTCATGAAGGAATAATAATTTAGGAACTTGTTGCGTATGAATAAAAATTATACAACTACGAAAATATAATTGCTACGGAGGCTTGCGTGTACTTATCGGGAGCTACCCGGAGGGTGGTGGATCTCAACTCCCTTATGAGAATCAACTGTAGCTCTACAAAACTGAACTAATCAATAAACAACCCAAAATAAACCCAGTTATTGAGATTAATGACGGATTCTATATCGTGGGGAGTTTGGGTTCTGTTTCGCCTGCAAACGGTGTTTTATTCAGTTTGAAGGAGACACAGTTCCTATACTCCTCCATGAAAATCAACTTATACCATCCCCAAGTCAGTATTAAGTTGTGTAATCGAACCTAAATAGATGGACCACGTTTTGTGGGAAACCTGGGGTGGAATTCAAGCCCCAAGCAGCGTTTGGTTTGTTGGGTTTCGAGGATCTCCTCAGACTTTCTATGAAAAATCGACCCAAGTCCTAACAAAGATTGATATTATCCAAAACAAAAATTACCAGCATAAAAGTGTTTCATGATAAACTGATCATTTTCAGATATAGATCATGGCAACGGAATCAAAACCTATCCGAAAGGCGATAATTGATACTGAATTCATTACAATAACGAACGCGAAGGAGAACATTATATATTCGGCAGCTATGTTAATGGTTGACGAACAAGGAAATCAGATATATGCGAAAGAATGGGATTTAACGTACAATCTTAAAGGGTATGCACCCCACACTTATAAGTACGGATTAGCACTCGCGAATACCCCCAAATATCGTCTGGCTAGAGGGAAAGTCAAAACAAAATATAGAAAAAGAAGTGCGAAACAACTTGGTTGTTTACTATTATTAATTAGACGCCTACAAAAGAACCTCAAGTATTTCTATTCTAAAAGACCCACTCAAACAGACCTTTTACTCCTTGATAAGTGCAGAACCCCCAAAATTTGCTATAATCTTGAAAAAAATCCCCAATGTGTCAAATGCGAAGGCATACATCATCCTTCAGCAGAAATTCAATACTATAAACAATTTTTATTCGACCCTGAATCTGAAGAATACAAATCCCTTGGTAATAAATTATTTCTGAAACGTATGAAAACACACCAAAGAAAAAGAGACACATATAAAAATAATAACAAGAAAATTAAGAGAAAATTCTAAACTCTAAACTACCTATTAGTTAGAAATACGTAAATGTGGAATAAATTAATCTCACACATATATAAGTTATTTAGTCTTAGTGCAGATTCCAATATTTCTAGTTGCAATAACAAAAATAATCTTACTAAAAGGCTTATAACGAAAATAGGTTACCAGTGTTTTTATATATTGCTTGATCACTTATTCATATGTTGCTTACTCGAAAAATATTTTATAAAATTAAGTCGTATAGTAATTATTAACTCAGCATTTAAGGTATATCTCAACCATTCATAAAGGTATATCACAACCAGGGTAAAGATATGACTTCCGCGACCATTCTAATCGCAAAACATAATTCATAAACAGAAATTCCATTTTGCGTACACAATTTAGTTTTGTTCGGGCAATGCCATAAAGCAATTCGAAAATTGAATTGATATAAAATAATAATAATAAAATAGTAAATAAACGAATTTTGCAAAAATGGGTAAAATTAATGATAAATTAATTCTAGAAACAAACAAAAAGATGAGGCTTAAGAATATCATCATAATCCTCGTTGTTCACGCAGCCGCCCAAGATATTGTAAAGCATGGAGTATTCAAGCATGAAAATTCATTGCTAGCTAGCCATAATGCATAGAAATTTTTTATGAAATTGGACCCCAAACCCTTCGAAACCTTGTTTCAACAAGTAACAAGGCTAGAGAAAAACACGAATGAACTCAAAGAATCGATATTTCAATTCCTAAGGTCAGATAAAGGATTACAGGCCAGTAAAATAATGCATAGTAAAGATATTAAAGAGCTTCCAATTCCAGTTATCCCCAAACTAAAATCAAAATTTGTAATAGATGACTTTGATAAGAAAATGGCAGAAATTGACATGGCACTTGGAACGAGCACCAAGGAAGACAGAAGGAAAAGATCAGCGAATAATATTGAATACTTGTCAAGAGACTTTACCGCAATGAAATCCATAGAAAACCCTAAATTACTGACTACAAGGAAAGGACAACCATATGATGGAAATTACACAATGATAAACGAACTACCAAGCCTATGGACTTTTCTCAAAGAATTATGGCAAAGTCATGCTGAGAAAAACGTCACGAAACGGACATTTTCCAAACTAAGGAAGGAAAGTAGCAACAAACAAGATACCAATCTCAAAGAATTATATAATCTCAAACATATCATGAAACAAGTTCTCAAGTACCCAACAAGATCATGAATCCCACAGAAGGAAATGAAAAAGATATCACAACAACCACGTTTACGCACACCCATCCTATTGGCAAATTCCTTATAAACGCAAGGGCAAGAATCCCAGTAAGACATACCGAAATACAAACGATAAAAGTACAAGGGCTTAAGCCAGAAGAAAAGAAAAATAATTATAAAAAAGAGGAACAAGATAATTACGTACATAATAAATGTTGGACAATAGACGGTAAACGTACTTGTGCTAGACTGGCCATGGCCGACTAGCCGACAAAAGAAGGTATCGAACCATTATCTAATCTAAATGAGAAAAACGCCCAAAAAGTGTCAACTCATCAAGCCTTCTTAATATTATAATGACAAAGACTACAAGCCTTATTTGAACTATTTAAGACGGAAATACAAAAATTAAAACGAAGTACCACGAAGATTTATGAAGTATTCTTTCGAAGAAATAAATACCGTAGGTCTACAGGCCTAATTCCCATCATCGGAGAACTCGCCTCCCGCCTTTTTGGTTTGACAACGGAGGATGACTTAAATTGCCTGAGGGAAAATGTAAAAAAGTTGAATAATGCCATGAACGTAACATTACACGTTCAGAAGATACAAGCCAGTATAGCAAATTACCAGAGAGATAAAGTTGAAATTATATCTAAGAAAATATCAAAAACTGTAAACGTAATGAGTTATTTAAGGAACGAAGTGGATCGCGTGGTGACAGACGCGAGCCTTACCATGGTATCACTCGATACAATTACCATGTCACTACTAAATCTGGCGACAGATATTAGTAAGTTCGAATTTGCATTATTTGCCCTCACGGGAGGAACTTTGTCATACGACCTAGTAGATCCTTCTAACCTAAAAAGTATGTTAGACGAAATAAAAACGCACCTAACGTTGGGTTTACATTTACCCACAGAGCCAGAAGTATCAAATTTATTTGTTTACTATACCAAATTAAAAGTCCACATCACGGAAATAAATGAACAGTTATTCGCAGTAGTAACAATTCCATTTATAAACAAGCAATCCATTTTGATTGCAGCAATCCATTCGACTTGTACGAAATTTCGACCTTACCTGCTAATATAAAGAAGACAAATTCATTTATGACTATCACACCTGAAGCAGAGTATTTACTTGTTGATCAAGATAGACGAAAATATGCCCTAGCCAATCCACAAGACTTAAAAGAGTGCGTATCATTCAAAAACCTAGTATGCCAGCTTACGTTACCTATTTATAATGTCAAATCTGAATCTTGTATGTTATATATACTTTTAAAAGACACACAACAGGAAGAAATACCTGATTCGTGCCTAGCCCTGATAGGAAGTACTAAACGAGAAATATTCATACACCTTAGAAATGATCTTTGGTTATTTTCTGTTCCAAGAGAAACTGTCGGAACTTTGTCTTGTTATAATAATACAGAAAGAATAGATCCAAGTTACCGTACAGAATTACTATTACAAGATGTGGGTACGATAACCATAAAACAAGGATGTTGACTTGTAACTAAAGAGTCAACTGTTCAAACGCCGTTAATTACCACGAGCACAAATATAATAAGTCCTAAAATAATCAATTTTAAGAATCAACCTGTCGTACACCATTCCCAATATAGAAAGTGAGGAAATGAAAACCTCAATATGGTCAAAAATAGAAATGAACAAAGGGACATTACCGCTTACAAAAATACGAGAAGCATTAGATTCCCAGATCCCCCTATTCACTAATGAAGACCAGAGACTAACGTACGTGGATAATAGATACGGATTATTATCAAACAATTTTTGGTGGAACATACTACTGACCTTATGTTTCGTATTCGCGATTTCCCTGACCATGAGAACCTTACTAACTTTTAATTATGGAAGAGTTTTGAGACTAAGAAGGCAAAACCCAAAAGAAGAACACGGGGAAACGGCTGAAATGCAGAAGTTAAACCTGGAACTCCATGAGAACGTTTAAGCAAAGAAAAGGGGAAGACATTAGAAAACAAGCGGGTATAGAGGTCTCCACTCGTCCTTGCTATGTCTTGTTCCCTCATTGTAAGTGCCATTTGCGTAAAACCGTGCGGTTACGACACTGCAACATGCGTTTCTTAAACAGCACGGACGTGCGTGAACAATGAAGGCATGAAATATGTTGTAAACTGAGGCCTCAAACTAAATGATGTAGTGCAACTTATGTTTAAATGGTTATTTTAAATCTAATGTAGAATAAATAAGGGTTGAAGAAGATTAAGATTAAGTGCGTGTAATAACGTATACTAAGGAAAATAATAAGAGACCTTACTTAAAGTAACAATGTCATTTCGTTAAAATCAATACATGTGCATTAATATTGGCATTTGCTTAATATTGCCTTGTAGCGTAACGTTAACCATTAAAGTAACCAATCGTATTGCTTATTATGGATTATGACGACTCGTTTTAAAGAACATGTGATTCTGCCTAGTTATTTTTATTCCAGGAATTGGAATGACATATTGGAAATCAAGAACTACAATACGTAGTCCAGTTCAGATAAAACCTAGTAGCATCTATTTTCATCATATCTCAACCAACGAAGAGTACTCACCATAGACTCAAGGCAATTTTCGTCCTAGCTTCGTTTACGAAAATTACGGTTACCTTTTTGATCGTTGTCCCTCGATCACAAACCCTATTATGTATCAGGTAACGTTATCTGATAAATCTCAGTATCCAGTCCATTATCGAACTATATAAACACATCAATCCTGAGAGCCCCATCGACCAGTACAAGATATAAGTACATAAATGTCACCCTTGATAATCCTTATGGACCCATGCACCATATAACTGTATAGTTATGATTCTAAATGAACCCAAATTATTCACGTGTCGCAGATTCACGCGTTGAATCCCTTTCGACCATTTCTCAGAATCCATCCTATCACCTCTATTAAATGCAAAAAGTTCCTATCTCTGTTATCCCATAAATGTTACGAGATAATTTCTGAAAAATGGACCTGGAAACCAACCACTGAATTACAGAAACAAAATTAACCCCAGTGACTAACCCCTCAGTGACAATATACTCCTCCCACAAGTTAAAGACAATATGTTGAAGGAGTCACTAAAGTTTGATGTCGACCAATTCCAAATCCAAACATCAATTCTCCTGTGATTAACCAAGGAATCACCGCAAAAGTTAATAGATGCAAGCCATGCACGAACAATTTTAGAAGAGAACTATAATCTCTAAGTGCCCGAATGAACAATTTTATACGAGAAATACATTCTCCATGTGCTTTAGAATATCCCAAAAATTATATGCTGAGAAGAAGATCAACCCATCTATTATCAACGCGGTCCCCGTTATCAACCCTTAACGACAAAGCACCTTATGAATTATCCAAAAACAGCAGGTGAAAATGAACTCTAATATCAAAATTCCACACACCTCTACATGGAAGTATCATTTCCCGTTCGACAATTAGAGAAAGCGTTTGTCCAAGATGAACCCAACCATGTTCGAACTATTTTGTGAAGAAACTATCTTGTAAGTGTTTAAAATTTTTTGCCAAGACGAAAAGAGTGAAGGACCATAATTTACAACAGAAGGAGTGAGTACGCTAAGAGACACGTAAGGTAGTAAAATAGGTGTGAATTTACACATGTCACATTTTAATAGTTTTGATAAATTAACAAATCCGATAACTTATTATAAGAATTATATAACGACCAAACCAAGTGAAAATGTTTTAATGATTACCAGTGAATATAGTGAACATATTATTATATGCTTTAAGTCGTTCATATATATATATATATATATATATATATATATATATATATATATATATATATATATATATATATATATATATATATATATATATATATATATATATATATATATATATATATATATATATATATATATATATATATATACGTATTGCTAGTTACTTAGACAGGGTTAATGTAAAATCGATGTATTTCCCCATTATTTTAGCGTAGATAGGAAGTATAATTATCCTATAGTTAGCAAAATCAGAAAAACTTGTAAAAGGTGAATTTTCAAAAAAATCTCATAGTAAAAGTAGAATAGCCCCAACCTTGTTGGAAATGTAGAAGTCATCAGTGTTAGATGTAGAAAAAAAAATCTTTGGTATAGTAGCTAGGCTATAACCATAGATAATCTTAGTCCGATAGAGGAACTTTAGAAAGGGATATATAATAAAATAAGAAAAGTAATATAGAAAATTTTTAAACACTCCTGATTAAGCTAAAATAAAAGTATAAAATAATACAATGTCAATCAAAATTATGTAGGACAAATGGTAAATAAATCGCGAATATTTCAAAAACTCAAGGGCAAGCAAATCCTAATGACGGGACGTCATTAAATAACGAAAAGGGTAATATGTACCGTAAGTAATATGTGATATATTTAAAATACAAAAAAATAAAATTCTTCCTAAGGATACTTCCGACATAAATTAAACTCTCCCTAATTAAGCTTAAATCCCGTTTCAAACTTGAGTCTAAATTCCTAATCAGCAAAGAAAAAATGTATTTTATTCTCAGCTAGACAAGGAAGATGGTTTTGAATTTCGCGAAGATACTTGGCAATAAAAAAACACGAGATACAAAATTCACAGGAAGTCTCAAGTTATCATAGGAGTACGAATGTTTAATCATCAAAATATTGAAAACAAATTATTGGAGGGGCAGTTAGCATAATGAGTTGAGTTGGTAAACATAATAACAAAGTTGCGGGCCCTCCACAGGACTTGGGCCAATCGCGAAATAGCTCTTAGAGCGCAGAATCTAGACTTCGGTGATATAGTGATGAAAAGTGTTTTTCGCGATTATTATTATTGTCATCATTATGATTATTACTATTATTACGGAGAGTCAATTTAATGATTAACTTTGCCTCTATTGTCGTCTATTTGAAATGAAGCTTTGGTCATTTACATACATTGTCGTGCACCTAAAATGTAAGTTTCAATAAAACCATTACTTTTCTATTTCTGTTTGTTCTTATTATATGCCTGTATCTCATCGCACAGTAGATAACTTGTTCAATTGTACTCCATAGGCAGCGCTCCCTAAGAAATCTGATTTGGAGATAACTCGAGGAAAAGAGATTACACTTTTGTAATTACGCATTTTGTTTTCTCTCTAAGATTGAGAGTGGCGCGGTCACCCATTTACCTTACTCCTCATTGCTGTGGCGCAGTCCGCGATGGCACAATTGGCACAATCTTTAGCGTTACAAGTGGCGCGATCGGAAAACTTATAAGGTGCAAATTCACAGCTTTAAACCTCAACGGCGCAGTTGGCGCGATCGGTATACAGGGTAAATCCCCTTAACATTACAGTGCTGTACACAATCATTTTCTACGAATCTTGGGGACTTCAACTTTCAAAACCTAATGCGGATGCTATACGATCTAGACCATGGTGGTTCTACAGTAGAGACGTGTTGATGACGACCGATCCAGAGCCAAGCGGTGGAAGTAGTAGCACAGACACTGGTGGAAGAGAGAAGGAAAATGGATTTTGTAAATTTGAAGTTATGTGTTTATGTTTGTAAGGGTGGACCAAGGTAGCGCATGGGCGGTCATTTATCTTACGAGGGAGGTGTTGGGGTTCCACCCCTGTTTCTTTTCTTTTCAGATAAATGACCTGTTTTCGTTCCGTAATTACATTTGCTTAGATTTGCCTATAGTATAATTTTCAATGACAATTTAAAAGTCTCGTTGCTAAGCTATAGTTGTTTTGCAATAAGTAAGCTTTGAAGTAAATTCTATTTTGGACTTCCTGGTTTGAGTCTTTGAATAATAAAGTTAAGAAAGTAGAATTGGTTTTGAATGGGGATTGAGAGGATTGGCTGGGCCAAGCGAAGGTCCACCCCTACGAACAGTTGTGTACAGAATGTAATTTTTGAGTTAGTCTACATTTAGACCCCGTTTGGGGAATCATATTTTTTGTTATTATAAGTGACCGTTGGAAGAATACAAGTAAGGTATTTTCTACAAACTGTCTACTAATTTTCCCGGAACCCAGGCAGGGTAGGAATAGAGTTACGAGATACCGTCATTATTATATTGACAGGGGGGTTTGTTACCTCCAAGGAGAGAGTTAGAGATTTTAGTGGTAACCCAAGGCGGATACACTTGGCTTTAGAAAGTGGCCATTTGACCACTCGATTGCGTTATCATACCCTGGGACAGGGTATACTGTAAATAGGGTAGTACCAAACCCGATATTTGCAGAACCGGTGTGGTAGACGCAGGCATCACATCATAATTTGGGGCGGGGCTTTCCCCTCCAATAAGTGGTGACACCCGTATATTACCACGCCAATACTGGTGGCATTGTGGCCTACCAGTATAATACTGGTGGCTAAATACTACGAACAATATATATATATATATATATATATATATATATATATATATATATATATATATATATATATATATATATATATATAGATATATATATATATATATATATATATATATATATATATATATATATATATATATATATATATATATATATATATATATAGATATATATATATATATATATATATATAATATATATTATATATATATATATATATATATATATAATATATATATATATATATATATATATATATATTATATATATATATATATATATATATATATATATATATATATATATATATATATATATATATATATATATATATATATATATATATATATATATATCTATATATATATATATATATATATATATATATATATATATATATATATATATATAATATATACATATACATATATATATACATATATACATATATATATATATATATATATATATATATATTATATATATATATATATATATATATATATATATATATATACATATATATATATATATACATATATATATATATATATATATATATATATATATATATATATATATATATATATATATATTATATATATATATATATATATATATATATATATATATACATATATATATATATATATATATATATATATATATATATATATATATATATATATATTATATATATATATATATATATATATATATATATATATAAATATATATAAATATATAATATATACATATACATATATATATATATATATATATATATATATATATATATATAATATATATATATATATATATATATATATATAATATATATATATATATATATATATATATATATATATATATATATATATAAAAATGTATATGTATATATTATATATATTTATATTTATATATATATATATATATATATATATATATATATATATATATATATAATATATATATATATATATATATATATATATATATATATATATATATATATATATATATAAATATATATAAATATATAATATATACATATACATATATATATATATATATATATATATATATATATATATATATATATATATATATATATATATTATATATATATATATATATATATATATATATATATATATATATATATATAATATATACATATACATATATATATATATATATATATATATATATATATAATATATATATATCATATATATATATATATATATATATATATATATATATATATATATATATATATATATATATATATATATATATATATATATATATATATATATATATATATATATATATATATATATATATATATATATATATGTGTGTGTGTGTGTGTGTGTATATATATTTATATAGCCTATGGTGACTATTATAGTTTTCTATAATCTTAGAAACACAGGGAAACATAATTAGTTGGTTTATTTGTACTAGTTTGATTGATATATATTAGATAGGCTGTGAAGCAATAATTTTTGTCCGCTTTAAGTTTGAACTTCGCTCTTTACTTCCCCTGGAAAAATATTTTTTAGATTAATCTTTGCTCGTTTTGATTCAAATTTAATGTAGAAACAACACTGCCATGATCTTTTTTATGTATGCGGAGTAATTTCTGTCCGTTTTAATGTCATTCCTTAATTTTAGTTGAAAACTTATGGAGCTGTTTAAAGGCACATTTAAAAGCTTGTATTTATACCTAATCACTTTTTATAAATTTGAATTGATAGCATATTCCCATATAGTGCACTTTCCGTTTTTCCGCCCATTTTTTTCAAATGAAAAAAGTGCCTTTTTAAATGAAGTAACCAAAAAAAGGTGTTTTTCAAAACTTAGGCAGGGGCAAAAAATAAGGGGGCAAGGACGTCCCTTCCCCTCAATTACCGCCATTAGAACTAGCACACAGGCTTCATCGCAGAATGAAGTTTGAAGGTTTAATTCAAAACCGTTGATCATTCTAGCTTTATTTTTGGTAGATTTTTAGTTGAAAATTTTTTAGTTTTAGTTAATTTGTTTTCGCAATAATCTTTTACTTTTAAGATGAGTAGTAGATTTATGAAACTTAGTAAGAGGGTTTGGAGGGAGAGTATACGTGAGGGGTTCTTATAAACTTCCAGTTAAGGGCTTTGGACCATAATTGTTGCAATGGTACCGTCTTATGCTTCCAAACTCTTCCACTTAAGAAGTGGCTAAAAAGTGCCGTTTTTAGTGCTATATTGCACCTATGGATGGTAAAATTGATAAAAAGCACGTAGATATGAATAAAAACTTTAAAATGAATCTTCCCGGGATGTGCTTTGAAAAATGACTGCATCACATTTGCAAAAATAGTGGATTATCTAAAAAGTAACGACAAGAAGTATATATACTTCTAATAAGCGTAGCTTATTAAGCTACGCTTATTAGAATAATAAGCGTAGCTTATTAAGCTACGCTTATTAGAATAATAAGCGTAGCTTATTAAGGGGGCCCGGAGGAGGAACCTGCGGGAGGTGTTCTTGCAAACCTCGAGTTAAGGGTTTTGGATAATAATTATTACAATTATACCGTTTTACTCTTTCAAGATTTTCCACCTAAGAAGTGGCACCAAAAGTGTTGTTTTTAGTGCTATATCTCACTTATGAATTGTAGAATTGATAAAAGCACGTAGATATCAGCAAGCGTTTTCAAATAAGCCATGAAACATCACTCTAAGAAGTTCTGGTAGCCACTAGCCCCCGATTTTCCACTTGAGACATGGCACAAAAAGTGCCGTTTTTAGTAGCAGATGGTGGAATTTATACGAAGACCGTAACTTTGAACAATATTTTTTTTTTTACATGAGCTATCAAAAATCTATCTACGATGTTCTGGTTGCCCGCTAGCCCCACCCCTTAAGAAATAGCATAAAGTGTCCTTTTTCGTGCCATATGGCACTTGCGGATGGTGGAATTTATATGAACCATGTACATATGAGAAATAGCTTTTGAACGAGCTCTTAAGCATCTATCTATGATGTTCTAGTAACCCGCTAGGCCTGGAAAAAAAGAAGAAAAAAAAGACCGTTTTAAAGTTTCTTAACATTTAGTCACTATGGGCTGTGGTTCGCTCTTTACTAGGTTGCAGCTAATGCTTCAACCATGACAAAGAGTTCATTGCAAATTCTCCCAAGAAACTAGTTCATATTGAAATCTGTGAAATCTAATAGATGGTAGAATTTGCAAAAACCTAGTAAATATAAGAAATAGCTTGTAATTGAGCCATTAAACTGGCGAAAAAAAAAGAAAAAAAGGGAGACACATCAGTGCTACCGATGCAAAAAAGCGATATTCCTTGTTGTTCAAGGAGGGGGACTGTAATTTCATTGTATAAGGTTTTTGACGATTCTTATTCCAATGTTACACTTTTCATTTTGAACTGACGTTATTTTGGAGGGGTTTCAGGTTTTTTTTCGAAACCACCATAAATTTCTTTTTGCAATAAACTTTTTGTTTTAAAACAAACCGAAATAATAGTCAACAACAATAATAATAATAATTTATTTATGACCCACTGCACAAACAATGTGAAGTAAAGAGAAAAAGGAAAGAAAAACTAAACACACACAGCACTTAAAGTAAGATAAACAAATAAAAAGAAAATTCAGCGAAACAAACGAATGAGACCACAGTGAGGGGACAGTTTTCATAGGCCTTTGCAGACAGCTTTATATGTAAATCACGAAGTTTTTCACTTATATCAGGTGCGTTATACTTTTTGATAATACGGCGATTACGAAATGACAACGGAAGATACAATAAAATTTGCAATACCGATAATAGCATTTACTTAATTTAGATAGGTCATTCTTCCTAAGCAAAATGGAAATACCTGAAAGGTACAAAATAGCATGGTCATAGAAAACAGAATACAGCGAAACTAAAGCTTTGCGATTGTATTTCGACCGGTTTGCAACAATCTTTGAATACCCACATCTAATCTTGGTACATGCGTCCCTAGCAGCTGACTGACGAAAACAAAACATATTATTACATAGAGTAATACCAAGCCAACGTAGGCTATCAACTGAACGTATAGAAGAATAATTACAATTCAAAGGAGAATTCGTATTATTACCGTTGAAACAAAGATACTCGCACTTTTCAACAATTAAATTAAGTCCAATATCTAAAAAGCCTTTTCTCACATTATCCACCATTTTAGAAAAAGAAAATCCTACTAATAAGTAGGATGTCATCCATGTGAGCAATATACGATACATCAGAAAAACCAAGAAAGCAAGTATCAGCTATCTTATACAGCACTCTAGCAATACAAAGCTTAAAAATATAAGGGGATAACACTCCGCATCAAACACGAACATTCTCTTGGACATTAACCCCGTTACCATTCATTGATCAGTGTCAGATGGTAATTATTTTTTCACTAGGCAGTTTTTTTTTCAAAACGCGTTTTTTAACTTTTAGTTACTATGGGCCGTAGTTCGCTCTTACTAGGTTGCAGCTACCGCTGCAGCCATGATACCAAACAGTCGAGAAGTTTGCTGAATGTACGATCTGATCAAACCGGTTTCGTAGCCACAAGGATAAATGACGGGCGACAGAATGCATTGGACTTGTATAATTTAGGCTATATATTTGCACATTAGGGGGGAGGGGTAAGGTTAGGTTGAATTAGGTTTTTAACCCTTTTCTGATATTTATTTTACCCCCTCCTCTTAATGTGTAAATATTTAGTCCAAATTATATTATTATATAAACTAAAGTATTATATTTTCATCATGTTATGGCATCTTTCATTATGATTAGCCTAACAGCACTTCTTGAGTGTGTTTGGTATAATACATAAGCACCAGTAGTTTTTCTTTCAAGTGGACATAGGCTAATGCTACCAATTTTCTGTTTGTTTTTTAAAGTTAATCGCTGATGGTGGAATTTATAGGAAGGACGTAGAACGGGGCGTAATTTGATATGGGGCAGGGGGGAGGTAACTGCTCCCTACAGACCAAAGTTTACCCCTCCCCCAGACCTCATTTTGCCTCCCAGCTGAAATTTAGTTTCTGCAAAAAAATCTTGTCAAAACTAAGATAAGCCTCCAGAGAAACAGGTCAGTTTTCTTTAGTATATCTTTGCCTCTATGGTAATATATGGCTCATTTTTTTCTTTTCACTTGATTTGAGGAAAATTAGTTTCAACTTTGCCCCTCTCCCTCAGGATTTTGACGAAATTACGCCATTGGACGTGGATATGAGCAATATCTTTTATATGAGCTATTAAAAATCTGTCAAGATACATGCGATACCAATAAGCCCAATAACAATACGCTCACACCGATATGCGTGATATGAATACGCCCGATATCGATATAGCGTACAGCCCTTTCTCCAGGGACTATGGAGGGTTGTATCATCACCAAAACCAAAGATATTTGACCTTTGAACTATTTTGAACAAAATGGCAATCTCAAAATTGTGATTGGATGACTTTTGGGGGGAGGGGACCTTCAGGGAGGGGGCTAGTTGCGCTCTAATCTTTCTGGTCACTTAAAAAGGATACTAGCAAATTTAATTTCCGTTCGAATGAGCTATTATACATCTCTCTATGATGTTCTGGTCGCCCCCTAGCCCTGCTAGAAAAAAAAAGAAAAAAAAAGAAAAAAAAGGGAGACACATCAGCGCTACAACAAGGAAAAAAATCATTGTCTTTGTTGTTCAAAGAGGGGGACTGTAATTTCTCTCTGTAAGGTTTTGACCATGGTGATTCCAATGGTACACTTTTCATTTTGATCTGACGCCATTTTCGAGGAGTGTCAGGCTTTTTTTCGAAATCATCATAAATTTCTTCTCGCAATAAACTTTTACTTTTAAGACGTTTCAAAATAATAGTTACAATTCCTCAATAAGTGTCAGATGGCAATTTGATTCCACTAGGCAGTTTTTTCCTAAACATGATTTTTGACTTCTGATTCTGACCGTGTTAAAGAGTTTATAGTAAATTCTCTCAACGGACTAATGAAACTTACTAAGGAGGCTCGGAGGGGGAGTATACGGGAAGTGTCCCTTGTAAATCTCCAGTTAAGGGTTTTGGACCATAATTATTACAATGGTACCGTTTTATACTTCGAAGCTTTTCAACTTAAGAAGTGGCACAAAAGGTGCCGTTTTTTGTGCTATTTGGAACTTACGAATGGCAAAACTGATTAAAAGTACGTAGATATGAGCAATAGCTTTCAAATCAGCCATTAAACATACCTCTGAGAAGTTCTGGCAACCCACTAGCCCCTAGCTTTTCCACTTGAGACATGGCATCAATACTGTCATTTTTAGTACCATGTGGCAGTTGCAGGTGGTATAATTTATAAATAAAACGTAGATATGAGAAATAGCTTTAATGTGAGCTATTAAACATCTGTCTACGATGCTAGCCCCACCCCTTGAGAAATGGCACAGATTGTGGCATATGACACTTGCAGATGGTGGAATTTATAAAAAGCACGTAGATGTGAGCAACAGCTTTTGAATGAGCCATTAAGCATCTCTCTATGATGTTCTGGTAAACTGCTAGTCCTGAAAAAAAGAAAAAAAGAAAAAGGGAGCAGATCAGTGCCACTCATACAAATAAGTGATTTTTCTTGTTTTTCAAGGTTGAAGACTGTAATTTCCCTGAATTAGGTTTTCGACTATGCTGATTCCAATGGTATACTTTTCATTTTGATCTGACGCCATTTCCGAGGGGTCTCAGGCTTTTTTCGAAATAACCATACATTTCTTTTTCTAATAAGCTTTTATTTTTAATACGATCCGAAATGATAGTTACCATTCCTGAATCAGTGTCAGAGGGCAATTTTTTTCACTGGGCAGTTTTTTTTTTAAACGCGTTTTTTAGCTTTTGGTTACTATGGGCCATGGTTCGCTCTTTACTAGGTTGCAGCTGCCGCTGCAACCATGATTCCACCATCAGCAAGTTCCAAATGACACTAGCAAACGGCATTTTGGGTGCTTTGTCTCAAGTGGAAAAGCTGGGGCTACAGGACTACCAGAACTTTTTGGAGTGACGTTTAATGGCTCATTTGAAAGCTATTGCTAGTATCTACGTGATTTTTGTCAATTCTACCATCCGTAAGTGTGATATAGCACTAAAAATAGGGGCGTAATTTCCTCAAAACCCTTGGGAGGGGGGGGGGGGCAAAGGTGGACCAAAATTTTCCCAGATCAAGTGAAAATGTCAGTGAGAAATAAAAAAGAGGCCTTATGGTACCATAAATGCAAAGAATTACTAAAGAAAACTGGCCCGTTTCTCTGAATTATGCAGGCTTATCTTAGTTTTGACAACATTTTTGGAGAAACTAAATTTCACCTGGGGGTGAGAACTGGGGTCTGGGGGAAAACTCTGGTCTGAGAGAGGCAGTTGCTCCCTCTGTCCCATACGAAATTTCACTCCTGATCCCGACCCCTTGCCACTTAGTGGTTGGAGAAGTGTAGGCATATGGTTCTTGAGCCACTCAAAGTTGTATATTAAAAGAAGGATTACTTATTGTTAGAATTACTTATTCAAATTATTTAATTGAAAATTCCGCTGTAATTTTCTCTCCATACGTAAGATTGTGCATCCAAAGAGGAAGAAAAACAAATAAAAACTGTTCTGTAGGAGAATTCAGGTAATTCTTCCCAAAATTTTTGAAATGAAAACAAACTTAGTTTATAATACCATTTATCGTACCTAAACAAGAAATGATCTTTTTTCAAATTTCGATTCATTTGCAAGTAACGAATGGTTTTTCTATTTAGAGACAGGTCAAAGAACTCCCTAAGCCTAAAGGCACATTTCTGTTGAGCTGGCAAAGCTTCCCAAAAGCATGTCGATATGCAAACCTGTCCGCTTAGTTAACTTTTTGTGTCGAAGCTAGTCGCCTGGAGCTACTTTCTTAAGTGCTACTAAATTTAGTTTTTTAGAACAAAGAATTAAAAGTCTATTTCTTCTTAAAAAAAAAGAAACGACATTATTTTTCCCTAGTTTGGAGGTGATTAGAAACTATGTAAAAAAATAAGTTTTGAACTGTAACTAAGGAGCATAATTAAAACTTAAAATGAACGGAAGCTATTCCGTAAAACAAAAAAGATCATGGCAGTGTTGTTTCTAAACTAAATTTTAATCAAAAACGAGCAGAGATTAATTTGAAAAAACAAAGTTTTTCCGAAGGAAGTAAAGAGCGAAGTTGAAAATTAAAACGAACAAAAATTATTACTTCACAGCCTATCAAACATATATCAATAAAACTAGTGCAAATAAATCAACTGGCGATATTTCTTTATGTTTGTAGGATTTCAGAAGACTAGCGCTTTACCGAAAACACAAAACAATATAAGAGTTTTGGTACGGTAAAAATAAACATTTAAGGGCATTTTTAGCAGCATAAAAGTGAGGCATTTTTAGATTGTTGTTTTATTTATTTATTTTTCGTTTAATTTGGCATCACTTCTGCACAATGAGCTCAGTTCAATGATTGACTGTCATCTTGAATCTAAAAAAGACATTTCATGATTATTTTGCAGATAAATTCAAAGTAAAGGAATCTCATTAGTATTAAGTTGTATCAAAACTTGAAATTTGCCGTTTTATAGCGAGAATTAACTGGATCTCTAGAGTTCATATTATTGTTGATATGTTCTTCATTTCGAGTAATACTAGGTGAGACGAAGATGTTACCCGATAAATCAATCAATTATTTTTTATGTTGTTTAATGACTGTAAACATAATATTTTTATGCCTAAGTTTAAAATTAATTTTAATTGTATACTGAAAGTTACTGATATCACAGCTCCTGTAGGACCTTGAAAAGCGTTATAGATTAGTTTGTTGTTGCGAGGCTACGTATTTACTTTTGACTCCTAAATCAACATTCTTGTTTTTTATGCTTGGCTTTTGTGTTTTCAGTAAAGCGCTAGTTTTCTGTAATCCTACAAATATAGGGAAATATCACCGGTTGATTTATTTGCACTAGTTTTATTGATATATGTTAGATAGGCTTTGAAGTAATAATTTGTGTCCGTTTTAAGTTTCAACTTCGCTTTTTACTTCCCTCGGAAAAACTTTTTTTTTTAATTAATCAATTTAAAAGGCCTCTGAGTCCCTTTGGCTCAAACTGGAACGTAACACCCACATGGTTGCAAGCATTGTTGATAAAACGATTCAGATGACTTTCAGAATTTGTGCGGGAAAAGTTGAAAGATTCCTCTTAATATTAATTTTCAGACCTTTTCTAGCACTCTGATCTCGCAAAACCTCTAAAAGTTTATTCATTTCTCTCACACTTTCATTTAGGATGCTTAAAACATCAGCATAACCTAAGTCCAGGAAAGTTTTACTTCCCCATTTGATTCCGTGCTCTCCCATTGCCTTTCCTGTGCTTCTTAAGACAAAACCCATCAAAATGATCCATATAAAGCGGGGTAGAACATAATCCTGCTTAACTCCTGATTTAATGCGAAACCAGCTGCTAACCTCATTTCCTAACTCAACCTAACTTTTTGCTGATGATACGACAGTTTCAATTTCTGAGAGGAATGACGATGAGTTGGAGGCAAAACTTGATACTGTATTTTCTAATGTTTTTGATTGGTGTTCTTCAAATTTTATTGCTTTGAATTTATCAAAAACTAATTTCATAATTGACGGCAGAAAGTCAAATATATGCCCTCGTATTACCCAAGTTACTTCTTCAAAGTATCTATTATCAATATCTCGGGTGATAATGATTAAGTAACTTGGACTTGTGATTGATGAAAGCTTATCTTTCAAAACACATATTCAAAATATACGCTTAAAGATTTCAAGGTATGTTGGTTTAATGCGTAGGCTGAAGCATTATTTGCCCTACTCTGCTTTACGAAGCATTTATTTTTCTCCGATTCAGTCTAATATTAATTATTTTTCTCTAGTATATTTATCTACATTTAAAAGCCATATTAAACCAAAACAGATTTTACAAAATAAAGCCCTAAGAATCCTGAAACTTTTTATTCCATCGCCTATTGCAGTTCCAAATAAGTCTTCTACAGCATCTTTATATACTTATCCAGATATACTTCCAGTTTCTCAACAATTTATTTTTGGTGCAATTATTTTCAAATTTAATTATGACATTAAGAAATTACCGCCATATTACCTCAATCAAAGTTTGTTCTCCCAACCACAAGATTTACATCAATATAACCCGTGACAAAAAAAGAGTATCTACGTTGACAAGTATAGTAATGAGAGATCTATACTCGGTCCGTTCGTGTCAATAGCCCGGTGCTGGGATGCTCACAAGGATCTTATTGATTAATTTTCTTCTATCCATTTAATAAAAAGGAATCTTAAATTTCATTTAGTTCAGGATTACTTTTAATTAAGTGTCTTTTTAATATGAAAAAGTTATTTGTTTGGTTTGTTGTTCTGGGTGAATATGGGCCTCTCGGCTATCTTCTAGTATTAATTTATATTTAATAATATTGAATTTTTCTTTTTATTTATGCATGGAATCTGGGCTAGCTGCTACTTTCATATTATTGTTGTATTATTGTATCTTTGCCGTCGAAATTATCTTTGTATTGTAGTGTAATTTGTTATTGTATCTTTGTCTAGGCCTAGTTTTTCGAGCTTGTCTCCCCATGGGCCTATGTCAATTATACACATGTATTTGTTAATAATAAAATGATTGAACTTGAACCGCAGCAGTGTTATTTTCGTACATATCTCCCACTAATCACTTTAATGTGTTTGTCCGGTATACCATACAAGGATAAGGCTTTCGCTACAGCTCTTCTATTAGCTGAATCCAACGCTTACTCACAATCTATAAAACTGAGGACTAAAGGTATTTGATGGCTCATATCCTTTTCAATTATAAATCTAAGAGTGAAAATTTGGTCGACCTTGGTTCGACCAAATTATAAATCTAAGAGTGGAAAATTTGGTCAATTTGGTCTAACCTTCCTAAGACCATCCTATTCTTTTTTAAAACTTTGTCTGCAGCATCTCCCAGTTTAAAAAGTATCATCATACTAACTAATTTGCTACCAATAGAAACCAGGCTAATGCCTCTATAATTACCACACTCACTCTTATCACCTTTCTTATGGGTTTAATTAGGGTTTTCCTAAAATCGCTAGCTACTTCGCTTTTCGAACCTCTAAAAACGGAAGTTTGATAACAACAGATACATTAAAAGATACAGATACATTTTTCCAAATATACAAAATTATTTTGGTTTAATGTAACCTATAAAAAGTTACGAGAGACAACTAAATGTTTCTCAGAACCTAACATTCAACAAAAATTTGTTACAGAGCCGAACAAGGGCCATAACTGTATCGATTTCTACTTGTAATCTGACCAAGTAATTTGTTCAGAGCCAAATTTTTTCTTCAAATTATGGGTTTACCAAAGGAAACCCTTTTGTCTCCCTATTTGGCAAATTTCTGCATAGATTTCACAGAAAATTCTGTTTCGAATAGATTCCCCTTGAAATACTCTTTCTGATTCCGTTTTTGTTGACGATATTTTGTCTGTTTAGGAACAAAAATCTTTTAGGGAGGCAATTTAAATTAAAAAAATACATAAATAGAGACCTTGCTTAAATGGAAAAACTGAAGAAATTCCTATCTACCCAATTTACAATAACTTAATATTAAAATCTTCAAATAACAATTTTCTTCAGTTTGAATTAAGATCATCTGAACGCAATTTTAATAAAAATCGAGTAAATAGGCAAGGCAAGTCAATCGCTAAGCAGAAAATTCTTGCCCAATCTAATTGGTGAATGGTCTTTCATTTATTCTTGCTTGGTTTTTGTTTGTTCGATTCAGTGTTTCTTCGGCCGTGTTTGAGTTTACTTTAAAAGGTTAGTTTTTCTTTTTTTGAGCACTAAAGACGGCTTGGCGGAGATCCTTCCTTGCAGAAATATCTGTTCTTGCCATTTTCGCTTCTTCTCTGTCCAGTGGCTGATATTACCCTCGTTTTCTCGGCTATTTAATTATGTTATTCATTTTTTTCTTGTTTTTCACACATGGTTCTTTAAGAATGACTCGTGAAGCACAAGGACAGATGAACTTAAAAGAGAACCATTTTTAAAGAACTTTAAGACTTTAGCATAAAGAGCTGGGATTGAGGAAGGGGTGGCTCGCCTCATATACGAAATAACTTGTTCGTTTCAAGTTTTAATGTTGCTCTTACTTTCAGTAAAAAAAACTGTTTTTTTTTTCAAATTAATAACTCTAGAGCATCGCAGAGGCCGTGACTGAGCTTCCTCAACTAATCCCATCTGTGGCTAATGAATTGAAGGCCAGTTTTTGATAAACTATCCACTATTGATGGGTATTTATTTGTTCGTGTTACAAAATGC
Organism: Artemia sinica; assembly: GCA_027921565.1. NCBI lineage: Eukaryota > Metazoa > Arthropoda > Branchiopoda > Anostraca > Artemiidae > Artemia > Artemia sinica. Next base: position 28,973,646 of record CM051270.1, read on the forward strand.
TTTGTATCAAACTACTGATATTGTACTGATAAAGGTATACTTTGAGTATATGCTTTTCATCTTTATCCGTTTTATATAAATTTCTGTTCTGTCAATTATCTATTTTTCTTATATATTTTTGCACTGCATCTTAAGTTTACATTCTTTACTTAATTAATTCTCAGTGTCTGGAGTTCTCTCAATTTATTCTGTGTTGTGGGATTTTTTATTTCTAGAACATTTTGTGGTAGACTTAGACACACTGGAAAAACGCTCTTCCAGCTTATAGAAAGTTTCTTAGCCTGGAAACTTTTTCTGATAGCCGTTTTCCTCAATTTATAATAAGCCCAGCTGTTCTTTTTGTTACTCTTGTACACCATTTAATCTATGGTTTTTACCATTAGTAGTAACAAAAATGCCAATCAGATTTGAAGTTTTTTTTATCATTATAGTATGAACAGTCAGAGGTTTCCAATGAATTTTTTTTACAAGCCGAGGGTTACAAGTTTTGCCGGTGTCTCTGAAATTACAGTTAAGAAACGCATACCCTTTTCACTAACACTCGCAATTGGCATTGCCCGCAACAAAATATATAGTTTGAGCGTACAAATTTCCATTAATCTATGGCAGTGGTTCTCTTATTAACGTACTCTTGGTGACACATGACAAGCTAATGTAAGATATAAGAATGATTATCTGCAATGACCGAAACGCAATGCATCTAGCAGATCAAATTTCATAAACCAAAAATTTCTACTAGAATTGCTGTCACTACGGATAATTATCTACTTCCGTCACTTCTCCATTAATTGTTAAAACTTCTATAGAGTCATGGACTAGTTAAAGAAAACTTCTTGAAAGATTCAATACTGGCATGGGAGTTGAATCCAATATTCCCTGATAACCAGCCAGAGCCACATAGCGATCTTTTCATAGCTTCTCATTGTAGACTTCATGTAAACTTTACCGTTGAATACAAATAAAAAACTTGGAAAATAATCAAACACAGTGTTTTTATCACCTTCTGTCTCACCGACAAAGTTGGTAAATTAACCTTTCTCTACATCATTACCAATACAAACTGATCGCAGCACTGAGCAGCCTGAGGACAAACCTTGGCAAAGATTTGCTTCAGCCACATTCCACAAAAAAAAAAAAAAAAAAAAACACTTCAGATTTACATTTTCCCTTACCGTTTTGCTATTTGGCAGAACTATTTTCATCTCCAGAGGGCAGTCTTTGCGCGTCCAGAGGACACACCCAAATTATTAAAGTTACTCTTTTTAGATTCATACAATGATCGGGTCAAACCGCTTTGTTTATAAAGAGTCGTATTTGGCAACTCATTGCCAAGCTGTATTCTTAAACATACCCTGAAATACTTTCTCTGAAACCATCTAATATATATCCCTCTTCTTCCATTAATGCCCGTTTTGCACAACATTTAACTACATTCATAATGGTTGCCTCTAGTAGCCACGTTTTGACCTTACTCGGATCCATGTATTCTCCTATACATCCCAAGTTGGGCGAAAAACGCCTCGTATTTTTGATACTGTACTATATCGGTCTTCCCTGAGCCCTCTATTTCTATTTCTTTAATTCGTATTAATGACCAGGGCCGTATCCAGGATTTTTTATTAGGGGGGGGGGGGGGGGGGAAGGGTACATAAAAACTTCAAAAAAACGCATAAAAAATTTGTTTATATTCATTTTTGTTACGTTTTTACAAGTCGGGCAACCTTTTTTTTTTGGGGGGGGGGGATTAAACCCCTAAACCCCCTCTCCTGGATACGACCTTAGAAGTAACATTTTAATAACCCTTCAAAACGTGCAAATGAGCAAAACTATTGAATCTAGTCAAATTTACACATGTCTTTGCACAAGATACGCTAGTATTTGATCTGTACATTTGGGAGACGGTGAGGGTTACTGCCTAAACCTTCTGAAGTTACCCGCTTTATCAATTACCTATGGTTTTATTACAAAAAGATACAAAAGGCTAACAAAAGTAAAAAAAAGAGAAGCTTTCTCTTTTATTGACAAAAAAACCCTTTCTTTAAAATATGTCAATAAATATATCGATTTAAAACAAAGATAGCAATTAGAACGAGTACAACGTTAGCGTTAAATACTCAATTTCAGTTGACCAATTACTTTAATCAAATTCATCAATATTTGGATCCCTCAATTGACAAAAAGATGGCGGAAGGATTTCCTGAAATGAAGAGTAACAATTAAATAACAGATGAAGATCATAGGAAACTATAGACGCCAAAGAGTATGGGTAACTTACAAGAGTGAAAACCGGCGCTAGTGTCGGCAAAAACCATCAACGCCATCTAGTGTTTGACGATACTTGGCAATTTTTCAAGCTTTGTAATCGTTTTTCTGTCAGGAACTGAAATCAGACACTTATTGCTATCCTAATTTTACCGACTACACAAATTCAACTAATCATTCTTATTATCACACTGAAAAGAATTCCAAGTGTCACCATCCGCTAGATTGCGTTGAGGGTTTGTCAACACTAGCGTCAGTTCCCACTCTCCTAAGCTATTTTACTCTTTGGTAAACACTACATATAAAGCTACCCGTACTCTTTGATAGACACTATAACAAGAATTTTAGCAATTTCTATGCGTCTTTTTGTAGATGGCAGAATGGGGAAGAATGGGGATAACCTTGACGTGCATATTTTGACTTTCACAAAATACCTTTGTATAAGACTCTCAAAAAATACCTTCAAGGTAAATAAGGAATATCTATCCCCCCCCCCCCACTTAGGATATCAATATTTTAAAATTAAAAAATAAATTGGCAATAGAAAGAGCAGTTCATAAATATTCGATATAAATAAATCGACATTTATAGATTCTTCATGTCTGAAGAATCGATAAGAAGGAACAAAAAAGGAAACAAATAGATGAGAAAACAAGGAGATAAGGTACAAATAAAGCCAAGTAAGAAGACGTAGAGGCTGGTAAACCTAATACAAACGACTTGAAGTGGCATAGATTAGCTTTAAAGGCTGCTGTAGCAAATTGAAGTTCCCTCGCTTTAGTTGCAAATGGCAACTTACCCTCATTGGGGATCAAAAAATTAAATGGATACAAGTAAATTCTAACTGTACCGCTATACAAGCTGAAACATTTAACCACAAAAAACAATAGTGTTCCAAAAAAAAAATTGTTTGATCTCTCCAAAAATTCCCCGTACTTAGCAAATGCCTTTACCAAATGTAAAACTTGCTTAATTCCCAAATCATTGTTAATAAGAGAGTTGTTTTCAAAAAGTATTTTTATGGATGGGGTTTTCAAAAATAAGGCCGATTAGAGAAGAATCAAAAGAATTATGAACACTATTTTAATTTAAGATCTTGATTATATCATTTTTGTGCTATGGGAGGCGTTTTTCGAAATTTTGGTGGGTTCTACTCATGGTAATTGCCGCAGTTACATGGTATTTGACAAACCCTTCTTTGGCGAGTAACTGAGGTGTTGTACCTACCATAGTTTAGGAGATTCATGATTTTTAAAATACTAGCAAAGACAATATACATGTTATTTCGTGTACAAACTTTTTTTGAATTCGTAGTAAATTTTGGAATGTACGGAAGGTAGATTATATATAAAGGTTTACTAGGAGCTTCACATGATTTTCACGATCTTTGATTTTAAGATAGTGTCTTTTTATCATAAGGCTAATTATATTATCAATAAAAGGGATAGGATAACTATTTCCAAAAATTATCTCTGATTAAATTTGATTCTGTTTTGACATAAGACTCAGAGCAAATTTTTAGGATACGATCCGAGAAGGAAGATACGACATCTTTTTTAACTTGTGGGGGTTATTTGATTTAAAACGAGCTAAATTAAAACCAAACTTAGCAGAAGTAAAGTCAAATAGTTTTCCAAGCGTAAAGCTACCAAAAAATAACCATCAGTAAATAAATGAAACCCAAAACGAACAGAAATTACAATAAATAACCGAGACAAACACAAAACAAGCAGAAACTAAGAAGAATGGGATGACACCCCCCCCCCCACCCGTGCCTTCTGAAGAACAGAGCATAAGTTACACTGTACTAAAAACAATATACATTTTAAATGCTTTTACTTCTTTTTTTTAATAAATCCAAAGTTACTTAGACTTTAAAGAATAAATATCAGTATAAATGTATATTAAGCTGTCAATCCACATTCATCTGTTGTTTTGCTCAATAATTTTGGTTCTGATTTTTTTTTTTTTTTTTTTTTTTTTTTTTTTTAATTCGATATTATGAGGAATAGGAACACTCACCTCGGAATAAAGATTGTTTTCAGTTAAGTACCAATTATTTTCCGGTTTTCAGAAGGCATGGGGACGTGAGCCCCAATCATCAGAAACGCCCCCAGTTGTAGGACGGCTTTTTGAGCTTGAAAATAACCCGTTAGATGTTTTAAGCATTATCAATAATTCTATCGGACATGTCAACAGTGATTTGACCGCAGTGAACCACACAGTAATAAGTAAATATGTTTCTAGTCTGAGGGAGGCTGTCAAGCGGGATGGATATTTTTCAGTGCTCCAGTTGAATATCCAGGGTCTTTGTTCTTCAATTGACCATCTAAAACAGATTGTTTCTGATGGGCTACCTGACGTTGTTGGTTTATGCGAGACTTTTTTAGATTCTAAAAATGATATGCTTTTGGATTTGCAAGGTTATAAAATGGAACGACTGAATCGACAAAAGATGGCCAAGGGTGGTCTTGCTTTGTATATTTCTAATAATCTCCCATATTCTCTTAGAATGGATTTATCCAGAAATATCGAAGGTGTCTTTGAGTCACTTTTCGTAGATATGAAATGTGGAGGTAAGGATTTAATTGTTGGTATTATTTATCGATCTCCTAGTGGCTCTATTCCACTGTTTCTACACACCCTTAATGATCTGCTGGATACCATCCTAAAACAGTCGACTGAATTAATTATTATGGGAGATTTTAATATAAACTTGATGGATATAAAGTCTTCTGTATCTTTGGATTTTCTGTCGTCCATGCTTGCCGCAGGTACTTTACCTTCTGTATGCATCCCATCTCGCATAACAGAGAGTACGTCATCTCTGATTGACAATATTTTCTGTACGGCCACCTTGATCCAAAATTATGTTTTAGTGAGCGACATTTCCGATCATTTCCCTGTTTACTCTAGATACTGTTTTGATAAACTGACTATTGAGAGGACTTGTGAGTCTGGTAAGAGGCCTTTTAGGTTTGGTGAAGTGGAATTGATGCTTCTTAGGTCAAGATTGGCAGACTAAGAATTTTTCCTCTAAATCCTTGGATGACCCCTGGTCTCCTTAGGAGTTGTAGGAGAAAAAATAATCTCTGGAGGGCCTTTAAGTCTGCTAGCCCTTCAATGAAAGCTATTTGCTTTCAGCGATTTAAAATTTATAGGAATATTTATAATTCTGTGTGTCGAAAGGCCAAGTCCCAGTATTATTTTAATTGTTTTTCAGATTGTGGTAAAGATATACGAAAAACTTGGCAGGTTATAAATTCTGTGCTTAGGCCCTCTTTTCAGTCTCCATCAACCCCTTCTTTTTTGGATCTCGATGGCAAAATCATCGAAGGTGAACTGAATGTTCAAGATGCATTTACTTCATATTTTGCGAATATTGGTAAAAGGACCGCTTCGGCTTTTGGTTCTTCTCCTTCAGGATCCGACTTCAGGTCTTATCTTGGGCCACCTTGTATGAAGTCAATGTTTTTGGAACCAGCGACGGAGAAAGAAATAGCTAAAATTGTTATGGGATTGAAAAATTGTTCGTCATCTGGCCCTGATAATATTCCTACTAAAGTAATTAAGTTCATACTTCCTTCCATTATTTATCCCTTAACAAAACTTATTAACCTCTCCTTTCAGCATGGTATTTTCCCGAGTAGTCTCAAGCGTGCTCGAGTCATCATATTATATAAGGGGGGGGGGGGGGACACGAAATGATCCAGCCAACTATCGGCCAATTTCTTTGTTGTCTGTGTTTAGCAAAATATTTGAGAAGGCGATGCTTTCTCGTCTTAATAATTTTCTTACTTCTAAAGATTTTTTTCACAATTTTCAATTTGGTTTTCGAGTAAATCATTCGACTGAGCATGCTTGTGCAGTTTTTACTGAATTATCTTCACTCTGCCATAGATTCCCATTTGATTCCTGTGCTTTGTTTCTGGATGTTCGTAAAGCCTTTGATTCTTTAACCCACAGTGTTCTTCTATTTAAACTTTCTCATTTTGGCGTAAGAGGTAGTGCGTTTTATTGGTTCAAGTCTTTCTTGTCTGGTAGAATTATTCTGTTGATCCACTTTTTCGCTCACCATCAAGTGTTGACCAGGGGGTCCCTCAAGGGTCAGTTTTAGGGCCGGCACTGTTTTTAATTTATATAAATGACCTAATTTTTGCAGTTAGAAATAAAAATCCTCTTTATTGCTGTCGTCTATGTCATCCAACAGTCTCCCTTACCCACAACTATAGTTTGCATACCTCGGATTCTCTTGTTACTTTTTCCGATGATACCACCCTTATTACTTCTGGGAGAAAAGAGGATGAGGTTCGTACAAAGTTAGTGGACCTCTTTGAGAGAGTTTCAATTTGGTTTGATGCTAACTCTCTTGCCTTAAATGTTTCTAAAACTAGTTTTTTAGTTTTTTCTCGTATATCCCAGGCTTGTCCTCAATTATCTGAAATTCATATATCCAAAGGCTTTATTAGTAGACCAAAGGATGGCCATGTCCGTTTCCTAGGTATCCTCCTAGATGAAAATTTATCTTTTAAACACCATATTGATTTGATTAATATGAAGGTATGACAGAAACCTCGGTATTCTAAGAAAACTAAAACATATCTTTCCAGGGCCAATTCTAAGAATCCTATTCATAGCTTAATTCATTCTTATGTTTCCTATTGTTCAGTCATATGGATGTCTACTTTCCCTTCTTTTCTCAAACCGCTTTCGAATACTTATGATAAAGCTATAAATCTTATCCAGGATGTAAATCGTTCGGCAACTAAACCGTTAGTTGATATTAAAAAACTTTATATTCTTTCCTGTGCGTCTTTCGCTTTTCTTCAGCTCCATGGTGATATTCCTAGGTCCCTTAGATTTACGTCTTCTTTTGTATCTGATCGGTCAAATTATCAACTCCGTAGTTCTCTAAATATCCAAATTCCGCATACACCAACAATAAGATCCGATTTTAATCCTCTTGTTGCGTGTCATTTGACATGGAACACCCTTCCCGATTCGGCTCGAGAATGCCACTCGTTTGGAACCTTCAAAAGACTAGTAAAAAAATATTTGTTTTCATGTGATTAATTTTCTTTACTTTTGCCTGCTGCCAATAGTTTTTTTCATTAATTTTTTTTTTTTTTTTCTTTTTTTTTTTTTTTTTTTTTTTTTTTTTTTATTATAGATGTTGTGATTCACTGTAGTTTGATAAAGCTTATTTAGTGAACTCTCCTTTTTTTTATAGATGTTGTGATTCACTGTAGTTTGATAAAGCTTATTTAGTGAACTCTCCTTATTTTTTTTTTTTTTTTCTTTTCGTTTTATTAAGCAAATGCTTTACATGTTAAAAGTTCAAATGCTTATGTTTATATGTTTAAATATTAATGTTATGTTTATATTGTTTAAATCTTAAGCGTTTAAATGTTTAATGTTTATTTGATCTTTTCATAATCCCCCTCCTACAGGCCATGGAGCCTTTGTGGGGATTTGTAGATTGTTATGTAATTATTTTACTGGTATATGGAAAATAAATCTATCTATCTATCTATCTTAGTTTCTGCTCGTTTGAGTTTGACTCGGTTATTTATTGTAATTTCTATTAGTTTTAGGTTTCATTTATTTATTGATGGTTATTGTTTGACAGTTTTACACTTGGACAATTATTTGACTTTATTTCTGCTCATTTTTGGTTTAATGTAGATCTTTACTTTTCCTTGAAAAACTTATTTCGTGGACGAAGTATTTTAAAATTAATCTTAATAAGAAACCTTATTCGTTAACAATGAGCAACTTGCATAACTTAAAGCCCTTGTACCGGGTGGTGCGGGAGGCAGGGGTGTCAACTCTGAAGCATATCTATTCGATCTTTGGACTACTTGGAATAAAATGGTTATCCCAATATTTTGTTCAGATGTATTTAGGGTAAAAATGACGTGGGGGAAGGGGGTTGGTTGCCCTCCAGTCCCTTTTGAATCTTAAAAAGGGCACTGAAACTTTCGATTTCTAACTGAATAACCCCTCTCCAAAGTTTTTACTACCACCCTTCCCATAAAAACCTTATATCTTAACAATGGACAACTTGCATAACTCACAACCCTCGCTAGAAGGGTTGTAAATCTCGGAGGCATGGCTATTTTATCTTTAAGACTATTTTGAACAAAAAGGCTATCTAAAATTTCGATGAAAAGTGACGTGGGGGGGGGATGATTTATGAAGCTAAGAGAGGAAAGGAAATAATAAATGAAAAATAAAATAAAAAAAGGGTAAGAAAACGAGGATTTGGTCAGCCAGTGGCAAAACATGAAGACGAAGAACAAGCAAATATTTCGACAAGGACCTCCGCCAAGTCGTCCTCAGTGCTAAGCAAAAAAGAGAAACAAAAAAAAAGAAACAAACAACTAAAATCTAACCTTTTGGAGTTTACTCGACAAGATGCGAACAGACACTGAATGAAAGACTAAGCCGGAATCAATGAAAAAAGGATTTACCAAAGAGATTGAGCAAGAATGTTTGCCTTGCTATAATTTTTGCTCGTCTGCAATTTCGGTTTTCATTAGATATGCAAATAGATTCTCTTAAATTTGACTGGGTGCAAATATTAATTGAGTCTTTTAGTATTAAATTGTTATAAATTGAGCTTAATGATATGTCTCCGGTGTCTCTATTATAGCCAAATTTCTGTTTATATATATATATATATTATATATATATATATATTATATATATATATATATATATATATATATATATATATATATATATATATATATATATATATATATATATTTTTATCTCAATTACCTCTTTAAAAGATTGCGGTAGGCCATTTACAGTAGATATGTACATGGTCAGTTTTATCTTTTCCTGAGTTGAAAAAATGTTCCAACTTTTTGTTCACTTTTAAAAGAAACAGAGAGATTGTGTTTATTTAAAATTTTCCAAGTTTATCGCTAAGTTTTGAAATGTATGGTAGAGTGGTGAAAGTTTTTTTCTCAATTGCCGGAATAACTGAATCAAGGGGGACGGGCTCCCTATTTTCTTGTTTTATCTTTTTTAATCGTCTATCTATGATATTTTCAATAAGGTTTATTGGGTAACCATTGCAGAATAGAATACCTTTGACACAATTTAATTCGGAATTTACATGATTAAGTGAACAGAAATGAACAGAAATTTCTGCAGCCTATATAGAAAATTCAAGGCTAGGAGTATTTTTTATAATCAAAACATCCAAGAAAGACAGCTTTCCTGAATCTTCTAGTTCCATTGTGAAGTGGAGATTCGAATTAAAAGAGTTTAAATGTGCCAAAAAACCTTAAGAGAGTCCTGTCCATGTTCCCAAACAGAAAGGATATCATCAACGAAACGAAACCAGAGAGAGTGCTTTAAGTGTTAGGAAACTATTCAAAGCAGATTGTTCTATGAAATGCATGTAAAAATTTGCCAAATAAGGAGATAAAACAGTGCCCATGGATAGGCCCATGATTTGAAGCAAAAATTCGTCTCTGAATTTAAAATACGAAGAGAACTTGTTGCAAAGACGAATAAGCGTCATTATTGTGTCAATTTCCAAAGTTTTGTAATCTGACCAAGCAGAATTTTTCCTCTAACTTTCTTTGTAAGGCCTGCTCACATTTATGGACACCGCATGAAGTGTACATAGAGACTGCATCAAAACTAGATAAGATTGTTTTTTCTGTTGTACTTTGAAATTTTAACTTCTCAACAAGATCTATGGAATTTATGTAAGATTTCTGTGTGCTTAAAAGAGGCTTAAAAATGGTGGCCAAGAACTTTCCTACACCTGTAGCTGGAGAACTATAACATACTACAATGGGACGTAACGGATTATTTTTCTTATGGATTTTAGGCAGACCATAAAAACTTTGGGCTGAACATCCTTTGGAGTAGAATTTTTTGTACATTTGAGGGGTAATTAGTCTACTGTCTTTTAAAATTCCTATTTCTTTTCTCAAACTGCTGTGTGTATTTGTCTGTGGGATTACTTTTTATTTCTTTGTAAGTATTTTTATCCATTAAAAGGGTATTTGCTTTCATTTCATAATCTGTAGAATTCATAATTACTACTGTGTTTCCTTTGTCTGCTCTTGTTATTACTGTGTTTTTATCTTTTTTAAGTTTTGGAGGATTTTGATTTCTTCTTTTGACTGAGTTTATTTTTCATCTATTATTTCCTTTCCTCTCTTAGTTTCATATATCATGTATAGCCAGTGTGGTCTTAAAATGTATTTACGGGGGCTGGTTTCCCTCCAATCACTTTTGACTCCTAAAAAGAACGCTAGAACTTTTGATTTGCAATTGAACAAGCCCCCTCCGAAGTTGATTTGAACACCCCTTCCATACTAAGTGCCTCTGGCGCAAATTAATAATAAGTAATAATACACTGAAGCCTTATGGCTGTTTACTATATGCAACACTACACCATTGCCTCTGATTTAAAGAGGTGAGTAGAGGTGATTTAAAGAGGTATTAAAGACGTGAGAAGAGGTGATTTAAAGAGGTATTTATTAAACAGGTGAGTAGAACTTTCAACTTCACTTATAATTAACATCCGAAATTATCCAGGGGGAATATGGGAGGGGGAATTTTTGGGAAGAAGTTTCCACGGGGAATTTTCTAGGCAGAAGGTTTGGGGGGGGGGGGGGTATTTTCCGGGGAATTTTCAGCGGGGTATTTTATGGGGAAGATTTCCCGTGGGGGAATTTCCCGCGGGGAGGGGATTTTCCGGGAGTTTATGAGGGGCAATTTTCCGCGGGGAAAAATGTTCCAGGGATAAATGCTTAGCACCGTGGAAATAAATAGAGTATATTAAAAAAATTTAGATTTTAGCCATAAACCATTCACTTGTTCATTACAGACTATTGGACAAACATTGAGCAAGTGTTCAAAGAATTGAATAACCGCTATGAATTATATTTCATGGCATTTTCATGTTCAACTTAAAATGGAAGAGTTGGTGGTATCGACCTCTAAAAAAGGAGCCAAACTTGCCTCTAATAGCCAATCTTTGACTTTACTCGGTTTATGTATTCTCCTATATATCCCAAGTTGGGCGAACACCCCTTATGATTTTGCTACTCTACGTTTTCAGTCTTCCCTGTACTTTCCATTTTCATTAATTCGAAATGAATTAATTTTAATAATTTATTTAATTCGTATTAATTTAATTCATAACAAAGTAATGACTCTTCGAAACGTTCGACTAAGCGAAGCTATTAAATCAAATTTACACCTGACAAGAGCATAAAACATAGAAGATACGCTAGTTTTTAATTTGATCTATACTTTTGGGAAACGATGGGAGTTATTACCCATCCCCTTCTGAAGCTCCAACTTTATCAATTTCCAATGGTTTTATTATAAAAAGATATAAACGGCTAACGATACAGACAAAAATGAGAAGCTATCTCTTTTATTGACAAAAAAAGCCCTTTCTTTAAAATATTTCAATAAATATATCGATTTAAAACGAAGATAGCCATTAAAACGAGTACAATATTAGCGTTAAATACTTAATTTCAGTTGACCACTTACTTTAATCAAATTCATCAATATTTGGATCCCTCAATTGACAAAAAGATGGCGGAAGGATTTCCTGAAATGAAGAGTAACAATTAAATAACAGCTGAAGATCATAGGAAACTATAGACACCAAAGAGTATGGGTAACTTACAAGACTGGAAACCGGCGCTAGTGTCGGCAAAAAACCATCAACACCATCTAGTGTTTGGCGACACTTGGCATTTTTTCAAGCTTTGTAATCGTTTTTCTGTCAGGAACTGAAATCAGACACTTATTGCTATCCTAATTTTACCAACTACACAAATTCAACTACTTATTCTTATTATCACACTGAAAAGAAATCCAAGTGTCACCATCCGCTAGATTGCGTTGAGGGTTTGTCCACACTAACGCCAGTTCCCATTCTTCTAAGCTACCCTTACTCTTTGATAGACAATAACGATATTTTTAGCAATTTCTATGGGTTAACGGGGATATGAATGGGGATAACCTTGATGTGAATATGTTGACAAGACTTTTTAAAATACCTTTAAGGAAAATAAGGAAAATCCAGCCCCCCCCCCATAGGCAAACAATATACTCAAATTGAGAAATAGATTGGTAATAAAAAGAGCAATTCATAGATATTCAATATCAGTTATCATGGGCAGCGCAATAGCGCTCCCTAAGTAAAGAACGATGTTGGCACAATGTATTATTTAAAAAAAAAAATTATCCTTCAGACCAGGGCACGTCGTATCGAAGGAGTTGTCGTAGGAAACTTCGGAAAGGGATCATTCGATTAGAAATTCAAAGGGCTAGTGACCTTTTTAATAGTCGAAAGTGATTGGAGGGCAACTAACACCCCTTCCACGCCCACCATTTCCCAAAAAAACATCCAATCAAAATTTTGAGATTGCGGTTTCGTTCAACGTAGTTGAAAGATCTGGAAATTATGTCTATGAGGAGAACACCCCCCCACAGCCCTCAGGGCAAGGGTTATAAGTTACGACCTGGGGGCATATAAGGTTTTTATTGAAAGCGTTGTCATATAAACCTGAAAAAGGGATCATTCGATTGGAAATTCAAAGGGCTAGTGACCTTTTTAATAGTCGAAAGTGATTAGAGTGCAACTAACCCCCCTCTCATGCCCACCATTTCCCCAAACACATCCAATCAAATTTCTAGACAGCCATTTTTTTCAACGTAGTTGAAAGTTCTGGATATAACTTTTAAGGATGACAACCCCCCCCCCCCCACAGCCCGCAAGGCAAGGGTTATAAGTTATGACCTGGGAGCATATAAGGTTTTTATAGAAAGCGTTGTCGCAGAAACTTCAAAAAGGGCTCATTCGATTGGAAATTGAAATTGCTAGTACCCTTTTTAATTGTTGAAAGTGATTGGAGGGCAACTAACCCCCCTCTAAAGCCCACTATTTCCCTAAAGAAACGCAATCAAAATTTTGAGATAGCCATTTTGTTCAACATAGTTGAAAGTTCTGGAAATTAGGTCTTTGGCCCCAAACACATCCAATCACATTTTGAGATAGCCCTTATTTTCAACATAGTTGAAAGTTCTGGATATAACTTTAAGGATGACAAACCCCCCACAGCCCTCAAGGCAAGGGTTATAAGTTATGACCTGGGAGCATATAAGGTATTTATAGAAAGCGTTGTCGCAGAAACTTCAAAAAAGGCTCATTCGATTGGAAATTGAAATTGCTAGTACCCTTTTTAATTGTTGAAAGTGATTGGAGGGCAACTAACCCCCCTCTCAAGCCCACTATTTCCCTAAACACATGCAATCAAAATTTTGAGACAGCCATTTTGTTCAACATAGTTGAAAGGTCTGGAAATTAGGTCTTTGAGGATGAGAATCCCCCATAGCCCTCAGGGTAAGGGTTGTAGGTTATGCCCTGGGGGCATATAAGGTTTTATAGCAAGTGTTGTCGTAGAAACTTCAAATGGGGCTCATTTGATTGGAAATTGAAAGGACTAGTGCCCTTTTTAATAGTCAAAAAGTTATTGGAGGGCAACTAACCCCCTCTCACACCCACCCTTTTCCCAAACACATCCAATCAAAACTTTGAGATAGCCATTTCGTTCAACGTAGTTGAAAGTATTGGAAATTAGGTCTTTGAGGATGACAACCCCCTGCAGCCCTCAGGGTAAGGGCAGTAAGTTATGCCCTGGGGGCATATAAGGTTTTAAAGATAGGGTTGTCATAGAAAGTTGAAAAAGGGCTTATTCGATTGGAAATTCAAAGGGTTAGTCCCCTATTTAATAGTAGAAAGTGATTGGAGGGCAACTAACCCCCTCTCGCGCCCATCGTTTCCACAAACACATCCAATCAAAATTTTAAGATTGTCATTTTTTTCAACGTAGGTGAAAATTCTAGAAATTAGGTATTTGAGGATGACAACACCCCACAGCCCTTAGGGTAAGGGTTGTAAGTTATGCCCTGGGGGTATATAAGGTTTTTACAGAAAGCGTTGATGTAGAAACTTCAAAGAGGGCTCATTCCATAGGAAATTGAGAGGGCTAGCGTTCTTTTTAATAGTCAAAAGTGATTGAAGGGCAACTAACCTCCCTCTCACGCCCACCATTTCCCCAAACACATCCAATCAAAATTATGAGATAGTCATTTTGTTCAACGTACTTTAAAGTTCTGGAAGTTAGGTCTTTAAGGATGAACCCCCCTCCACACAACCCTCATGACATGGGTTGTAAGTTATGCCCTGGGGGCATATCAGGTGTTTTTTTTATAGAAAGGGCTGTCGTAAAAACTGAAAAAGGGCTCATTCGATTGGAAATTGAAAGGGCTAGTGCCCTTTTTAATAGTCGAAAGTGATTGGAGGGCAACTAACACCCTTCTCACACCCACCATTTCCCCGGACACAGTTAATCAAAATTTTGAGATAGGCATTTTGTTCGGCATAGTTAAAAGGCCCGGAAATTATGTCTTTGAGGATGACAAACCCCCAACAACCCCCAGGGAAAAGGTGGTAAGTTTATGCCGTGGGAGCATATAAGATTTTTGTAGAAAGCGTTGTCGTAGAAACTTCAAGTTGCTCATTCAACTGTGAATTGAGAGGGCTAGTACCCTTATGAATAGTCAAAAGCGAACGTCGGGCAAATGCCCCCCACGCCCATCTTTCCCCAAACACTTCCGATCAACACTTTGATATAGCCATTTTGTTGAACGTAGTTGAAGGGTCCGGAAATTATGTTTTTGAGTATGACACTCCCCCCCCACAGCCTTCAGGGCTAAGGTTGTAATTTATGCCCTGGGAGCATATAGTGTTTTTATAGAAAGTGTTGTCGTAAGAACTTCAAAAAAGGCTCATTCGATTGGAAATTGAGAGGGCTATTGCCCTTTTTAATAGTTAAAAGTAACCAGAGGGAGAATCCCCCCCCCAATGCCCACCATTTCCCCCAAACATTTTGACATGGCCATTTTGTTCAACGTAGTTGAAAGGTCTGGAAATTATGTCTTTGAGGATGACAACCCTCCCCTCATAGCCATCAGGACAGGGGTTGTAAGTTATGCCCTTGGGGCATATAAGGTTTTTATAGAAATTTTTGTCGTAGAAACTTCAAATAGGGCTCATTGGATTGGAAATTGAGAGGACTAGTGCCTTTTTTATTAGTCGAAAGTGATCAGAGGGCCAATGCTCCCCCCCCCGCGCCCAGCATTTCCCCATACACTTCCAATTAAAATTTTGAGATAGCCATTTTGTTCAGCGTATCAGAATGGTCCAGAAATGATGTGTTTAAGGATCACAAATCCCCTCAGCCCTCAGGGCAAGGGTTGTAAGTTATGCCCTGGGGACATCTAAGGTTTTTATAGAAAGCTTGGTCACATAAACGTCGAAGGGGGCTCATTGGATTGGTAATTAGACGCTCTACTGCTCTTTTTAATAGACAACTTGATTGGAGGGTAGCTACACCCCCCCCCCCACACACACGTTGTATTGTCCCGAAGTGCATCTAATCGAAATTTCAAGATAGTCATTCTATTCAAAATAGTTTAAATATTATATAACAAGGCTTGTGGGGGTGAAGCAAACCCCAGAGATTAGGGGCAAGGGTCGTAAGTTACGCCCAGGGGGTATTAAGAGTTTTTATGGAAGGGATGGTTGTTTAACTTTAGAAGAGGCTCAGTCTTTCTCCCTAAAAAAGACTATGTCAATATAAAACAAACAAAAATTTTAATTAAAAAAAAAATTTTTCAACAAATGAGTGTTTCAAAAAAAGTAAAGAACTCCATGAAACCAAAAATGAACAAAAATAGAATCAAATAGTCTACCAAGCATACAACTACCACAAATTAGTATCAATAAATCAATGAAACCCAAAACAAGCAGAAATTAAAATAAATAACAGAATCAAGCTCAAAACGAGCAGAAATTAAAATGAGTAGGGTTCTAAACCCCATGTTTTCTAAAAGCCAGAATATAATTTGTACTTTACTGAAAAAAATTCTTTTAAATGTTGTCACTTTTATAACTTTAAGAAATCAAAAATTAATTAAGATTTTAAGGAATAAATATCAGCATTTGTATATTAGACTGACAATACACATTTTTTTCAGTAAATTCAATTGAATTTTTTCAGTAAAGTACAAATTATATTCTGTTTTTAGAAAGCATGGGGTTTAGAACCATACTCATATTAATTTCTGCTCGTTTTGAGTTTGACTTATTTTAATTGTTTTTTTTTTGGGTTTCATTTATTTATTGATACTGCTTTGTGGTAGTTGTATGCTTGGTAGATTATTTGATTCTATTTTTCTTCATGTTTGGTTTAATGGAGTTCTTTACTTTTTTTTGAAAAACTTATTTTGTGGAAAAAGTTTTATTAATTAATCTTATAAAAATATCAATCGCAGAACATGAGCTCGTTGATAGGCTGTGCAAAAGTTTAATTTTAAGAATAAAATCTCAGAAGTTTTCCTCTCTTCCCGCTAAATCAAATTTGTTGAAATTAAGCTTCGTTAATGTTTTTTTTTTCAGCCAGTTTGGAAAGTATGACCCTAAATAAACGCATTTTTGCGGGCATATATAGAGCGAATGAAATGTTTTCTAGCAGAGTGCTAGGCTCTGGACTAATCCACCGTATTTTAAATAGAACTACTTACAAAACTTACAAAATATCCATTCAACTACCTTAAAGCCGCATCAAATTGTAAGAAATTAAACATAGATAAGGTGGATAGAAAAAGAAAATAAATAGATGAGAAACAAGGAGATAAGATGCAAATAAAGCCCAGTAAGAAGCCGTAGAGGCTGGTAAACCTAATACAAACGACTAGAAGTGGCATAGATTAGTTTTAAAGCCTGCTGTAGCAAATTGAAGTTCCCTCGCTTTAGTTGCAAATGTCAACTTTCCTTCATTGGGGATAAAAAATTAAATGGATACAAATAAATTCTAGCCATAGAACTATACAAGGTGAACCATATAATAACAAAAAAAGAACAAGTGTTGCAATAAATGAAAAAAAAAAAAAAATGCTTGATATCCCAACAGCCTACTGAATCGAAAATATCCCGTACTTTGGATATTTGTTCCGCATACACAAATAAATGGGTGCTTTGGATTGGTCTAGAGCAATGTTGGGGGGTTTACATTGCAAAAGTCAAAAATAATTTAAATTCATTTTTAAGCTATTTCTTTTATTATTTTTAAATTAATTAAACTAATTTAAATTAAAACTAATTAAAGAAATAAAACCGCTAAAACCGTCCACTACCACAGCACTCGGCTTTAGATAGTTGGTTTATTCGAGAGGTATTTTCATGAGCAGAATCAAATCGATCATATAAATGGGTATTTAGTGTACACAATGGGTATTAGTGTTGTAAAATTACCATAAAATAAAAACTCGGTAAGTAAAATTGATAAAATAAGGTAAAATTGGTAAAATAAGGTACTCTCTAGGAAATACAAAATAAAATTGTTTTTTTAGAGTTGCCCTGTTGCTACAAAACCAATTGAGCCTTTCTTTTAAGCATCACTTCCACCTTCTAATGAAATGATTCCAATTTTCCTGGGCTTAAAAAAGGTAGTGCCCCTTCATCTAGATTTTCATCAATTTAATTATTATCTAGTTTATCTATTTTGTAACCTTGTGCTTAGGGTAATACCTCAGCAATTAGACAGTGCCTGATTTCAGAAAATCCATTTTGTAAAAAAAAAAAAAAAAAAAAAAAAAAAAAAAAAAAAAAAAAAAAAAAAAAAAAAAGTATTAAAAGAAATAAATCAAATTTACCATTATTTGGGAGTAATATCATATTAATAATTTTTTCTACATTTAAACCTAAGAAATGCTACCCTAACAGCCTTGCATATTTAAAAAGCCGTATTCAGCCACATTCCTCATATCAAATCAGGTCAAGAAAATACTGGACCTTTGTGGACTTCCGGAGATGTGGAATGAAGGAAAAGACCCTATGGGTGAAACCGTGTCACTGTGTCAGTATGGAACGAAGTCCAGCGAATCCTAAATGACCAAGAAATCCAAGAGTGGCAAGCTCATAAGGACCAATCTATGTCTTTGAGGTTTTATTCCCAAGCCAAAGACTGTTGGGGGGAGGAGGTTTATTTTAAATTTGGGTTGAATTAAGATGACTTGAAGAATAGGTTGTTGGTAAGAGGAAATAGTTTGGATTTAGGTGAGAGAAGGAATTTTTTGGGAAAGTTGAGGCTGGCGGCTGGCCCTTATTTTTGCCCAATGTGTGGATGTGTGAATAAGAGCCAATTTTATTTTGTATCCGAGTGTGAAGAGCTGTCTGAGTTGTGGAATGAATGTTTTAAACGAGTGTTTGTGAATGAATGCTGGTTAATCTATCGGATGGCTGAGAGGAACGCATGTGCTATTAAACAGTTGTGTAAGTTTCTTCGTTTAGGGATTAAACATAGGGAATCATGTTTGACGGGATAGCTTGTTACGATTTTTAGGATTTGAATTTTATTATGATTAGTGTTTGTTGGTTAAAATGTTGAACCTTGGTGTGCTTCTTTTATGTCGTTTTGTTGTTCTTTTTTTTCTTTTTTTTGATTTTTATGATCTAAAGTTGCATTTTGCTCCTGAGCCTTGTTTATAGACTGTATTATGTTTCGCTATGGCCTATAGGCTTTTTGCAATAAATCTTATCTTATACATGTTATTTTTCATTTATTTATAAAAGTATCGAATACAATAAAAAAAAGAGGTTTGTAACACTTAGATGACTTTGATTAACTAAGCACTGGATCATAATAGCAGAACATTCGCTCGCTTTCACAGTCATTAAGACGGTCTTCAGTAGGATTTGCTTGCAAATCTAGCTCCTTTCCTTTAGACTTAGATTCTGGTTCAGGTGAACGTGCCTGTTCCGAAGCCCTAGTTTAAAAGGCTGTCTGTCTGACTTTGATCTCTTTTTATCAGAAGTAATGTAATTTTATTTCTGCTAATATTTCACAATTTTAGAATTATAATTACCTGTACAATAATACACTTTATCGTTCAGATAACATGAGATCTAAGTCGGACAGACAGCCTTTTAAACCAGGAACACAGCTATATACCAAAACAAAATCATATTCAATCTTTTTCTACCATTCTCTTCGCGCTTTTGTAATCTGAAAATTGCAAGGCGTCGTAAAATATGTAAGATGCCGGAAAAAAACGTTAAATATAGATAAAATAGGTAAAATACGTAAAATACCCAATTTTCCCATGACCAATTTTACCAGTTGCAACACTACAATGTATACGTGCATAGTATACAAAAATACACATGTGTCTTGCCCAAAACAAAGGGGTGTACCTTAATTTTCAGAACAACGCCTAGAGGATTTTTTGGTAGGGGGAAGGGTAACACGGGCAATATGACTTCTAGAGAAAGGGATGTAATGACCCTTCTCTCTTCCCATGTCTGAAGTTTTATTGTTGAAAAATGTTACAGATCTCTTCTCCTTTAGATAAAGTTACAGATTCAATTTTTGTCTAAAAAAAAAGGAATGAACACAGAATACAAATAAGTCGTAACTTTAAAATAAGGATCTACTCATTTACTTTGCATAACTTTATTTTACACAAATTCGAACTAAAAATAAGCATAATAGACATAATAGAAAAAAAGGGAGATTTATGACATACCAGAGGAAGGGGGACATGGATCAAAATCCTGACAAATCCTCTGTCAGTTTTCAAAAAAACGCTTTCTGTGTTGCTGTTTTTGTCAGTATTATTTTATGATTTTTCAGACCGAGTGATGGAGTTATGACGAATCTTTGCTTTGGTGTATCTTAATCCATTAAGAAAAAAACTGGAAAATAAGAAATAAATGGTTATAATAAAAATTATTTTTACTGATCGCAAAAAAAAGAAGCTGGAAGAAAAATTTGACGGGCAACTTTAAGGGGTAACCTAACATAAAAAAAAAACACGGATTAAAGAATACTCACAATACTTTTCAAACCAATGGTGCAACGAGGAGAGGACCTCAAGGAATCCAACAAAATTTGTGACCCTTTTCTAGCAAATGCTAAATGTGCCTGCAAAAGTTTATCCCTCAAAGGGATCAAGTAAAGGACAGATTTGACTGCTTTGCTCAGTAGACTAGAGTCCAGTGGTCTTTGACGCCATTTTGTGATGTTATCCTAGTAAAACAGATTAAAATTCTACAAATAAAATTAAACGATGCTGCATCTAACAGGACTTGTAAAAAAAAAGAAGACAAAAAAGAAGGTTTATAGATAGAATCAAGATATAATAGTTATATCTTAAGGCTCACACATAATGAAGTTGATAAATAAATTCCCTGGAAATAAGGATCAGTGCTAAACAAGAAGACATTACACTTAGAAATCAGTGAAAACTATAATTAACTCGTTAAAACTAGTCTTAATCGTTTTTTTTTTTAATAGCCTATATATAGGCTACACGATTCTTCTAGTTCCAACTGATTTCAAGTTTTTACAGTACGGTACATTCGCTCCGTGGATCCAAGTTTCTTACTGCTTAGATTTAATTCTGAGAGCCCATTTTTCTTAAACTATTAAATATATTGTCTTAGATATTATACATACAAAATAAAAAGGCAGTTTGGAGCTATAAATATTGCCAATATAATTTTCTAACATATAAGATTACAAAGTTGATGTCCGGCGTTTCCCCCCGAAAATTCCCCTCGCTCCAGAAAACTACCCCCCCAAAATATTCCCCTTGCAGAACATAACCCCCCCCCTCCCAGATAATTCCCCCACGAAAAATTCCCTCACATGCAAAATTACGTAGCCAAAGAGAAAGTGCAAAATGAGTACCTCAAAATGTCGATCAGATGTCTTGATGGGTAACAAAAGGACCAGATATCGAAAACAGTTTTAGGACAGGGGCTGGTCATTTCCATCCAGTCATCTTCAACTGATCAAAAAAAAGGACGAGAGTTCTCAATTTCTGATCGAATGAGCATCCTCCGAAGTTTCTACGAGCATGAGGGGGAGGCTGGGGATGAGGAAGGGCAATCCCCCTCCTATACGGAAGAGATTCTGCTCATTTTGGGGTTTAACATTACTTGTTACTTTCATAATACCAGCGTAAACCAGAAATACTCCTGGAAATCAAGAGGGAATATATATCAGTTTCTACCTCAACCCCTTGCCTCTCCCTTAGAAATAATTTTGTACAAATATAAAGGCTCAATGAGAGTTAGGATGATTTGCCATTAAAATGCACCATTTTGAGGCATCTGGCTCCCTCTCTAACTACAAAACAATCAGAAAACTCTAACGTAGAGATTTAAAGCTCTCATCTACAAATGTTTGAAATTGTTTACTCTTTTTATCAAAGAAAGAACATGGATGGAACCATTTTGAATAAAATAGCTTTTAAGACTTTTATCAGTATAAGGGAGGGGGGCATGTATGAGTGTAGGAGAAGGGGGGCTGGTTGCCTTCCGTTCCTTTTTCAACTTCCCTCTTAACATGATTTTGAAGTTCTAACTTAATACGCTTAGCTATTCCTTAGACATTGCTATTGTACCCTTTTGACAGCCCTAATGCATAAAATATGTTTAGATTTTGTTTAACATGCCCCCCCAACATTTTCTAAAGGTTTTGCCTTTAGACCCTTAGCCTTTTTGGAGACTCAACGTACAATACTTAATCCAGGGGCTGAGGGGGGGGGGAGTTAAGGAGAGAGGGCTATTTAAGAGCGAGGAAAGGGTGAAGGCTGGTTGCCCTCCAATCACTTTTGACTCTTAAAAAAGACACTAGAACTTTCAAATTGCAATCGAATGAGCCCCCAACAGAGTTTTTACGATCAACCCTTCCATATAAAGTGCCTCTGGAAAAAAACCAACTAAATAAATACATAATAATACATTGAAGCCTTATGGCTGTTTGCTATAGGAAATACTATAGCATTGCCTCTGACTTAAACAGGTGAGTAAAACTTTCAACTTCCTTTCTAATGAACATCCGAAGTTGTTCAGGAGGAATATGGGGGTGGGAAATTATGGCTGGAGGGAATTTTCTTGGAGGGAATTTTCCAGAGGTGGGGATTTTCCGAGGAGGATATTTTCCACAGGGAGTAATTTTCCGCGGGGGACACCTAGCCCTGGTAATTGTAGTTCCCTACTATGTATTAATGCTAAGCACCTACCTGTGTGTCTCTATTCATCCAAAAAGGAATGTCTATATCCGGCAATTTTAAGACAGACTTCAACAAAAAACGGCAGGCTTATTGCCTCCTTTGAAAACGAACCACATCTTATAATCTTTTCGCTTACAGCAAAAGCCTAGAAAATTGTCATTACCTTTATGTGCAATTACACTGCAACTAAAAAAGTTAAAAAGGACGGATAACAAAAGACAAAAACAATCAAGATTCAGGCTCTTTTTGACGGTGAACATGTGGCAGAAAAACTTTTTTCCAATGGGTGCTGGTAAGGGTGGAAAGCTCAGACATAGTTAGATATTCTTTGTCCCCCGGTAACACTCATAGCTCCTAAAACAGCCAATGAGCTTCTTTTAAAGAGCTGGAGATATCTTAGAGACATTTACTGACCGTGCATATACTACAGCAAAAACGCCAAAATGTCTTCAGTGGTCCCTTTCCCTACCCCATTAGAGCCTGCATGAAAACTATTGTGTGATCCCAATGTTCAGATCTACGATGAAAGAAAGCTTTAATTGACCACATTTTATGGATGAAGAAGGAAATATGATTTCGGTAAAATTGTGTTTTCGGCAATGTAGCTGGGGTATATACAAAAAGATAATATTTTGGAATGGGGTAGGAAGATTGTAAATAAAATATTTAAATCAAGTGATAATTTAAAAAGAGGACAAGGAGTGGTAACTGAATGGAGGGGCAACGAAACCTATCAAAATGAAACCGCTTTATTTATCTAAAAACCAATGGTTTACCGATTATTTCTTACATAACAATAGGAACAAAATTAGTCCCAAAGTCAAGCTTAAAAACCCGTATTTTCACTCTTTTGCAAATTCGTAGATATTTGAGACACCCCACCCCGTTGTATTTTGAGTACGAGATATATAAGCAATGTAATCGAACAAGGGAACTTTTCGGCTTTCAAAAATTAGAATTGTCCGATAACACAGAACAAACAAGGTGCATTGTTAAAATAGACATTTACTTTTCCTCAGTGTTCGCTAATATTGTAAGCTTTGTCCACAACCAGGAGTTGACAATACAAACAACAACCAATTAAAAAAAGAGACAAGAACATGATTAAGATAGCCCAAGCCTTGTGACCCTAATTGGTTACCAGTAACACCAAAGATAACTTATAGGCGTTTTAAACTACCCAATCCTAGTAATTATTTGTTTGAAAAATCTCTTTCAAATCTACCCCCTCCTTCGGCTCTTAGGCGTTTATAACATACGAAATCCCTTGTATTGGTTCTGAAAGGTCTAGATTTTCAATTATATACCAAATATTACTAATTTCAAACAAAAATACAAGTTGAATGATAAAAATCTAATTGATTCGTCACGGCAATCTCAGCCGAAGCTAAGAAAAAAATATCAAAGATTATTTATTGACCAATGATAATGGAACATTAAATATATTATAACTTTTTTTTGTGTATGTTTGTTTCGGAGTACCCACGTTAGGGTAGCTTCTTTCCATGCCCATCTTATCCACCATTCCTTTTTTTGTTAATCAAGCTATTCTCCGTTATTATTACAATTATAACGAAATGTATTGGTATATGTTCACTACTTATATACCCAGTTTTCCGAAAAAACAACAGAGAGAAAACACTCAATGAAAAAAAACAACAAACGAGACTGCGGCCAGAGGAGAAAAAAGACGAAAAATGTAAAACAACGCGGATATTTCGCCTGTATCAAAACAAGGCGTCTTCAGCACAAGAGAAACATAAGAAGAACAAGATAAAAAAAAAACAACTAAAACTAAAAATAAATAAAATCATCACCAATAAAATATAATTGGCGCAACTAATCCACGTAGGGAAAATAAGCTATTAGAGTTACTTGAGTGAGAACACCAATATTCCGAGCCATGTTCTGAGGTTAATGTTTTTGTAGCTTTAAGTGAACTAAATAAACAAGTTAAAATGTTGACGAAAAAATCATTGGTAACTAAATTAGGGAGACGAATCTTACCAAAGTATCATCAACATTCGTTAATCTAACTGAATAGATGTGCCGTAAAGTATCTGATAGCCCCTGACAATTATGAACCACTTTTCTAATCTGTTCTGATTCAAGGACATCTTTGATGCAATTTGGCTTTCCACGCACAAAAGCTCTCCTTCCTAGTATCAAAAGGTCAAAGATAAAGACGTGATCATCGCACATAATATTTAATAAAGATGGTGTACCAAGCCGGGTAGGGCTGCCAATATTTATGATTGATATTCCTATTTCAGATGAATTACATATCGTTTCAACCTAGAAGGAGAAAAAAAAAAGATTATACTAAAATAAGTAAATGTATTCAGACCTTCACTATTTGGGTATAGGCACGTAAGCTAGCACTTTTTTCAAGGGAAGGGGTGGGATTCGTCCGAACAGAAAAAATGGGCAAACGATAGAAACATCTAATGAAAACTGCGAGGTTTTAGAGGAAGGAGCAGAGATTAAAAGATTTTTTTTTTGATTTTTTTTTTATAATAAAGTTTGAAAAAGTATCATTTTGACTTGGTCGTTCTAAAGGTCATGGTTACAAATTCAGCACTTTACGAAAGATGCTTCCTTTAATTATAAAATGAGCTTAAGCAGATTCTACAATTTGGACCATGTAAAACACCCTCCAGAAATTATAAATAAATAAAAAAAATTAATATATATATATATATAAGACAACGTTCAAAAAAAGGGGTTTAGAAGAAGATAATGAGCACTTAGGAGAGAAGACACCAGTGTAAAAAAAAACAAAAACCGTTGATAAAATGATATAATTTTTATGATGATACCATATAAAGTAAATAAATGAAATTAAAAAAGGAATTTTTACCCCAGAAATAGAAGAAGTCTCTTCAAAAATCTCTTGAAATTTCTTTTTTCGCCCCTTCAAACATGCACAAAAGTTTCTTTTAGCTTCCCCGTATAGGGTTTAAAACTGCCAAATATTCCCCAACTGACTTTCTTAGCCTGTTGTGGTTAGCTGAATTTTAGTACTCTTTTTAAGAAGTGTTCTGCTGCACCCCCGACATTTTTTTTGTGATAAGTGAATACTATGAACAAAGAAATGCGTGGAAACATTGAGCAAGTAGGAATTTAATTTTTTAGTGAAAGAAACAAAACCCACCAAGAAGGATTCTAGTACAACAAAACGAAAGTAAAGAACGGAACAGGCACTTTGAAACTGGTTAAGAGTGAATCAAGAATAATGAGTCCCGCCTTGGAAGGCGGTCAACACGAATAAAAGCGGGTCACATTGCCAAAGGAAGCAATCTGGCGAAGTAGTTAATACTTAATAGAGCACAAAATAGCACAAGAGACTGGTATGTCAGTAGATTGTATCGATAAATTTTGGAAAAAAAAAAAAACTAGGAAGGCAATGTGTGGTGGCGAAGGGCTTCGTTGTCAAGGGCTTTCGTATATAAATTATAATGAAACGAGTAGATAAATAAACACAAAATGTCAAAAAACTTTTTAATCGTTCAAATAAAGAACAAAATGCAAATAAAAGAGAAAAAAGAGCAGTAAATTAAGAACAAAACAAAAACAAATTAAAGACAAAAACTAAACAATTCTAAATATATTACAGATTCAATAGATGTGTCAGTACCACAGTTTATAGAATTAGCAGTATGATCATTCTCTATCTCTCCCATTATAAAAACCCGGACAGGGGTGCGAGTGCTCCGGAGAACGTTTTTGCAGATAGAAACATAGGCGTTATCAGATCTTTTCGCGGGTAGACAAGTCAGATTTCTCTTGGACGCGAAACTTGGCTTCAACGTTGGAACACTAATTTTGAAGAAACTAATTTTAAATTAATTTACTCCAATACATACATGAAAATCGGTAGTTAGTAGTGTAATGTTATTATTAGATGTTTTTAGGAATTAAAAATAGGTTTCGAAGTCTCAAGTTGGTTTCAAAGGCATTTTGAGAAAGTTTCCGCCAAAATACGTGTTCCAGGGTAATTGGACCGCTAATGGCAGATCAAATGAGAGGAGTTGTTTGTACGCGCCGATATAAATATAAATATATATATATATATATATATATATATATATATATATATATATATATATATATATATATATATATATTATAATATATATATATATATATATATATATATATATATATATATATATATATATATATATATGTATATATATATATATATAATATATATATATATATATATATATATTTATATATATATATATATATATATATATATATATATATATATATATATATATATATATATATATATATATATATATATATATATATATATATATATATATATATATATATATATATATACATATATATATATATATATATATATATATATATATATATATATATATATATATATATATATATATATATATATATATACTACGAAAACTTTACGAAAAAGAAAGTTTTTTTTAAAGAATAGTAAAGGCCATATTAAACTTAAGATCAGTAGAAATAGAAGCCTACAATAATTCAAACTCAAAACGACCAGAAATTATTATTAAAGAATAAAAAAGGAAAGGAGAATAATTGGTATGGCGGTAACACTGCATATAAATTTATATGAATGTATATATAGTGGGCTGTAATAATGCAAAAGGTAAATATAACATTGGTTTAAGAATGGAAAGAAAGACAAGGAATAAATTTACGACGATAATCAAGTAAAAAATAAGTTTTATTTGAACAATGCCATAAAGCGATGACATTTGATTATGATGTTTGGTGCTTCGCATTGATATTTCAGTTTTAAAAGTTTTATTTTAAATAAATTTTAAAAAAAATTTACCCCTTTGTTCAAAAAAAGAGATAATCAAATATTTAAACTACTAAAACTAAAATAATTACTTGCTAGTTTATTTTCCTTGATAGGTACGTCTCTCGATTTCTCGATTCTTAAATTTTACTTCGTAATATGCACGTGTGCGCAAAAAAAATCTTATAAACTGTTCAAAGGGGAAGTCCTCGCAGCCAGTTTCCCAATTCAGGTCTTTGCACTCAAGCCATATTCGATTGATTATGTTTGTCGTATCAACCTATTTTGCGCCCCCCCCCCCCAAAAAAAAAATCCTGGATCCGCCCCTGAAACCATCACACCTACCCCACCAGTTATTAGAAGAAGAAAAAATTCCTTATTTTCACAAATTTCATCAACCCCCCCGCCCCCTTTTTATAAAATCCTACATAGGCCGATCAGTTGAGTCCACGTAAATAATAGATTAAGTCATAATTTGTATATAAATTAATTCATACCTGTGAGATGGGACGCTTGCAAACCACTTGGCTGGCTCACCAAGTTTTTTTCTGCTTTCACAATTACGAATAATGCACTTGGTAACCATTTCTCAGTGATTGACGATAACAGACTAATCCGCTAAGGCAGAAACAAGTGGGAGGAGCTTTTTGTTCGCACCGAGACCGAAGACCAGAAATTATCTGCGATAAGCTATGTCCAGTACCTATGTCCAAACATAGGTTCGATAGACGGGAATTATGCAGAGAAACTTGCTTTCCTACGGCAATAATGGGGTCAACAAAATTAAATATTCGAACAAAATAAGACGTATGGGTCCATGAGAGGGAACGTAGAAAATATTCCGTTAAACGAAAAAAACGGAACGAGTTTTTATTCGTCTGAATTCGTAATAATTTCCTCATTGTGCAATGCGCAGATAACACAGCAAGGCGACGGAGTTGAAAAGTTTCGAAAGAAGACGACGGTTGAAGCGGATCTTATTCGTGACAAAAGATACATATTATAGCCCGATTAGACGTTCAAAGGGAGCTACTGGGGTTGTCGAGCAAACTTTATCGACAAAACAATTGGGAAAACCAAGACCAGCAATATAATAAGCTAAACTGCTTTTGCCGAAAGGTATATCCGCTGATGGCACTTGTTTCCGGTTGAAGAAACAACTTCAGATCATTGGGCATTCAACCTAACATTAATCTTCGTATACTGTAACGACGATTGTAACGACGTGAAAACGTCGCCAATGCGCTAAATAGCATAGCTCAAACTAAGAATATTATCCACACAAAAGATGAATGACACAAGGACCGAAGGGTGAAAGACGGGGGAACAGCTGATTGCACATCAAGACTCCATTATTTAAGAGTAAGAGGAAGAAACAGCACCTTGACGGATACAATTCTTAGAACAAGGTAAACTTTAAGAAAAGAGACGAAGTTGTTGAGCGACAACGAAGTTGTTGAGGGAACAAATAGACATAAAATCGTTAAGTGTTTTTTCGTACTCGGTGACAGGCGGCATTTGGTACAGAAAGCTGGTCAGAAAAATAAATATTCCATTTGAGTCTGAAATATCTTGGGCAAATCGGCAGGCAGGAGCAAGGTCTGTTAAAACATCCCTCCAGAAGTAAGTTTAGGATTGAAAAGCTATATATATATATATATATATATATATATATAATATATATATATATATATATATATATATATATTATATATATATATATATATATATATATATATATATATATATATATATATATATATATATATATATATATATATATATATATATATATAGATATATATATATATATATATATATATATATATATATATATATATATATATATATATATATATATATATATATATATATATATATTTATATCGGTATATATATATATATATATAATATATATATATATATATATATATATATATATATATATATATATATATATTTATATCGGTATATATATATATATATATATATATATATATATATATATATATATATATATATATATATATATATATATATATATATATATATATATATATATATATATATATATATATATATATATTTATATATATATATATATATATATACCGATATAAATATATATATATATATATATGTATATATATATATATATATATGTATATATATATATATATATATATATATATATATATATATATATATATATATATATATACCGATATAAATATATATATATATATGTATATATATATATATATATATATATATATATATATATATATATATATATATATATACCGATATAAATATAAATATATATATATATATATATATATATATATATATATATATTTATATTGGTATATATATATATATATATATATATATATATATATATATATATAGATATATATATATATATATATATATATATATATATATATATATATATATATATATATATATATATATATATATATACCGATATAAATACTTACCGCTTGGTGCAGAGTATCGTCGTCATCGTCAATGAAAGTGAAACTTTCATTTGAACCGTCGGAAGAGTCTTCAAGACCACTGTCTGAAGCTGAAAAAAAAGGAAGTTTAGCGGAACAAAGAAACATAAATATAATAAAGCTATGATAAATTTAAGGCTCCATTTTTTTCGAATTTCATTGCTATCTTCCCTACTCTCGTCCACCTCATCGACCACTAGCTTTGTTGTCATGAGATTCTCTAAAAAGAAAAAAAAAACCTAAAAATGACCAGCTAACCCAGTAATCAATCCATAGTTTTATTATTACATCCACAGCCTCCTCCCTGATTCACAATCACAATTTAGAGTGAGGTCGACCGTGAGTCTAAAGAGAGCAGACGAACGTGCTGCAAAACAAGAATATGATAGAAAGACGTGTGGACTTTTTATTTTTTTATTTGAAATTTATTAGTTCTTCTCTCTTCTTTCCTCTTTAATTATTAGTTACCATAAATGTTTTTTTTTTTAATTTTGACATTTACTGTTACTCTCTACTTAGAAAAATATTTTCTAAAAGTACACTAGAAAGACTTTGCGACAATACCTTTTTGTTGTTCTTTTTTTCTTTTTTAAAAATTAGTTACTATTTTTTTTTTTCCAAATCTTGAAAACCACTTTCTACCCAAAAACAGTCTTATTTGAACTATCCGAAAAGATACGAGAATGATTCCCTATATTCAAATCATTTTCAAAAAATATTAGATTCTTATTATTTAGAAAAATTCGAATTTACTAATTTGCTAATATGATGAAATCAATAAGACCAGAAGTGTCAAATTTGTTACACGCAGACGTTAAAATATTTAAAATACACAAGCAAGCATAAACAAAGGCGATAACAAAACGACATGAGACAATTTTTGCAGCGTGAATACATTTCTGGTGTGGAGCAGTAAAGCATACCAATAGAAATCCCAAACCCAAACCCACCGAAACCAAAAACAGCTTTTTTCTTTCTTTGTAAACAATTCACACAGGATTTTCTTATACAAAAATTAAGGGGAGAAATGAATAAGGGAGAAAAAGCAAAAAGCTTCAGAGAGGAGAACGGAGGGACGAAGGAGGAGAGACTATAAAATTGGTGCCTTGTTGTAGACATCGCATTGGAAATACCTATAGTAACGCTTACCTGCTTGAAGAGCTGCAAGCAAACTCTGAGCTATGTCATCATTTTCTGTCGCCAAATCAAATAAGTCGTTTAGACTTTCTTCTTGGCTAAACTGTTGAGAGGTCGTACCCAAGGAGTGTATAGAGGTATTGGTACTGGTGGGTTCTTTAATGACTCTCACTAGATAGAAAAGACAGCACCAATTTAAAAGAAAACATAATAAAAGATATAATGATAGCTACAATTCTAGCTGATTCTAGTTAAATGCTAGACCTATCTTTAACATTTAGGTGAAACGACCTCTAACAATGCGGTCTGAGCTTTCTCCGCGTGTAGAAGATGTTTTAGGTGTAGAACACGCTGCCAAAAGAGCTGACAAGTAAGAGCCCACTTGGATCTATAATAAATTATGTAAACAGATATTTACTTAAAGATCAAAAAGTTGAAAATAATTTGAATTAGATGAGGTTTATATTTTTTCGTTAAAATTTAATTGAATCAATTGTTCTTATGGTAATTTAAACAGGTGGAGTAGCTGTAAATTCAGGGAAGAGAGAAGCCCTATTGTTAGGTTAGTTTTAGGCCCTATTGTTAAGCCCTAATGTTAACTGAAAATATTTATCGAAAAGGCGTCTGGTTATGCCAAAGAGTGAAGTAGGAGCCGTTCGGCATGTTAGTGAAAGGAGCCACACTTTTATAGGACTCAACGTGCCTTTTATCAAGGAGCTATGAATTCCATGCTGTTGTTTTTTTAATTAATTAAACCCGATTGAACCTTCAAAACTGCAGCCAGGGATGTAAAATTGGAGGGTGGAGGTGTTGAGGGAGAAGAAACAATTAACTCCAACACTTCCCCAGATTTTGAAAAAATACTTTATTCCAGTATTCTGGAAAAGTATCGTTTCTTTATTTTAATTGGAAAAAAAAGAAGAAAATCACTAAAACTCTCCCCACCCCCATAAATTTGGAAAAATCTATTAAACCCCCGTCACCACCTAGTTTATGCCCTAACTTTAGAAAAGAAAAATGTTTATAAAAAATTTCAGATGCGACCTATAAACAACTTGGATACATACAGCGTCTTTTGATTAGTTCATCACGCCCCTACAAATTCCTTGTAAGTTTCACATTGATAGCCTTAGCCATTCCTGAGATAATTGAGATACGCCCTTTTGACAACTCGGATAATTGTGGGTTTTTGAGTGATCAAAGAGTTTCAAAGATTTTTAAGAAGACGTATAATGGAGATACACTGTTATGTCAAAACAGATGAAAACATCGAACAACACAGAAACATGATCAAAGTTGGTTGTTGGTTAATACTTGGCGTGATTAGTAAAAAAGTATGAATTAATAAAGAATTCGCAAGGGAAAATTTTTATCCGGTAATTTGGCTTCAGAATAAGTGTGAGCGAAAAGTGGTAACAAAGACGCTGACAATTGGACCAAAAGAAGCTTTCGAAAATTTGCTTCGTCTTGGGATTGTTAGGGAGGCGCTTTCAGATAATCCTATGACCGGAATCAAATTCCGTGGCCTTACAGGAAGGCCCGGACACTTAAATTACCAAAATTTAAAACAAAAACAGTGAGGAAAGTTTTCTCGGTTATCCATAAGATGGAACTTGATCCCTGAAGATCAATGTGTCTTCAAAAAATAAGGGTCTGAAAAGAATCACTGTAACAAGTGCAATGTAACAAATTATGAAACAAATCTGGTATTTTTTGTTAAAGTAATGATATAATACGTTAGCACAAACAACAAAAGAGAAATCATTTAATTGCAGTGAAACACTTAATTTTGGAACGGGGTCACAAGAGGTACATCAAGAATTAGAAGACATCAGCGCCATCTAGTAATATTAAAAAAATTCGTATTACTACTTTTTATATTCAAACAGCTAACAATATATTATTTTCAATGGTAGCGGTTGAGAATTCCTATATGAACCATGTTTAAGCGTCAGTGATCCTCAGTTTTTTTTTTTTTTCAATCTCATGCAGAATCTTTTCAGATTTTTGAAAACGCATTGAAACAATATAACATTTATGTCCATATATTCTTTGCAAGCCGATATACAAATACAGTCGATGCGTTTTCAAAACTAGGAATAGCCGCTAGTTGCAGGTGCAAAATCCATATAAAGGTTTTGATTCAAGACCTGAATTAAAACTAAATATCACATGAACTGTAACACATCTAATCAAGAAAAAATCCACAAAGTTTGACTTACAGGGACACAAAAATCTGCTTACCGTTTTCAATATCCTGTTTATAGAAACAAGACTGGTAAGAGCTTGTTCTGATTACTATTGAATTGGCTCCCACGGCAAGTACTTTGCCTGTCAATGATCTGTCACTTTTGAAATCTAATTGAACAGTCAAGCCAATCCAATTTTTGTCGAGTTGTACATCCATCGTTGATAAAGAAACTGAAATTCATCAGCGAATTAAAACTCTCAATTTTTGAAGCCCAAGAATTAAATACATATTTTCGTCTCCTACTTCAACAACTAAAACTACTTTACTTTCTTTGTCCACAGAAATACATGGAGTGAATGAAAGAAAACATAACATGGAGTAAAGGAAAATTTATTTTATTTTAAACAAACCCCTTTCGTTCAGTTATTATTACGTGAAATTGAAGATTAAATTGTGTACGAGATATTTATTAGAAACTCTATTATAAAGAGCCCAACTAAACAAAAATCTGTGTTTAAACTTTATCGTAGATCAAATAATGGCTAGTCATTCCAGGCCTTTTATAGGAAAAAATTGCAAACAAATGAATTTTACATTAAAATTATATAAAAAAAAATCAGGAAAATAATATACTAGAAAATCCTAAAAATTCCAAACCTGGAAATGCCCAAAAATTACACTTAAAGGCCCAAATTCTAGGCGAAAAACAAAAATTAATACTTGGCTTTCAATTGGAATTTAAGCATCTTTAACAATGTATTATGATCTGTTGACAACTATTATCAGCTTTAAAATCGCTTCAAACTTCGGTTTAACTACAACCGAGGTCGGTTTTGACTAAAACAGACCAGTATCACACCCATAATTAGAATCATATCATTAAATGTTTTTATTGATTTTACGCTAATAGTCTGTTTCAGCTTCAACTCATCTTGGTCCTGCTGATCTTCGACTACATTCATGGAGTTCTCGTCTAAGCATTTTGAACAGGATTGCATCGTATCCCAGATAATTTCCACGAGAATCTTCCTGTTTGACACACCCCTTTCATGTGAATCTGATTACACTAAGCAGCCATTCAAGCGCAGATTTTGCATTTGCAATAGCTCGCACGAGATTATCATCTTGAGGTCGCCAACCTTAAGTGATAGGGTCGAGACTGGAAGAATTTTCTTTCGACTAAGCTATCTGAAAGAAGACTGGATAGAAGTGGCAGCAATCAGCTTAGGGTATGGGTGGAAGTCTAAGGGCTGACGAAGGATATCAACCTTGAGTTTGCTAATGAAAAGCCCAAGTCGCAGGCAAAGGAGCGTTTCATTCTTCTTCGTCTTACTTAGGCTGAGTAGCCCCTGCTCTCAAGCTTTAACTAGTTCATCTGTCGACACTGTGTCTTGGTTGAACACTAAAGCAGCTCCGCGAAAACACTTGCTGCGTTTTGCAAGCTTGAGCCCGACCGTCTTGGCGAACCCATGCGCTCTTGATGTAGTGCCACAATAAGGAAGGCATCTGCGAACAGAATCTCAGTAGCAGCATTACCGAGATACTGCTTTTCACTAGGGTTGCTTTCAACTTCGAACAGAATGCGGTGTTTTCTTTCAAGTGAAGACCCAGTAGTACTAACAAATCTGCATCACTACCAATAACCAAAAATTCCGTCGTAGAAGCAATAGAAACAGTCAACTTCACAATACAATAGTGGGCATCACCAGTGGTATCACGAAGCTTAATTCCCCTCTGTTGAAGTTATTGTGCAAACAGCAAGACGAACCTCTACTTAGTCGCTTGCTCGCTTCGTCGCTTCGGAGCCCCTGAATCTTAGAAGAACAAATACAACAAAGAAATCATACTAGGTCTTATAGTCCAAATCAGCGACAATAGTTCTCAGTGGCATGGCCCTTGAGCCAGGAATTGTAGTGAGAGCTTGATGCCTAGTCATCCTGCACTTTCACGCACACTTCAAGTGCTTTCACACATCTTTCTTTGTTTATCTCCCCAAGATTTCTTTAAATACTCATTTAGAGATGGGTTAACGGTCTGGCTGACTTTACAGAGTCACGCCACTGATCCCTAGCCCAAATCAAATATTGAGAACAGCAGGACTCGAACCCTAGATCTGTATTTTGTGTATAACCCCAACATGTTGCGTCTATTGCGTTTTATTGGAAACCCTATGTATCTTGAACCATATGTATGCTTTTGTTTTTAGAAACATCGACAACACATAAATAGAAAATCACAATAGTAATCAAGATGGCTGGAAACAACTTATTTCACTGTAATTTTCATTTGACTGTTATAAATATAAAGATAATATCTGTAGTATATTTCGTTTTCAGTAAAGCGCAAATGGCAACAAGCTTTAGACTTTTACGGTTAGGGAAGGGGAAACGGACAGCAGCCAAACTCCTGTTTGTAGTAATCTTTGTTCGTTTCAAAATCGGATTAAAGATTCAATTTAATTTTTACTCGTTTCAAGATTTATTTATTTATTTATATTAATACCTGTTATCTCTATGTTTGCTATGATCGATTTTAAAATCTGTTCGTTTTGGGTTTCATTTATTCTTAAATAGTAATTTCCAGGTTATTTTGAGTTTGAGCTATAATAGGAATTTATTTCTGCTGATCTTAAAGTTTATATAACTCTTAACTTGCCTTTGAAAAACTTCTTTTCGGAAAGTTTTTTTTTAATTATTACCTGTTCACTTTTGGTTGCTAAAGTTTTGTTATTGGTTAATATAATGAATATTTCGCCAGTTTTTCATATTTCTGGTGTAAGAATTAAAATATCCGATTCCAATTTAATAGTTTTAATTAGTGGCTTTTGATTTATTCCCCCCCCCCCTCCTCAACATTCCCTGAAAGTTTCAACTAAATGCCATTAGCCATCCCAAGGATATCTCAGATTCGCCCGTTTGATAATCGAGATTCACATAGCATCTTTTGATTGAATATCCTGACCCTCAGCCCCTCATAAGATATTGCAGATATACCTTTTGATAACCTGGATGCACATAATATCTTCTGATTTAGTTTAGCATTCCCTGAAGGTTTAAACACTGTTCAACCTGCCCTGAAGGCTTAAACAATGTTCAACCTGCCCTGAAAGTTTCAACTTAATACCCTCATCTGTTCCTAAGATATTGCTGAGACGCCCTTTTGACAATTAGTGTGCATATAATGTGCTTTTAATTTTGTTCAACATTTCCTGAAGGTAGTCACAAGTAGATTTAGCATAAGTTGCAAGCAGTCACAGTTACAATCAGAAGTAGTCAGGGCCGCAGTCAAAACCCGCCACATTTGCAGCTCTAGTACAAGAGGTAGTAGTACTGACCATGAAAGTTTCAAGTTAATACCCTTACCCGTTTCTTAGATATTGTAGATCTACCTTTTTAATAGCTTAGATGCAGAGAGCATCTTTTGATTTAAATTAACATATCTCTCAATATTCCTCAAAATTTCACCTCATTACTCTTAGTCTTTCCGGACACATCCAGGATCATACAGGGGAAGGGGAGGGCAACTCCCCTCCCCCTCCTTGCCCATTTTAGGTGCCCCCTCTGATCAACACTGATCGAAGTTTTGAATTGTTCTTTTGTTCAAACTATTTAAAAGGTCCAACAGCTATGCCTCCAAGGATGCCATGCCCCCAAAGCCCGGGGCAAGAATTGCAAATTATGCAATTTGCCCATTCTTTTTCGACAGGAATTATTATTAGGAAAAGGGGAAAATGTTTGATTCAAGGGAATT
The DNA here is from genome assembly GCA_027921565.1 of Artemia sinica. NCBI lineage: Eukaryota > Metazoa > Arthropoda > Branchiopoda > Anostraca > Artemiidae > Artemia > Artemia sinica. The sequence goes on from CM051270.1 coordinate 29,010,460, forward strand.
AAGGTGAAAATTTAGAGGATGCGGAGGGGTGTGTTAAACTAAATCAAAAGGCACTACATGTATCTAATGTTACCAGTAGTAAAGCCGAAAGTTTTTTATTTTTTTTTTTCGCATAGCCACTTCATATGGAAGGAGTGATCGTAAAAACTTCAGGAGGTGCTCATTCGATTGAAAACTGAAAATTCCCGTTTTAAGAGTCAAAAATAATTGAAGGGCTTCCAGCCCTTTTCCACTAGCCTTTTGGTAACCCCCCCCCCCCTTACCTCCAAAAAAAATCTAGCGAAATTTGAAATAACTATTTTGTTTAACAAGTAAAAAGGTCAAATCTAGGGATGACACGACCCTCACAGGCCCTGGGGCTGAGGCCGTAAATAATGCAAATTAGCAATTGTTTAAACATATGTTTTATAATGGAAAAGAGGAACTAGCGCAATATCTAAGGAACAGCTAAGGGCAATAAGTTAAAATTCCCAGGGAATACTGTGAAGGATGTTGAACTAAACCAAAAGATACTATGCGCTAATGGTACTAAGAGTCAAAAGTGATTGGAGGGAAGCCAGCCCGCTTCATTTCCTGTTTTCCTAACCTTTTTGTATTCCTTGTAGAGGTGTACTGGTTAGTACCACCCATCCCCTTGGTGATTAAGCTGTAATCAGTGTTGTCGTAAGTCTTTCTTGAACGAAAAATATAAACTTCAGTTAAAATGGGGATTCTGAAGGAGAGAATAAGGAAAGTGATAGCCCTGCTATAAACGTTGTATTTGCTTACCTTCATGACCAGCTGCACTGGATCTCTGAGCTAGGGCATAATTTCCTGTCGCCACATGCGATAAATTTTGACTTTCTTCTTGGCCAAACGGTTTGGAGGTCGAAGAGGAGGAGCTTTCAGTGGTAATAGTAGTGGCGGTCGCACTAATCACTTTCACTAGACAGAAGACAAAGTGCAAGATTAGAAGAAAACATAAGGGTAAAAATAATGCAAGACACAATTATAGAAGAATACTAGATCTGATTTTGACCCTTAGGTGGGAAAAACTCCAATCTAATTTTTCCGTCGTGTACCATGCGTTCAGGCGTGAAATATTATTCCACAAGAGCTGAGATTTGAGAGTTCTCTTGCGTCTATGAAAATAATTTAAAGAAGCAATTAGATTAAGGTCAAAATATTAAAGACAATTTCAATTAAATAAAGTTTAGATTTTGTTTTAATGTTAATTGAATTTTTTCTTTCTTGATAGTTTAATTAAGGTGGTTGTACATTCTGGGAGGAACCCTATTGTTAAGGAAAATTAAATATATTTATCGAAGAGCCGTGTAGGTGTGTCTAAGACTGAAATAGGAATCGTACTGTATGTTAGTGACAACTTTTGACGTTTATGGACATCAACGCGCCTTTTGTCTGGGAAGAAGATATTTGTATTCCCCTTTCCTTTATAAACTGAACTTGATCAAACCTTGAATACTCCAGCGCACTTTAGAAACACTTTTGAAGAACAATGGAGTTCTGTGCTTGAAAAGCCTATTTTCACAGTCCTTTATCAATATTTTCATGCATATTAAGTAAGAAATATCCAGGTTTTAAGGCATTTTCAGTCTGAAATATGCAGTTTCTCCGGTATTTTGACAGTTCTCTATGGCTATACATGAGAGTTCTCGGACACTACTTGGAGAGGGAAAGCATGGAGTCACAGAGGGAAAGGGATTTAGCTTTTTGTCCTCAAATAAATTGTATAGTTCTTTTTAATTATCGATGTTTCTCAAAGTAGTCTGATTAAATAAGTTTTTCTAACTACAAATATTTAGATCTGTGGATGTCTATAGCATTTTATATAAATAATTAAGTCTTTCCCGGTCATAGCAATGGTATAGATTTAACAGAAGGTCCTCCAGGAAATGTTGACACAGACCAAACTACCATTCCCCCACCCGTATGAAAGGATCAAATGCAGGTACCCATCATCGTTGTCAATTCATCGTTGTTTACCCTGCATTGTTTGCCAATTTCGAATTATCAAGAAGGTCGTGTAAGTAAGGAGCGACGCGGCCCAGTAGTAGCCAGTAGTCGCCAAAGTCAGCAAATTCTGCATCGGCACCAGGAGTTAGTTACTTTTTCATCTATTAAGATATAGGCTAAAAACAAAAATGCTCTGTTCCAATTCTTTGCTTGTAATATATTAAAACTGTCATGATTGTAACATTTCACTTTTCTATGTTTTGAGAAGAAAAAATTGACACAACACAAACATAAAAAAATGGATTAAATAATTGTCGCCAAAACCAGCTTTTGCGGTGTCTTTAGCAGTGACGAAGAACTCACGAGTCATGGCTATTATATAACGGTATGGATACTATCAAAGGCAATCTACGCACGCGCAAAGATTATAGTGTATACAACTGTGTAGCTGTTTCGATTCCTCACCTCCCATGTTTGTATAGCCATTAGCTTGTTAGCCGTTAGCCGTGCGACCGAATCTCTTCCACTGATCTTTTACATGGAAAATATTGCCATGACAAAATCAAATTTCCTATAAAGTTTGTTTCTTATAATTAAATTTGTTTTAATTCCTCAGCTTATTCTTGCTTCCACTGCCACCTACCACAGAAAATACCACATACTACTGTAACAGGGAAAAAGACAGATTATTGCCCTATATTTCGGCGTAAAAATATGCTTTAATTTCAATAGTTTATTGATATATTTTTGTAATCCAATAGCATAGCATTATTCGTGACAAAAAAAAAGTCCTGCTTGGCACTGCGGCTCCAGTGGAGCACTGGAGCATCATAGAGAGCTGCTTAAGGGCTCATTTTAAAAGGAAGTCGCTATTTCTGGTGCCTTTTGGAGTTAATATTTATCTGATAGCCATCTACATGAGTGCCGTAAAGCCATTTGTTGCTAGAACACATTTGTGACCTGGTGTTTATTGAGTAAGGAGACAAGTTCCTATTTGCATGCGGTTCTTGTTTACCGATTGCATCTGGTAACACTTGAGTCGCAATTTTACTAAAGCGAATTGATATTTCCACATTTCTTGTAAAAATTTCCACAGTTTTGTAAATTTTCCGTATTTGGCTTTAAGTATTTACCAATTTTGGCATAAAATCTGAAAAAATCTTACTTTTACTTAAGAAATATTTGAATTTGAAAAATGAAAAAAAGACGATAGAATTTTAACAAAAGCATCGCAACTGTATCTAAGCTGTGGCATTCCTTTTTTTTAATACTGATTTTTCTGGTTTACAAAGAAATGGTTATTGACAGAGCAACAAACAGAGCATAAAACTTCAATAAATAAAAGTGGCGTAGAGGCACTAAAAAACATTTATACATCCCAATTAATTGCTGGAAAAATTATTTACTGTCATAGTGAAATACAAAAAGTACTGGAAAAAGGAATTTAAATCTTGCTGGTAATGGTAATGCAGGAATAGAGGGAAACGAAATAGCAGCACAATGTGCAGCAGAAGGAGATGCAAGTGTCTTGGAAACCCTTACATCAAAAATTGTAAATCAAATATCTGAAATAATAAAATTATAGTGAAAAGGCATCTGAAGACAACAAATCCTTTTCAATGAACTGTTTTGTTGTAGACAAGAACGACAAAGGATTTCATAAAACAGTGTATGGTGAACTAACTAAGTCGGGAGCAAGTCGGGATCATATTTTGATTAAGATCAATGTTGCAACGCAAGCATATAGAGCTAGATTGTACAATTAAGATAGAAAATGAACATATTGTGTGGAAGAAGAGACAGTGAAACATATGGTATTTCAATGTCCAACAATAGAAGAAAAAAGAATATAAATATCTGTTGATTTCGCATCCTCGTTCGGCTCGTTGGTGGGCGGAATTATACCGAATTCCTTTTGTAAGATGTGAAAAGTCAAGGTTTTCACTTAGGTACCCAATGCCATTCATTGCGAATAAATATAAGTTAAATTATAAAACTCAGATTGATCAATCCCAAAATTCTCAGCTGTATTTAAAGAAGCAATTTTTATAGACTGTTTTTTAATGTTGGTTTATTTACTTTTAATGATGTAACTTTAAAAATTTATGATATTTTTGTTTGTGTATTTTGTTTTGTATCCACGGTAGGACGACCTTTCATTCCCCTCTTGTCCAGCATTTCTTTTCTCCCTTCTTTTCTTTTATTCCTTGTTTCCTAAGTTTTTGTTGTTATTGTTTTTTTTTTTTGTTAGTTAAGTTAATTTTACTATTATTATTATTATTATGACGAGATGTTTTGTTTTGTGTATGTCCTATTATTTACACACCCAACCTTACGAGCTCTGCTCTCTGTTGGGGATTAATATTTTTGTATTTTTTTTTTGTATTTTAAATAGAGTTAGAGTTAAGAAAACAAATAAGAAGGTTTGCGGGAGAAAGAAGAACAGCAGAACCAGACTATTTACTAAGCAGTGAAAGATCCTCAAAGTATTTTATTGAAGGACTCAAGTTGATATTCAAGTTTATTAAGGACATTAACCGAATTCATACACTAAAGTGTATGAGTTTGGTCATATCATATATTCAGTCATGTTAGTGAAAGGAGCCACACTTTTACAGGACTCACCGTGCCTTTTATCAAGGAGCTATGAATTCCATGCTGTTGTTTTTTTAATTAATTAAACCCGATTGAACCTTCAAAACTGCAGCCAGGGATGTAAAATTGGAGGGTGGAGGTGTTGAGGGAGAAGAAACAATTAACTCCAACACTTCCCCAGATTTTGAAAAAATACTTTATTCCAGTATTCTGGAAAAGTATCGTTTCTTTATTTTAATTGGAAAAAAAGAAGAAAATCACTAAAACTCTCCCCACCCCCATAAATTTGGAAAAATCTATTAAACCCCCGTCACCACCTAGTTTATGCCCTAACTTTAGAAAAGAAAAATGTTTATAAAAAATTTCAGATGCGACCTATAAACAACTTGGATACATACAGCGTCTTTTGATTAGTTCTTCACGCCCCTACAAATTGCTTGTAAGTTTCACATTGATAGCCTTAGCTATTCCTGAGATAATTGAGATACGCCCTTTTGACAACTCAGATAATTGTGGGTTTTTGAGTGATCAAAGAGTTTCAAAGATTTTTAAGAAGACGTATAATGGAGATACACTGTTATGTCAAAACAGATGAAAACATCGAAAAACACAGAAACATGATCAAAGTTGGTTGTTGGTTAATACTTGGCGTGATTAGTAAAAAAGTATGAATTAATAAAGAATTCACAAGGGAAAATTTTTATCCAGTAATTTGGCTTCAGAATAAGTGTGAGCGAAAAGTGGTAACAAAGACACTGACAATTGGACCAAAAGAAGCTTTCGAAAATTTGCTTCGTCTTGGGATTGTTAGGGAGGCGCTTTCAGATAATCCTATGACCGGAATCAAATTCCGTGGCCTTACAGGAAGGCCCGGACACTTAAATTACCAAAATTTAAAACAAAAACAGTGAGGAAAGTTTTCTCGGTTATCCATAAGATGGAACTTGATCCCTGAAGATCAATGTGTCTTCAAAAAATAAGGGTCTGAAAAGAATCACTGTAACAAGTGCAATGTAACAAATTATGAAACAAATCTGGTATTTTTTGTTAAAGTAATGATATAATACGTTAGCACAAACAACAAAAGAGAAATCATTTAATTGCAGTGAAACACTTAATTTTGGAACGGGGACACAAGAGGTTCATCAAGAATTAGAAGACATCAGCGCCATCTAGTAATATTAAAAAAATTCGTATTACTACTTTTTATATTCAAACAGCTAACAATATATTATTTCAATGGTAGCGGTTGAGAATTCCTATATGAACCATGTTTAAGCGTCAGTGATCCTCAGTTTTTTTTTTTTTCAATCTCATGCAGAATCTTTTGAGATTTTTGAAAACGCATTGAAACAATATAACATTTATGTCCATATATTCTTTGCAAGCCGATATACAAATACAGTCGATGCGTTTTCAAAACTAGGAATAGCCGCTAGTTGCAGGTGCAAAATCCGTATAAAGGTTTTGATTGAAGACCTGAATTAAAACTAAATATCACATGAACTGTAACACATCTAATAAAGAAAAAATCCACAAAGTTTGACTTACAGGGACACAAAAATCTGCTTACCGTTTTCAATATCCTGTTTATAGAAACAAGACTGGTAAGAGCTTGTTCTGATTACTATTGAATTGGCTCCCACGGCAAGTACTTTGCCTGTCAATGATCTGTCACTTTTGAAATCTAATTGAACAGTCAAGCCAATCCAATTTTTGTCGAGTTGTACATCCATCGTTGATAAAGAAACTGAAATTCATCAGCGAATTAAAACTCTCAATTTTTGAAGCCCAAGAATTAAATACATATTTTCGTCTCCTACTTCAACAACTAAAACTACTTTACTTTCTTTGTCCACAGAAATACATGGAGTGAATGAAAGAAAACATAACATGGAGTAAAGGAAAATTTATTTTATTTTAAACAAACCCCTTTCGTTCAGTTATTATTACGTGAAATTGAAGATTAAATTGTGTACGAGATATTTATTAGAAACTCTATTATAAAGAGCCCAACTAAACAAAAATCTGTGTTTAAACTTTATCGTAGATCAAATAATGGCTAGTCATTCCAGGCCTTTTATAGGAAAAAATTGCAAACAAATGAATTTTACATTAAAATTATATAAAAAAAAATCAGGAAAATAATATACTAGAAAATCCTAAAAATTCCAAACCTGGAAATGCCCAAAAATTACACTTAAAGGCCCAAATTCTAGGCGAAAAACAAAAATTAATACTTGGCTTTCAATTGGAATTTAAGCATCTTTAACAATGTATTATGATCTGTTGACAACTATTATCAGCTTTAAAATCGCTTCAAACTTCGGTTTAACTACGTACAACCGAGGTCGGTTTTGACTAAAACAGACCAGTATCACACCCATAATTAGAATCATATCATTAAATGGTTTTTATTGATTTTACGCTAATAGTCTGTTTCAGCTTCAACTCATCTTGGTCCTGCTGATCTTCGACTACATTCATGGAGTTCTCGTCTAAGCATTTTGAACAGGATTGCATCGTACCCCAGATAATTTCCACGAGAATCTTCCTGTTTGACACACCACTTTCATGTGAATCTGATTACACTAAACAGCCATTCAAGCGCAGATTTTGCATTTGCAATAGCTCGCACGAGATTATCATCTTGAGCTCGTCAACCTTAAGTGATAGGGTCGAGACTGGAAGAATTTTCTTTCGACTAAGCTATCTGAAAGAAGACTGGATAGAAGTGGCAGCAATCAGCTTAGGGTATGGGTGGAAGTCTAAGGGCTGACGAAGGATATCAACCTTGAGTTTGCTAATGAAAAGCCCAAGTCGCAGGCAAAGGAGCGTTTCATTCTTCTTAGTCTTACATAGGCTGAGTAGCCCCTGCTCTCAAGCTTTAACTAGTTCATCTGTCGACACTGTGTCTTGGTTGAACACTAAAGCAGCTCCGCGAAAACACTTGCTGCGTTTTGCAAGCTTGAGCCCGACCGTCTTGGCAAACCCATGCGCTCTTGATGTAGTGCCACAATAAGGAAGGCATCTGCGAACAGAATCTCAGTAGCAGCATTACCGAGATACTGCTTTTCACTAGGGTTGCTTTCAACTTTGAACAGAATGCGGTGTTTTCTTTCAAGTGAAGACCCAGTAGTACTAACAAATCTGCATCACTACCAATAACCAAAAATTCCGTCGTAGAAGCAATAGAAACAGTCATCTTCACAATACAATAGTGGGCATCACCAGTGGTATCACGAAGATTAATTCCCCTCTGTTGAAGTTGTTGTGCAAACAGCAAGACGAACCTCTACTTGCTCGCTTCGTCGGTAAGAAGTTCTTCCTTCTTAACCAAAAGTGGTGTAGAAGTATGAAGTGGATCTCATGGCAATAGGCCTCTTTTTTTTCTCAATGAATGCAGTCTTGAATCAAAGGTCAACAATTATATTCATCAAAGACAACATAGCACACTTTAAATGTTGCCTTAAATAAGCCGCCGTGTTTTCAGAGTTTAATGTGCAGCCACCGCCCTCAATCAATATCGCAGTGGCAATAAGGGCTGGAGGACACTCGGTCGAAACTAGAGCATTATTTACAGACGAAATTTGCTAGATACCCTATCGGGACATCTCATAACTTCAAACGCTACGAAAAATATGTTTTCCCGTCCGAATATTTTCTAATATATAAACATAAAGGGCATATTTTCAGACCGTAACTTCAAACGCTGAAAGAAAACCCACTATTAAACTTTCAGCTCAGTTTTGGCCTGCCTATGAAGTTTGACTACGTAATTTAAGTTCACACAATCTTTTATGCCCAATTTTTGTGTATAATTCAGTAGGTACGATGTATGAAATAATATTACAAAAGATATTTGAAGAAAAATATATTTTCGGACGTTTCTCCGTGAAATTTCGCTACTAAATTTTTTTGGGCGAAATTTAATCCTAAAACAATTTTAAATTTGGTATTCGTACTTAGCAGGTATGGATACACAGTAAAAGACTTTTAAAGACCCATTAAAGAAAATATTTATTTTTAATTTGGGCTAAAATTTGGATTGTTAAATGCGATATTGGGGCATTTCCGAGTTTCGGATTTTGCAAACTTTCAGGATAATACTCTCCAGTTTTTTTCACAGCATTTTGGTGTAAAAATCATTAGCACTGCAATGTCTTAAAGGTTTGACCATTTATTCACATAGATTGACTAGCCTAATAAGTCTGAATTTTTTTTACGCATAGATATATAATTCCACCCAAACAGCAAGGTTATAACTGGCATACTCAGAATATTACAGGAGAACAAAAAAAGAAAATATAATTTTATTTCCGTCTGAAGAAACAGTTTCAGATCAAACATTGAAATTAGCCAAAAATCTGTAACATTACAGAGTATAATTAAATATATGGCTTCATTATTCGCTGCGGCATTGATCACATACAATTATGTTCGGTCACAAGGACTAAAACATTTTAAGTATAGAGATAATATACTGTTTAATCATGACTGGTCTTTCCGACAGAAAAAAAAAGGCCTCCACCAATGAGGCCAATTGATAAAGACACTACCAAAATCTTTCTCCCTTTTTAACTCAAGTACAACAAAGATGTGAGGCACACCCATCCATCTTGAATCAAGATGTCCCTTATAAGGAGACCAAGGCTAAAAGCCTGTTTTAACGAGAGATATTACACCACAAGAATAAAAATCACCAGGCAGAATATCCATAAACAAATAAACAAAACACGCTAAAATTACGTTTTCATTTAGTTTTTAGTCTCCTTTTGAGGGATTTCAACTGTAGTTTCTTTGAGCCCCTGAATCTTAGAAGAACAAATACAACAAAGAAATCATACTAGGTCTTATAGTCCAAATCAGCGACAATAGTTCTCAGTGGCATGGCCCTTGAGCCAGGAATTGTAGTGAGAGCTTGATGCCAAGTCATCCTGCACTTTCACGCACACTTCACGTGCTTTCACACATCTTTCTTTGTTTATCTCCCCAAGATTTCTTTAAATACTCATTTAGAGCTGGGTTAACGGTCTGGCTGACTTTACAGAGTCACGCCACTGACCCCTAGCCCAAACCAAATATTGAGAACAGCAGGACTCGAACCCTAGATCTGTATTTTGTGCATAACCCCAACATGTTGCGTCTATTGCGTTTTATTGGAAACCCTATGTATCTTGAACCATATTTATGCTTTTGTTTTTAGAAACATCGACAACACATAAATAGAAAATCACAATAGTAATCAAGATGGCTGGAAACAACTTATTTCACTGTAATTGTCATTTGACTGTTATAAATATAAAGAAAATATCTGTAGTATATTTCGTTTTCAGTAAAGCGCAAATGGCAACAAGCTTTAGACTTTTACGGTTAGGGAAGGGGGAAACGGACAGCAGCCAAACTCCTGTTTGTAGTAATCTTTGTTCGTTTCAAAATCGGATTAAAGATTCAATTTAATTTTTACTCGTTTCAAGATTTATTTATTTATTTATATTAATACCTGTTATCTCTATGTTTGCTATGATCGATTTTAAAATCTGTTCGTTTTGGGTTTCATTTATTCTTAAATAGTAATTTCCTGGTCATTTTGAGTTTGAGCTATAATAGGAATTTATTTCTGCTGATCTTAAAGTTTATATAACTCTTAACTTGCCTTTGAAAAACTTCTTTTTCGGAAAGTTTTTTTTTAATTATTACCTGTTCACTTTTGGTTGCTAAAGTTTTGTTATTGGTTAATATAATGAATAATTCGCCAGTTTTTCATATTTCTGGTGTAAGAATTAAAATATCCAATTCTAATTTAATAGTTTTAATTAGTGGCTTTTGATTTATTCCCCCCCCCCCTCCTCAACATTCCCTGAAAGTTTCAACTAAATGCCATTAGCCATCCCAAGGATATTTCAGATTCGCCCGTTTGATAATCGAGATTCACATAGCATCTTTTGATTGAATATCCTGACCCTCAGCCCCTCATAAGATATTGCAGATATACCTTTTGATAACCTGGATGCACATAATATCTTCTGATTTAGTTTAGCATTCCCTGAAGGTTTAAACACTGTTCAACCTGCCCTGAAGGCTTAAACAATGTTCAACCTGCCCTAAAAGTTTCAACTTAATACCCTCATCCGTTCCTAAGATATTGCTGAGACGCCCTTTTGACAATTAGTGTGCATATAATGTGCTTTTAATTTTGTTCAACATTTCCTGCAGGTAGTCACAAGTAGATTTAGCATAAGTTGCAAGCAGTCACAGTTACAATCAGAAGTAGTCAGGGCCGCAGTCAAAACCCGTCACATTTGCAGCTCTAGTACAAGAGGTAGTAGTACTGACCATGAAAGTTTCAAGTTAATACCCTTACCCGTTTCTTAGATATTGTAGATCTACCTTTTTAATAGCTTAGATGCAGAGAGCATCTTTTGATTTAAATTAACATATCTCTCAATATTCCTCAAAATTTCACCTCATTACTCTTAGTCTTTCCGGACACATCCAGGATCATATAGGGGAAGGGGAGGGCAACTCCCCTCCCCCTCCTTGCCCATTTTAGGTGCCCCCTCTGATCAACACTGATCGAAGTTTTTAATTGTTCTTTTGTTCAAACTATTTAAAAGGTCCAACAGCTATGCCTCCAAGGATGCCATGCCCCCAAAGCCCGGGGCAAGAATTGCAAATTATGCAATTTGCCCATTCTTTTTCGACAGGAATTATTATTAGGAAAAGGGGAAAATGTTTGATTCTTGGTGTATCAGAAAAATGCTAAGGGAATTAAGGTGAAACTTTAGAGGATGTGGAGGGGTGTGTTAAACTAAATCAAAAGGCACTACATGTATCTACTGTTACCAGTAGTAAAGCCGAAAGTTTTTAATTTTTTTTTTTTTCGCATAGCCACTTCATATGGAAGGAGTGATCGTAAAAACTTCAGGAGGTGCTCATTCGATTGAAAACTGAAAATTCCCGTTTTAAAAGTCAAAAATAATTGAAGGGCATCCAGCCCTTTTCCACTAGCCTTTTGGTACCCCCCCCCCCCGTTACCTCCAAAAAAATTCTAGCGAAATTTGAAATAACTTTTTTGTTTAACAAGTAAAAAGGTCAAATCTAGGGATGACACGACCCCCACAGGCCCTGGGGCTGAGGCCGTAAATAATGCAAATTAGCAATTGTTTAAACATATGTTTTATAATGGAAAAGAGGAACTAGCGCAATATCTAAGGAACAGCTAAGGGCAATAAGTTAAAATTCCCAGGGAATGCTGTGAAGGATGTTGAACTAAACCAAAAGATACTATACGCTAATGGTACTAAGAGTCAAAAGTGATTGGAGGGAAACCAGCCCGCTTCATTTCCTGTTTTCCTAACCTTTTTTTATTCCTTGTACAGGTGTACTGGTTAGTACCACCCATCCCCTTGGTGATTAAGCTGTAATCAGTGTTGTCGTAAGTCTTTCTTGAACGAAAAATATAAACTTCAGTTAAAATGGGGATTCTGAAGGAGAGAATAAGGAAAGTGATAGCCCTGCTATAAACGTTGTATTTGCTTACCTTCATGACCAGCTGCACAGGATCTCTGAGCTAGGGCATAATTTCCTGTCGCCACATGCGATAAATTTTGACTTTCTTCTTGGCCAAACGGTTTGGAGGTCGAAGAGGAGGAGCTTTCAGTGGTAATAGTAGTGGCGGTCGCACTAATCACTTTCACTAGACAGAAGACAAAGTGCAAGATTAGAAGAAAACATAAGGGTAAAAATAATGCAAGACACAATTATAGAAGAATACTAGATCTGATTTTGACCCTTAGGTGGGACAAACTCCAATCTAATTTTTCCGTCGTGTACCATGCGTTCAGGCGTGAAATATTATTCCACAAGAGCTGAGCTTTGAGAGTTCTCTTGTGTCTATGAAAATAATTTAAAGAAGCAATTAGATTAAGGTCAAAATGTTAAAGACAATTTCAATTAAATGAAGTTTAGATTTTGTATTAATGTTAATTGAATTTTTTCTTTCTTGATAGTTTAATTAAGGTGGTTGTACATTCTGGGAGGAACCCTATTGTTAAGGAAAATTAAATATATTTATCGAAGAGCCGTGTAGGTGTGTCTAAGACTGAAATAGGAATCGTGCTGTATGTTAGTGACAACTTTTGACGTTTATGGACATCAACGCGCCTTTTGTCTGGGAAGAAGATATTTGTATTCCCCTTTCGTTTATAAACTGAACTTGATCAAACCTTGAATACTCCAGCGCACTTTAGAAACACTTTTGAAGAACAATGGAGTCCTGTGCATGAAAAGCCTATTTTCACAGTCCTTTATCAATATTTTCATGCATATTAAGTAAGAAATATCCAGGTTTTAAGGCATTTTCAGTCTGAAATATGCAGTTTCTCCGGTATTTTGACAGTTCTCTATGGCTATACATGAGAGTTCTCGGACACTACTTGGAGAGGGAAAGCATGGAGTCACAGAGGGAAAGGGATTTGGCTTTTTGTCCTCAAATAAATTGTATAGTTCTTTTTAATTATCGATGTTTCTCAAAGTAGTCTGATTAAATAAGTTTTTCTAACTACAAATATTTAGATCTGTGGATGTCTATAGCATTTTATATAAATAATTAAGTCTTTCCCGGTCATAGCAATGGTATAGATTTAACAGAAGGTCCTCCAGGAAATGTTGACACAGACCAAACTACCATTCCCCCACCCGTATGAAAGGATCAAATGCAGGTACCCATCATCGTTGTCAATTCATCGTTGTTTACCCTGCATTGTTTGCCAATTTCGAATTATCAAGCAGGTCGTGTAAGTAAGGAGCGACGCGGCCCAGTAGTAGCCAGTAGTCGCCAAAGTCAGCAAATTCTGCATCGGCACCAGGAGTTAGTTACTTTTTCATCTATTAAGATATAGGCTAAAAACAAAAATGCTCTGTTCCAATTCTTTGCTTTTAATATATTAAAACTGTCATGATTGTAACATTTCACTTTTCTATGTTTTGAGAAGAGAAAATTGACACAACACAAACATAAAAAAATGGATTAAATAATTGTCACCAAAACCAGCTTTTGCGGTGTCTTTTGCAGTGACGAAGAACTCACGAGTCATGGCTATTATACAACGGTATGGACACTATCAAAGGCAATCTACGCACGCGCAAAGATTATAGTGTATACAACTGTGTAGCTGTTTCGATTCCTCACCTCCCATGTTTGTATAGCCATTAGCTTGTTAGCCGTTAGCCGTGCGACCGAATCTCTTCCACTGATCTTTTACATGGAAAATATTGCCATGACAAAATCAAATTTCGTATAAAGTTTGTTTCTTATAATTAAATTTGTTTTAATTCCTCAGCTTATTCTTGCTTCCACTGCCACCTACCACAGAAAATACCACATACTACTGTAACAGGGAAAAAGACAGATTATTGCCCTATATTTCGGCGTAAAAATATGCTTTAATTTCAATAGTTTATTGATATATTTTTGTAATCCAATAGCATAGCATTATTCGTGACAAAAAAAAGTCCTGCTTGGCACTGCGGCTCCAGTGGAGCACTGGAGCATCATAGAGAGCTGCTTAAGGGCTCATTTTAAAAGGAAGTCGCTATTTCTGGTGCCTTTTGGAGTTAATATTTATCTGATAGCCATCTACATGAGTGCCGTAAAGCCATTTGTTGCTAGAACACATTTGTGACCTGGTGTTTATTGAGTAAGGAGACAAGTTCCTATTTGCATGCGGTTCTTGTTTACCGATTGCATCTGGTAACACTTGAGTCGCAATTTTACTAACTAAATTTTTTTGGGCGAAATTTAATCCTAAAACAATTTTAAATTTGGTATTCGTACTTAGCAGGTATGGATACACAGTAAAAGACTTTTAAAGACCCATTAAAGAAAATATTTATTTTTAATTCGGGCTAAAATTTGGATTGTTAAATGCGATATTGGGGCATTTCCCCGTTTCGGATTTTGCAAACTTTCAGGATGTTACTCTCCAGTTTTTTTCACAGCATTTTGGTGTAAAAATCATTAGCACTGCAATGTCTTAAAGGTTTGACCATTTATTCACATAGATTGACTAGCCTAATAAGTCTGATTTTTTTTTACGCATAGATATATAATTCCACCCAAACAGCAAGGTTATAACTGGCATACTCAGAATATTACAGGAGAACAAAAAAAGAAAATATAATTTTATTTCCTTCTGAAGAAACAGTTTCAGATCAAACATTGAAATTAGCCAAAAATCTGTAACATTACAGAGTATAATTAAATATATGGCTTCATTATTCGCTGCGGCATTGATCACATACAATTATGTTCGGTCACAAGCACTAAAACATTTTAAGTATAGAGATAATATACTGTTTAATCATGACTGGTCTTTCTGACAGAAAAAAAGGCCTCCACCAATGAAGCCAATTGATAAAGACACTACCAAAATCTTTCTCCCTTTTTAACTCAAGTACAACAAAGGTCTGAGGCACACCCATCCATCTTGAATGAAGATGTCCCTTATAAGGAGACCAAGGCTAAAAGCCTGTTTTAACGAGAGATATTACACCACAAGAATAAAAATCACCAGGCAGAATATCCATAAACAAATAAACAAAACACGCTAAAATTACGTTTTCATTTAGTTTTTAGTCTCCTTTTGAGGGATTTCAACTGTAGTTTCTTTGAGCCCCTGAATCTTAGAAGAACAAATACAACAAAGAAATCATACTAGGTCTTATAGTCCAAACCAGCGACAATAGTTCTCAGTGGCATGGCCCTTGAGCCAGGAATTGTAGTGAGAGCTTGATGCCAAGTCATCCTGCACTTTCACGCACACTTCACGTGCTTTCACACATCTTTCTTTGTTTATCTCCCCAAGATTTCTTTAAATACTCATTTAGAGCTGGGTTAACGGTCTGGCTGACTTTACAGAGTCACGCCACTGACCCCTAGCCCAAACCAAATATTGAGAACAGCAGGACTCGAACCCTAGATCTGTGTTTTGTGCATAACCCCAACATATTGCGTCTATTGCGTTTTATTGGAAACCCTATGTATCTTGAACCATATTTATGCTTTTGTTTTTAGAAACATCGACAACACATAAATAGAAAATCACAATAGTAATCAAGATGGCTGGAAACAACTTATTTCACTGTAATTGTCATTTGACTGTTATAAATATAAAGAAAATATCTGTAGTATATTTCGTTTTCAGTAAAGCGCAAATGGCAACAAGCTTTAGACTTTTACGGTTAGGGAAGGGGGAAACGGACAGCAGCCAAACTCCTGTTTGTAGTAATCTTTGTTCGTTTCAAAATCGGATTAAAGATTCAATTTAATTTTTACTCGTTTCAAGATTTATTTATTTATTTATATTAATACCTGTTATCTCTATGTTTGCTATGATCGATTTTAAAATCTGTTCGTTTTGGGTTTCATTTATTCTTAAATAGTAATTTCCTGGTCATTTTGAGTTTGAGCTATAATAGGAATTTATTTCTGCTGATCTTAAAGTTTATATAACTCTTAACTTGCCTTTGAAAAACTTCTTTTTCGGAAAGTTTTTTTTTAATTATTACCTGTTCACTTTTGGTTGCTAAAGTTTTGTTATTGGTTAATATAATGAATATTTCGCCAGTTTTTCATATTTCTGGTGTAAGAATTAAAATATCCAATTCTAATTTAATAGTTTTAATTAGTGGCTTTTGATTTATTCCCCCCCCCTCCTCAACATTCCCTGAAAGTTTCAACTAAATGCCATTAGCCATCCCAAGGATATTTCAGATTCGCCCGTTTGATAATCGAGATTCACATAGCATCTTTTGATTGAATATCCTGACCCTCAGCCCCTCATAAGATATTGCAGATATACCTTTTGATAACCTGGATGCACATAATATCTTCTGATTTAGTTTAGCATTCCCTGAAGGTTTAAACACTGTTCAACCTGCCCTGAAGGCTTAAACAATGTTCAACCTGCCCTAAAAGTTTCAACTTAATACCCTCATCCGTTCCTAAGATATTGCTGAGACGCCCTTTTGACAATTAGTGTGCATATAATGTGCTTTTAATTTTGTTCAACATTTCCTGCAGGTAGTCACAAGTAGATTTAGCATAAGTTGCAAGCAGTCACAGTTACAATCAGAAGTAGTCAGGGCCGCAGTCAAAACCCGTCACATTTGCAGCTCTAGTACAAGAGGTAGTAGTACTGACCATGAAAGTTTCAAGTTAATACCCTTACCCGTTTCTTAGATATTGTAGATCTACCTTTTTAATAGCTTAGATGCAGAGAGCATCTTTTGATTTAAATTAACATATCTCTCAATATTCCTCAAAATTTCACCTCATTACTCTTAGTCTTTCCGGACACATCCAGGATCATATAGGGGAAGGGGAGGGCAACTCCCCTCCCCCTCCTTGCCCATTTTAGGTGCCCCCTCTGATCAACACTGATCGAAGTTTTTAATTGTTCTTTTGTTCAAACTATTTAAAAGGTCCAACAGCTATGCCTCCAAGGATGCCATGCCCCCAAAGCCCGGGGCAAGAATTGCAAATTATGCAATTTGCCCATTCTTTTTCGACAGGAATTATTATTAGGAAAAGGGGAAAATGTTTGATTCTTGGTGTATCAGAAAAATGCTAAGGGAATTAAGGTGAAACTTTAGAGGATGTGGAGGGGTGTGTTAAACTAAATCAAAAGGCACTACATGTATCTAATGTTACCAGTAGTAAAGCCGAAAGTTTTTAATTTTTTTTTTTTCGCATAGCCACTTCATATGGAAGGAGTGATCGTAAAAACTTCAGGAGGTGCTCATTCGATTGAAAACTGAAAATTCCCGTTTTAAAAGTCAAAAATAATTGAAGGGCATCCAGCCCTTTTCCACTAGCCTTTTGGTACCCCCCCCCCGTTACCTCCAAAAAAATTCTAGCGAAATTTGAAATAACTTTTTTGTTTAACAAGTAAAAAGGTCAAATCTAGGGATGACACGACCCCCACAGGCCCTGGGGCTGAGGCCGTAAATAATGCAAATTAGCAATTGTTTAAACATATGTTTTATAATGGAAAAGAGGAACTAGCGCAATATCTAAGGAACAGCTAAGGGCAATAAGTTAAAATTCCCAGGGAATGCTGTGAAGGATGTTGAACTAAACCAAAAGATACTATACGCTAATGGTACTAAGAGTCAAAAGTGATTGGAGGGAAACCAGCCCGCTTCATTTCCTGTTTTCCTAACCTTTTTTTATTCCTTGTACAGGTGTACTGGTTAGTACCACCCATCCCCTTGGTGATTAAGCTGTAATCAGTGTTGTCGTAAGTCTTTCTTGAACGAAAAATATAAACTTCAGTTAAAATGGGGATTCTGAAGGAGAGAATAAGGAAAGTGATAGCCCTGCTATAAACGTTGTATTTGCTTACCTTCATGACCAGCTGCACAGGATCTCTGAGCTAGGGCATAATTTCCTGTCGCCACATGCGATAAATTTTGACTTTCTTCTTGGCCAAACGGTTTGGAGGTCGAAGAGGAGGAGCTTTCAGTGGTAATAGTAGTGGCGGTCGCACTAATCACTTTCACTAGACAGAAGACAAAGTGCAAGATTAGAAGAAAACATAAGGGTAAAAATAATGCAAGACACAATTATAGAAGAATACTAGATCTGATTTTGACCCTTAGGTGGGACAAACTCCAATCTAATTTTTCCGTCGTGTACCATGCGTTCAGGCGTGAAATATTATTCCACAAGAGCTGAGCTTTGAGAGTTCTCTTGTGTCTATGAAAATAATTTAAAGAAGCAATTAGATTAAGGTCAAAATGTTAAAGACAATTTCAATTAAATGAAGTTTAGATTTTGTATTAATGTTAATTGAATTTTTTCTTTCTTGATAGTTTAATTAAGGTGGTTGTACATTCTGGGAGGAACCCTATTGTTAAGGAAAATTAAATATATTTATCGAAGAGCCGTGTAGGTGTGTCTAAGACTGAAATAGGAATCGTGCTGTATGTTAGTGACAACTTTTGACGTTTATGGACATCAACGCGCCTTTTGTCTGGGAAGAAGATATTTGTATTCCCCTTTCGTTTATAAACTGAACTTGATCAAACCTTGAATACTCCAGCGCACTTTAGAAACACTTTTGAAGAACAATGGAGTCCTGTGCATGAAAAGCCTATTTTCACAGTCAATATTTTCATGCATATTAAGTAAGAAATATCCAGGTTTTAAGGCATTTTCAGTCTGAAATATGCAGTTTCTCCGGTATTTTGACAGTTCTCTATGGCTATACATGAGAGTTCTCGGACACTACTTGGAGAGGGAAAGCATGGAGTCACAGAGGGAAAGGGATTTGGCTTTTTGTCCTCAAATAAATTGTATAGTTCTTTTTAATTATCGATGTTTCTCAAAGTAGTCTGATTAAATAAGTTTTTCTAACTACAAATATTTAGATCTGTGGATGTCTATAGCATTTTATATAAATAATTAAGTCTTTCCCGGTCATAGCAATGGTATAGATTTAACAGAAGGTCCTCCAGGAAATGTTGACACAGACCAAACTACCATTCCCCCACCCGTATGAAAGGATCAAATGCAGGTACCCATCATCGTTGTCAATTCATCGTTGTTTACCCTGCATTGTTTGCCAATTTCGAATTATCAAGCAGGTCGTGTAAGTAAGGAGCGACGCGGCCCAGTAGTAGCCAGTAGTCGCCAAAGTCAGCAAATTCTGCATCGGCACCAGGAGTTAGTTACTTTTTCATCTATTAAGATATAGGCTAAAAACAAAAATGCTCTGTTCCAATTCTTTGCTTTTAATATATTAAAACTGTCATGATTGTAACATTTCACTTTTCTATGTTTTGAGAAGAGAAAATTGACACAACACAAACATAAAAAAATGGATTAAATAATTGTCACCAAAACCAGCTTTTGCGGTGTCTTTTGCAGTGACGAAGAACTCACGAGTCATGGCTATTATACAACGGTATGGACACTATCAAAGGCAATCTACGCACGCGCAAAGATTATAGTGTATACAACTGTGTAGCTGTTTCGATTCCTCACCTCCCATGTTTGTATAGCCATTAGCTTGTTAGCCGTTAGCCGTGCGACCGAATCTCTTCCACTGATCTTTTACATGGAAAATATTGCCATGACAAAATCAAATTTCGTATAAAGTTTGTTTCTTATAATTAAATTTGTTTTAATTCCTCAGCTTATTCTTGCTTCCACTGCCACCTACCACAGAAAATACCACATACTACTGTAACAGGGAAAAAGACAGATTATTGCCCTATATTTCGGCGTAAAAATATGCTTTAATTTCAATAGTTTATTGATATATTTTTGTAATCCAATAGCATAGCATTATTCGTGACAAAAAAAAGTCCTGCTTGGCACTGCGGCTCCAGTGGAGCACTGGAGCATCATAGAGAGCTGCTTAAGGGCTCATTTTAAAAGGAAGTCGCTATTTCTGGTGCCTTTTGGAGTTAATATTTATCTGATAGCCATCTACATGAGTGCCGTAAAGCCATTTGTTGCTAGAACACATTTGTGACCTGGTGTTTATTGAGTAAGGAGACAAGTTCCTATTTGCATGCGGTTCTTGTTTACCGATTGCATCTGGTAACACTTGAGTCGCAATTTTACTAACTAAATTTTTTTGGGCGAAATTTAATCCTAAAACAATTTTAAATTTGGTATTCGTACTTAGCAGGTATGGATACACAGTAAAAGACTTTTAAAGACCCATTAAAGAAAATATTTATTTTTAATTCGGGCTAAAATTTGGATTGTTAAATGCGATATTGGGGCATTTCCCCGTTTCGGATTTTGCAAACTTTCAGGATGTTACTCTCCAGTTTTTTTCACAGCATTTTGGTGTAAAAATCATTAGCACTGCAATGTCTTAAAGGTTTGACCATTTATTCACATAGATTGACTAGCCTAATAAGTCTGATTTTTTTTTACGCATAGATATATAATTCCACCCAAACAGCAAGGTTATAACTGGCATACTCAGAATATTACAGGAGAACAAAAAAGAAAATATAATTTTATTTCCTTCTGAAGAAACAGTTTCAGATCAAACATTGAAATTAGCCAAAAATCTGTAACATTACAGAGTATAATTAAATATATGGCTTCATTATTCGCTGCGGCATTGATCACATACAATTATGTTCGGTCACAAGGACTAAAACATTTTAAGTATAGAGATAATATACTGTTTAATCATGACTGGTCTTTCCGACAGAAAAAAAAGGCCTCCACCAATGAAGCCAATTGATAAAGACACTACCAAAATCTCTTCTTCTCTCTTCTCTCTTTCTTTCTCTTGCTCTTTCTCTTTTCTCTTCTCTTCTTCTCTTCTTCTGTCTCCTGCTCTCTCTCTTCCTTCTCTTTTTTCTATCTCTTCTTCTTTTCGTATCGTCTTATTACTTTCTTAGCTTTCTCTTCTTTCTTCTCTCTCTTCCTTCTCTTCTTTACTATTTCTTCTTATCCTTTCTTTCTTTCTTCTTCCTTTCTTCTCTCTCTCTTCTTTAAGTCTTCTCTCTCTCTCTTTCTTCTCTCTCTTCTTCTCTTTCTCTTCTTCTCTTCTCTCTCTTCTCTTCTTTTCTTCTCTTTCTCTTCTCTTCTCTTCTCTCTTCTTTCTCTCTCTTTTCCTTCTTTTATTTTTCTTTCTCTTTCTCTTTCTTCTTTCTCTCTTTCTCTCTTTCTCTTCTCTTTCTCTTCTTTCTCTTCTCTTTTCTTTTCTCTCTTCTTTTCTCTTTCTTCTCTTCTTTTCTCTCTCTCTTTCTTCTCTTCTTTCTCTTTCTTCTCTTCTTTCTCTTCTTTCTCTTCTTTCTCTTTTCTTCTCTCCTCTTTCTCTTTCTTTTCTCTTCTCTTTCTTTCTTCATTTCTTCTCTTCTTTCTCTCTCTTCTCTTCTTTTCTTCTTCTCTCTCTTTCTTCTCTACTTCTTTCTTCTTCTCTTCCTCTTCTTTCTCTCTCTCTTTTTCTCTCTTTTCTTCTCTTCTTCTCTTTCTTTCTTTTCTTTCTCTTTCTCTCATTCTTTCTTTCTCTCTCTCCTTCTTCTCCTTTCTTCTTTCTTCTTTTCTCTCTATCTTTCTCTCTCTTTCTTTTTCTTTCTTCTCTTTCTCTCTTTCTTCTCTTTCTTTCTCTCTTTTCTTTCTTTCTCCTCTCTTCCTCTCTCTTTCTCTCTTTCTTCTTCTCACTTTTTCTCTTTTTCTTCTCTCTCTCCTTTCCTTCTCTTTTTTCTTTCTCTTCTTCATCTCTTCTCTAATCTTTCTCTTTCCTCAACTTTTCTTCTTTCTTCTTCTCTCTTTTCCTTTTCTTTTCTTTCTCTTCTTTACTTTTCTATTCTCTCTTTTCTCTCTGTTCTTCTTCTTTTCTCTTCGCTTTCTCTCTTGTCTCTTTCTCTTTTCTTCTTCTTTCTTTTCTTCTTCTTTTCTTTCTTCTTTCTCTTTCTTCTTTCTCACTCTTCTTGTCTTCTTTCTATCTTTTCTTTCTCTTTCAAACCTTTTTAACTCAAGTACAACAAAGGTCTGAGGCACACCCATCCATCTTGAATGAAGATGTCCCTTATAAGGAGACCAAGGCTAAAAGCCTGTTTTGTAACGAGAGATATTACACCACAAGAATAAAAATCACCAGGCAGAATATCCATAAACAAATAAACAAAACACGCTAAAATTACGTTTTCATTTAGTTTTTAGTCTCCTTTTGAGGGATTTCAACTGTAGTTTCTTTGAGCCCCTGAATCTTAGAAGAACAAATACAACAAAGAAATCATACTAGGTCTTATAGTCCAAATCAGCGACAATAGTTCTCAGTGGCATGGCCCTTGAGCCAGGAATTGTAGTGAGAGCTTGATGCCAAGTCATCCTGCACTTTCACGCACACTTCACGTGCTTTCACACATCTTTCTTTGTTTATCTCCCCAAGATTTCTTTAAATACTCATTTAGAGCTGGGTTAACGGTCTGGCTGACTTTACAGAGTCACGCCACTGACCCCTAGCCCAAACCAAATATTGAGAACAGCAGGTACTCGAACCCTAGATCTGTATTTTGTGCATAACCCCAACATGTTGCGTCTATTGCGTTTTATTGGAAACCCTATGTATCTTGAACCATATTTATGCTTTTGTTTTTAGAAACATCGACAACACATAAATAGAAAATCACAATAGTAATCAAGATGGCTGGAAACAACTTATTTCACTGTAATTTTCATTTGACTGTTATAAATATAAAGAAAATATCTGTAGTATATTTCGTTTTCAGTAAAGCGCAAATGGCAACAAGCTTTAGACTTTTACGGTTAGGGAAGGGGGAAACGGACAGCAGCCAAACTCCTGTTTGTAGTAATCTTTGTTCGTTTCAAAATCGGATTAAAGATTCAATTTAATTTTTACTCGTTTCAAGATTTATTTATTTATTTATATTAATACCTGTTATCTCTATGTTTGCTATGATCGATTTTAAAATCTGTTCGTTTTGGGTTTCATTTATTCTTAAATAGTAATTTCCTGGTCATTTTGAGTTTGAGCTATAATAGGAATTTATTTCTGCTGATCTTAAAGTTTATATAACTCTTAACTTGCCTTTGAAAAACTTCTTTTTCAAAAAGTTTTTTTTTAATTATTACCTGTTCACTTTTGGTTGCTAAAGTTTTGTTATTGGTTAATATAATGAATATTTCGCCAGTTTTTCATATTTCTGGTGTAAGAATTAAAATATCCAATTCTAATTTAATAGTTTTAATTAGTGGCTTTTGATTTATTCCCCCCCCCTCCTCAACATTCCCTGAAAGTTTCAACTAAATGCCATTAGCCATCCCAAGGATATTTCAGATTCGCCCGTTTGATAATCGAGATTCACATAGCATCTTTTGATTGAATATCCTGACCCTCAGCCCCTCATAAGATATTGCAGATATACCTTTTGATAACCTGGATGCACATAATATCTTCTGATTTAGTTTAGCATTCCCTGAAGGTTTAAACACTGTTCAACCTGCCCTGAAGGCTTAAACAATGTTCAACCTGCCCTAAAAGTTTCAACTTAATACCCTCATCCGTTCCTAAGATATTGCTGAGACGCCCTTTTGACAATTAGTGTGCATATAATGTGCTTTTAATTTTGTTCAACATTTCCTGCAGGTAGTCACAAGTAGATTTAGCATAAGTTGCAAGCAGTCACAGTTACAATCAGAAGTAGTCAGGGCCGCAGTCAAAACCCGTCACATTTGCAGCTCTAGTACAAGAGGTAGTAGTACTGACCATGAAAGTTTCAAGTTAATACCCTTACCCGTTTCTTAGATATTGTAGATCTACCTTTTTAATAGCTTAGATGCAGAGAGCATCTTTTGATTTAAATTAACATATCTCTCAATATTCCTCAAAATTTCACCTCATTACTCTTAGTCTTTCCGGACACATCCAGGATCATATAGGGGAAGGGGAGGGCAACTCCCCTCCCCCTCCTTGCCCATTTTAGGTGCCCCCTCTGATCAACACTGATCGAAGTTTTTAATTGTTCTTTTGTTCAAACTATTTAAAAGGTCCAACAGCTATGCCTCCAAGGATGCCATGCCCCCAAAGCCCGGGCAAGAATTGCAAATTATGCAATTTGCCCATTCTTTTTCGACAGGAATTATTATTAGGAAAAGGGGAAAATGTTTGATTCTTGGTGTATCAGAAAAATGCTAAGGGAATTAAGGTGAAACTTTAGAGGATGTGGAGGGTGTGTTAAACTAAATCAAAAGGCACTACATGTATCTAATGTTACCAGTAGTAAAGCCGAAAGTTTTTAATTTTTTTTTTTTTCGCATAGCCACTTCATATGGAAGGAGTGATCGTAAAAACTTCAGGAGGTGCTCATTCGATTGAAAACTGAAAATTCCCGTTTTAAAAGTCAAAAATAATTGAAGGGCATCCAGCCCTTTTCCACTAGCCTTTTGGTACCCCCCCCCCGTTACCTCCAAAAAAATTCTAGCGAAATTTGAAATAACTTTTTTGTTTAACAAGTAAAAAGGTCAAATCTAGGGATGACACGACCCCCACAGGCCCTGGGGCTGAGGCCGTAAATAATGCAAATTAGCAATTGTTTAAACATATGTTTTATAATGGAAAAGAGGAACTAGCGCAATATCTAAGGAACAGCTAAGGGCAATAAGTTAAAATTCCCAGGGAATGCTGTGAAGGATGTTGAACTAAACCAAAAGATACTATACGCTAATGGTACTAAGAGTCAAAAGTGATTGGAGGGAAACCAGCCCGCTTCATTTCCTGTTTTCCTAACCTTTTTTTATTCCTTGTACAGGTGTACTGGTTAGTACCACCCATCCCCTTGGTGATTAAGCTGTAATCAGTGTTGTCGTAAGTCTTTCTTGAACGAAAAATATAAACTTCAGTTAAAATGGGGATTCTGAAGGAGAGAATAAGGAAAGTGATAGCCCTGCTATAAACGTTGTATTTGCTTACCTTCATGACCAGCTGCACAGGATCTCTGAGCTAGGGCATAATTTCCTGTCGCCACATGCGATAAATTTTGACTTTCTTCTTGGCCAAACGGTTTGGAGGTCGAAGAGGAGGAGCTTTCAGTGGTAATAGTAGTGGCGGTCGCACTAATCACTTTCACTAGACAGAAGACAAAGTGCAAGATTAGAAGAAAACATAAGGGTAAAAATAATGCAAGACACAATTATAGAAGAATACTAGATCTGATTTTGACCCTTAGGTGGGACAAACTCCAATCTAATTTTTCCGTCGTGTACCATGCGTTCAGGCGTGAAATATTATTCCACAAGAGCTGAGCTTTGAGAGTTCTCTTGTGTCTATGAAAATAATTTAAAGAAGCAATTAGATTAAGGTCAAAATGTTAAAGACAATTTCAATTAAATGAAGTTTAGATTTTGTATTAATGTTAATTGAATTTTTTCTTTCTTGATAGTTTAATTAAGGTGGTTGTACATTCTGGGAGGAACCCTATTGTTAAGGAAAATTAAATATATTTATCGAAGAGCCGTGTAGGTGTGTCTAAGACTGAAATAGGAATCGTGCTGTATGTTAGTGACAACTTTTGACGTTTATGGACATCAACGCGCCTTTTGTCTGGGAAGAAGATATTTGTATTCCCCTTTCGTTTATAAACTGAACTTGATCAAACCTTGAATACTCCAGCGCACTTTAGAAACACTTTTGAAGAACAATGGAGTCCTGTGCATGAAAAGCCTATTTTCACAGTCCTTTATCAATATTTTCATGCATATTAAGTAAGAAATATCCAGGTTTTAAGGCATTTTCAGTCTGAAATATGCAGTTTCTCCGGTATTTTGACAGTTCTCTATGGCTATACATGAGAGTTCTCGGACACTACTTGGAGAGGGAAAGCATGGAGTCACAGAGGGAAAGGGATTTGGCTTTTTGTCCTCAAATAAATTGTATAGTTCTTTTTAATTATCGATGTTTCTCAAAGTAGTCTGATTAAATAAGTTTTTCTAACTACAAATATTTAGATCTGTGGATGTCTATAGCATTTTATATAAATAATTAAGTCTTTCCCGGTCATAGCAATGGTATAGATTTAACAGAAGGTCCTCCAGGAAATGTTGACACAGACCAAACTACCATTCCCCCACCCGTATGAAAGGATCAAATGCAGGTACCCATCATCGTTGTCAATTCATCGTTGTTTACCCTGCATTGTTTGCCAATTTCGAATTATCAAGCAGGTCGTGTAAGTAAGGAGCGACGCGGCCCAGTAGTAGCCAGTAGTCGCCAAAGTCAGCAAATTCTGCATCGGCACCAGGAGTTAGTTACTTTTTCATCTATTAAGATATAGGCTAAAAACAAAAATGCTCTGTTCCAATTCTTTGCTTTTAATATATTAAAACTGTCATGATTGTAACATTTCACTTTTCTATGTTTTGAGAAGAGAAAATTGACACAACACAAACATAAAAAAATGGATTAAATAATTGTCACCAAAACCAGCTTTTGCGGTGTCTTTTGCAGTGACGAAGAACTCACGAGTCATGGCTATTATACAACGGTATGGACACTATCAAAGGCAATCTACGCACGCGCAAAGATTATAGTGTATACAACTGTGTAGCTGTTTCGATTCCTCACCTCCCATGTTTGTATAGCCATTAGCTTGTTAGCCGTTAGCCGTGCGACCGAATCTCTTCCACTGATCTTTTACATGGAAAATATTGCCATGACAAAATCAAATTTCGTATAAAGTTTGTTTCTTATAATTAAATTTGTTTTAATTCCTCAGCTTATTCTTGCTTCCACTGCCACCTACCACAGAAAATACCACATACTACTGTAACAGGGAAAAAGACAGATTATTGCCCTATATTTCGGCGTAAAAATATGCTTTGATTTCAATAGTTTATTGATATATTTTTGTAATCCAATAGCATAGCATTATTCGTGACAAAAAAAAGTCCTGCTTGGCACTGCGGCTCCAGTGGAGCACTGGAGCATCATAGAGAGCTGCTTAAGGGCTCATTTTAAAAGGAAGTCGCTATTTCTGGTGCCTTTTGGAGTTAATATTTATCTGATAGCCATCTACATGAGTGCCGTAAAGCCATTTGTTGCTAGAACACATTTGTGACCTGGTGTTTATTGAGTAAGGAGACAAGTTCCTATTTGCATGCGGTTCTTGTTTACCGATTGCATCTGGTAACACTTGAGTCGCAATTTTACTAACTAAATTTTTTTGGGCGAAATTTAATCCTAAAACAATTTTAAATTTGGTATTCGTACTTAGCAGGTATGGATACACAGTAAAAGACTTTTAAAGACCCATTAAAGAAAATATTTATTTTTAATTCGGGCTAAAATTTGGATTGTTAAATGCGATATTGGGGCATTTCCCCGTTTCGGATTTTGCAAACTTTCAGGATGTTACTCTCCAGTTTTTTTCACAGCATTTTGGTGTAAAAATCATTAGCACTGCAATGTCTTAAAGGTTTGACCATTTATTCACATAGATTGACTAGCCTAATAAGTCTGATTTTTTTTTACGCATAGATATATAATTCCACCCAAACAGCAAGGTTATAACTGGCATACTCAGAATATTACAGGAGAACAAAAAAAGAAAATATAATTTTATTTCCTTCTGAAGAAACAGTTTCAGATCAAACATTGAAATTAGCCAAAAATCTGTAACATTACAGAGTATAATTAAATATATGGCTTCATTATTCGCTGCGGCATTGATCACATACAATTATGTTCGGTCACAAGGACTAAAACATTTTAAGTATAGAGATAATATACTGTTTAATCATGACTGGTCTTTCCGACAGAAAAAAAAGGCCTCCACCAATGAAGCCAATTGATAAAGACACTACCAAAATCTTTCTCCCTTTTTAACTCAAGTACAACAAAGGTCTGAGGCACACCCATCCATCTTGAATGAAGATGTCCCTTATAAGGAGACCAAGGCTAAAAGCCTGTTTTTAACGAGAGATATTACACCACAAGAATAAAAATCACCAGGCAGAATATCCATAAACAAATAAACAAAACACGCTAAAATTACGTTTTCATTTAGTTTTTAGTCTCCTTTTGAGGGATTTCAACTGTAGTTTCTTTGAGCCCCTGAATCTTAGAAGAACAAATACAACAAAGAAATCATACTAGGTCTTATAGTCCAAATCAGCGACAATAGTTCTCAGTGGCATGGCCCTTGAGCCAGGAATTGTAGTGAGAGCTTGATGCCAAGTCATCCTGCACTTTCACGCACACTTCACGTGCTTTCACACATCTTTCTTTGTTTATCTCCCCAAGATTTCTTTAAATACTCATTTAGAGCTGGGTTAACGGTCTGGCTGACTTTACAGAGTCACGCCACTGATCCCTAGCCCAAATCAAATATTGAGAACAGCAGGACTCGAACCCTAGATCTGTATTTTGTGCATAACCCCAACATGTTGCGTCTATTGCGTTTTATTGGAAACCCTATGTATCTTGAACCATATTTATGCTTTTGTTTTTAGAAACATCGACAACACATAAATAGAAAATCACAATAGTAATCAAGATGGCTGGAAACAACTTATTTCACTGTAATTTTCATTTGACTGTTATAAATATAAAGAAAATATCTGTAGTATATTTCGTTTTCAGTAAAGCGCAAATGGCAACAAGCTTTAGACTTTTACGGTTAGGGAAGGGGGAAACGGACAGCAGCCAAACTCCTGTTTGTAGTAATCTTTGTTCGTTTCAAAATCGGATTAAAGATTCAATTTAATTTTTACTCGTTTCAAGATTTATTTATTTATTTATATTAATACCTGTTATCTCTATGTTTGCTATGATCGATTTTAAAATCTGTTCGTTTTGGGTTTCATTTATTCTTAAATAGTAATTTCCTGGTCATTTTGAGTTTGAGCTATAATAGGAATTTATTTCTGCTGATCTTAAAGTTTATATAACTCTTAACTTGCCTTTGAAAAACTTCTTTTCGGAAAGTTTTTTTTTAATTATTACCTGTTCACTTTTGGTTGCTAAAGTTTTGTTATTGGTTAATATAATGAATATTTCGCCAGTTTTTCATATTTCTGGTGTAAGAATTAAAATATCCGATTCTAATTTAATAGTTTTAATTAGTGGCTTTTGATTTATTCCCCCCCCCCTCCTCAACATTCCCTGAAAGTTTCAACTAAATGCCATTAGCCATCCCAAGGATATTTCAGATTCGCCCGTTTGATAATCGAGATTCACATAGCATCTTTTGATTGAATATCCTGACCCTCAGCCCCTCATAAGATATTGCAGATATACCTTTTGATAACCTGGATGCACATAATATCTTCTGATTTAGTTTAGCATTCCCTGAAGGTTTAAACACTGTTCAACCTGCCCTGAAGGCTTAAACAATGTTCAACCTGCCCTAAAAGTTTCAACTTAATACCCTCATCCGTTCCTAAGATATTGCTGAGACGCCCTTTTGACAATTAGTGTGCATATAATGTGCTTTTAATTTTGTTCAACATTTCCTGAAGGTAGTCACAAGTAGATTTAGCATAAGTTGCAAGCAGTCACAGTTACAATCAGAAGTAGTCAGGGCCGCAGTCAAAACCCGTCACATTTGCAGCTCTAGTACAAGAGGTAGTAGTACTGACCATGAAAGTTTCAAGTTAATACCCTTACCCGTTTCTTAGATATTGTAGATCTACCTTTTTAATAGCTTAGATGCAGAGAGCATCTTTTGATTTAAATTAACATATCTCTCAATATTCCTCAAAATTTCACCTCATTACTCTTAGTCTTTCCGGACACATCCAGGATCATATAGGGGAAGGGGAGGGCAACTCCCCTCCCCCTCCTTGCCCATTTTAGGTGCCCCCTCTGATCAACACTGATCGAAGTTTTGAATTGTTCTTTTGTTCAAACTATTTAAAAGGTCCAACAGCTATGCCTCCAAGGATGCCATGCCCCCAAAGCCCGGGGCAAGAATTGCAAATTATGCAATTTGCCCATTCTTTTTCGACAGGAATTATTATTAGGAAAAGGGGAAAATGTTTGATTCTTGGTGTATCAGAAAAATGCTAAGGGAATTAAGGTGAAACTTTAGAGGATGTGGAGGGGTGTGTTAAACTAAATCAAAAGGCACTACATGTATCTAATGTTACCAGTAGTAAAGCCGAAAGTTTTTAATTTTTTTTTTTTCGCATAGCCACTTCATATGGAAGGAGTGATCGTAAAAACTTCAGGAGGTGCTCATTCGATTGAAAACTGAAAATTCCCGTTTTAAGAGTCAAAAATAATTGAAGGGCATCCAGCCCTTTTCCACTAGCCTTTTGGTAACCCCCCCCCCCGTTACCTCCAAAAAAATTCTAGCGAAATTTGAAATAACTATTTTGTTTAACAAGTAAAAAGGTCAAATCTAGGGATGACACGACCCTCACAGGCCCTGGGGCTGAGGCCGTAAATAATGCAAATTAGCAATTGTTTAAACATATGTTTTATAATGGAAAAGAGGAACTAGCGCAATATCTAAGGAACAGCTAAGGGCAATAAGTTAAAATTCCCAGGGAATGCTGTGAAGGATGTTGAACTAAACCAAAAGATACTATGCGCTAATGGTACTAAGAGTCAAAAGTGATTGGAGGGAAACCAGCCCGCTTCATTTCCTGTTTTCCTAACCTTTTTGTATTCCTTGTACAGGTGTACTGGTTAGTACCACCCATCCCCTTGGTGATTAAGCTGTAATCAGTGTTGTCGTAAGTCTTTCTTGAACGAAAAATATAAACTTCAGTTAAAATGGGGATTCTGAAGGAGAGAATAAGGAAAGTGATAGCCCTGCTATAAACGTTGTATTTGCTTACCTTCATGACCAGCTGCACTGGATCTCTGAGCTAGGGCATAATTTCCTGTCGCCACATGCGATAAATTTTGACTTTCTTCTTGGCCAAACGGTTTGGAGGTCGAAGAGGAGGAGCTTTCAGTGGTAATAGTAGTGGCGGTCGCACTAATCACTTTCACTAGACAGAAGACAAAGTGCAAGATTAGAAGAAAACATAAGGGTAAAAATAATGCAAGACACAATTATAGAAGAATACTAGATCTGATTTTGACCCTTAGGTGGGACAAACTCCAATCTAATTTTTCCGTCGTGTACCATGCGTTCAGGCGTGAAATATTATTCCACAAGAGCTGAGATTTGAGAGTTCTCTTGTGTCTATGAAAATAATTTAAAGAAGCAATTAGATTAAGGTCAAAATGTTAAAGACAATTTCAATTAAATGAAGTTTAGATTTTGTTTTAATGTTAATTGAATTTTTTCTTTCTTGATAGTTTAATTAAGGTGGTTGTACATTCTGGGAGGAACCCTATTGTTAAGGAAAATTAAATATATTTATCGAAAGCCGTGTAGGTGTGTCTAAGACTGAAATAGGAATCGTGCTGTATGTTAGTGACAACTTTTGACGTTTATGGACATCAACGCGCCTTTTGTCTGGGAAGAAGATATTTGTATTCCCCTTTCGTTTATAAACTGAACTTGATCAAACCTTGAATACTCCAGCGCACTTTAGAAACACTTTTGAAGAACAATGGAGTCCTGTGCATGAAAAGCCTATTTTCACAGTCCTTTATCAATATTTTCATGCATATTAAGTAAGAAATATCCAGGTTTTAAGGCATTTTCAGTCTGAAATATGCAGTTTCTCCGGTATTTTGACAGTTCTCTATGGCTATACATGAGAGTTCTCGGACACTACTTGGAGAGGGAAAGCATGGAGTCACAGAGGGAAAGGGATTTGGCTTTTTGTCCTCAAATAAATTGTATAGTTCTTTTTAATTATCGATGTTTCTCAAAGTAGTCTGATTAAATAAGTTTTTCTAACTACAAATATTTAGATCTGTGGATGTCTATAGCATTTTATATAAATAATTAAGTCTTTCCCGGTCATAGCAATGGTATAGATTTAACAGAAGGTCCTCCAGGAAATGTTGACACAGACCAAACTACCATTCCCCCACCCGTATGAAAGGATCAAATGCAGGTACCCATCATCGTTGTCAATTCATCGTTGTTTACCCTGCATTGTTTGCCAATTTCGAATTATCAAGCAGGTCGTGTAAGTAAGGAGCGACGCGGCCCAGTAGTAGCCAGTAGTCGCCAAAGTCAGCAAATTCTGCATCGGCACCAGGAGTTAGTTACTTTTTCATCTATTAAGATATAGGCTAAAAACAAAAATGCTCTGTTCCAATTCTTTGCTTGTAATATATTAAAACTGTCATGATTGTAACATTTCACTTTTCTATGTTTTGAGAAGAAAAAATTGACACAACACAAACATAAAAAAATGGATTAAATAATTGTCGCCAAAACCAGCTTTTGCGGTGTCTTTTGCAGTGACGAAGAACTCACGAGTCATGGCTATTATATAACGGTATGGATACTATCAAAGGCAATCTACGCACGCGCAAAGATTATAGTGTATACAACTGTGTAGCTGTTTCGATTCCTCACCTCCCATGTTTGTATAGCCATTAGCTTGTTAGCCGTTAGCCGTGCGACCGAATCTCTTCCACTGATCTTTTACATGGAAAATATTGCCATGACAAAATCAAATTTCCTATAAAGTTTGTTTCTTATAATTAAATTTGTTTTAATTCCTCAGCTTATTCTTGCTTCCACTGCCACCTACCACAGAAAATACCACATACTACTGTAACAGGGAAAAAGACAGATTATTGCCCTATATTTCGGCGTAAAAATATGCTTTAATTTCAATAGTTTATTGATATATTTTTGTAATCCAATAGCATAGCATTATTCGTGACAAAAAAAAAGTCCTGCTTGGCACTGCGGCTCCAGTGGAGCACTGGAGCATCATAGAGAGCTGCTTAAGGGCTCATTTTAAAAGGAAGTCGCTATTTCTGGTGCCTTTTGGAGTTAATATTTATCTGATAGCCATCTACATGAGTGCCGTAAAGCCATTTGTTGCTAGAACACATTTGTGACCTGGTGTTTATTGAGTAAGGAGACAAGTTCCTATTTGCATGCGGTTCTTGTTTACCGATTGCATCTGGTAACACTTGAGTCGCAATTTTACTAAAGCGAATTGATATTTCCTCATTTCTTGTAAAAATTTCCGCAGTTTTGTAAATGTTCCGTATTTACTTACTTACTTACTTACTTAAAGCTCTTGCTCGGCAGCGTCGCCAGCGTAGAGGGAACCAGTCGTCAGCGCCGTCAGTCTTCTCCAGAGTGGTCGGTTCAGGGCGAGGGTTGTCACTTCAGCCGGGTTGATGTTTCTGGAGGCGAGCCGATCACGGATGACGTCCGCCCATCTGGTGCGTGGTCTTCCCCTAGGACGCCTCCAGCCGTTTGCAGCTGGGTCGAAATCGAAGATGAGCCGGGCGGGTGTTTGGGCAGGCAGACCGAGCAGATGACCATACCAACGCAGCGAGCGAGACTCAAGCTGCTCGGACAGGGGTGGGAGTTTGAAGGACCTGAGGATTTCCGATTTCGTACCCTGTCGGGCCATCTGGAGCGTTCGATTTTTCGGAGGTGTTTCGTCTGGATGGCATCTACCTTCAGCGTCTGTGTCTGAGTCAGCGACCAAGTCTCAGCAGAATAGAGCATAACGCTGGCAACCGAAGCAGAATATATTCGTGCTTTGGTGAGACGGCTGATCTGGGGTTTATGGAAGACTGTTTTTAGAAGGCGACCGAAGACAGAGTTTGCTTTTGCCGCTCTTGCTGAAATTTCGGCATCTAGGCTTCCGTTTGAGCAGACAATTGAACCAAGGTAGGTAAACTGCTTGACTACCTCTACAGTCTGGCCACAAATTTCCACAGATGACAGGGGGTTGGACGGCGTTTTCTCAACGGGCATTATCTTGGTCTTCGACCAATTTATTTTCAGACCGAGTTTCTCAGCGGCAGAGGCCAGTGTTTCCAGTGTAGTTTTGAGGTCACTAATGTTTTCGCATATTAGCGCCACGTCGTCGGCAAAGTCGACGTCTGAAAGAACTCTTCCAGCAAAGCCTATGCCAAACGGCTGCACCTGCTGTGTTTTATTCAGGATGTGGTCTATTACACAGTTAAAAAGCTCAGGTGCAGCGGCACATCCTTGCCGGACACCATTTTTAATTTTGAAATATCCAGAAGGCCGTCCATTTACGATCACCGCACTTTCAGTGTTATTATACAGCTCTTTGAGGAGACGGACGATTTTCGTGGGTACGCCAGCAGACTGGAGGATTAGCCATAGTGACTGCCTATCGACAGTGTCGAAGGCAGATCGAAAATCGACAAAGGCAATGTACGCCTTCCTCTTATATTCAAGAGTTTTCTCTACTAGCTGTCTAATCGTATGGATTTGCTCGGTGGTGGACCTGCCTGGCATGAAGCCAGCTTGCTGGGGGCGACGCAGGGCATGGAGGTATCTTGTTGCCCGTTTGAGAAGCAGCATAGCGAAGAGCTTTCCAGGAACTGAGAGTAAAGTTATGCCACGATAATTGATACATTCTTCAATAAAAGCCTTGCGGTCTTTATGCAACATGGAATTGCGCTCTTTGTTTAGCAGTCTGTATGTAGCCATGTCCCCGCCAAGACGTGCTTCTCGCCTGAGCTCTATGATGGCAAGGGAGTGATTACTGATCCAGTCCTTTTTCTTCCGTTGCCTCATTCCAACAACGTCAGTTGCTGCCGCAAGAGTGTTCTCTTTGAAGGACTTCCATGCAACTTCACTATCATCGCATTGGCCAAGGACCTCAAATCTGTTGGATATCTCCACATGGTACCGCTCAGCCAGAGCGGGGTCCTGTTGGATGCGACCGGCATCAATTTTCCGAGAAGACTGGCTGTTCTTCATAGCTTTGAGGCGGAGCTTAATTTTGGCTGCTACCAGCCGGTGGTCGGTGTTCCCGAGCTCGGCGCCACGGTAGGTGCGGCAATTCTGGACAGACGACAGCCATCGTCGACGTACGATGATGTAGTCGAGCATCTTCTTTGTTGATCCATCATTGCTATACCAGGTGTACTTGGCTATATTTGGTCTCTGGAACCATGTGTTCGCAATCGTTAGATTGTGGGCCAGACAACAATTCAGCAGCCTCTCTCCATTATCGTTTAGGCTATCCACTGTAACAGGTCCAACAGCGAGATCCCACAGGCCTGATTCGTTTGAAACACTTGCATTCAAGTCTCCTAGGAGGAGGAGGTAGTCATGGGGAGGTACAGAAGATAGTTCAGAACTAAGCAGGTTATAGAAATCGTCTTTGTCTTCTTCATCAGCGTCGTTTGTGGGGGCATAGCACGTAATGACAGTTATTTTGCCGTGCTTCCCATCCAGTCTTGCGGTCAGGAGTCTAGGCGATACTGGTTTGAATGACAGGAGGGCCCTACGTGCAGCACTGTTCAGTACTAGGCCAACGCCTCCTCTTCTTTGGCTACCGCCAAACCACAGCAATGTGCGTCCTTCACCTATGTCCTCTTCACCATGTCCAGGGAGGTGTGTTTCGGTGACTCCAGCTATTGTGACTTTATATTTTTTTAGTTCTTTTGCTAAAAGAAGCTTCGAACCGGGTTGGTTCAGCGTCAGGACGTTCCAGGTGGCCACATTGGTGCCACCTTGGTCAACGATGTTCAGAGGGGATTTTCCTTGGGCGGTCCGAGGTCGATACGGAGTTTGAGATGATATATCCGAGGCTGAATTTCTGGTTCCATTCGTAGCAATAGAAGTTTCAGGAGGAGGGCTGCCAACCCAACCGTCCCTAGATGCATTTGGTTCTCTGGTGGCTAGCCAGGTATGCAGAGGCACGTGGAGGTCGTTCTTCATGCGCCAATTTGCATGGGAACTAACTCCGGACGAGCATCATTATGCAAGTATGCAAGACATCTGTTAGAAAGTGCATATTAAAGATGTAAGACATCTGTATGCAAGACATCTGTTAGAAAGTGCATATTAAAGAGACATCGTATCGTATTTATCGTATTTGGCTTTAAGTATTTATGCCAATTTTGGCATAAAATCTGAAAAAATCTTACTTTTACTTAAGAAATATTTGAATTTGAAAAATGAAAAAAAGACGATAGAATTTTAACAAAAGCATCGCAACTGTATCTAAGCTGTGGCATTCCTTTTTTTTAATACTGATTTTTCTGGTTTACAAAGAAATGGTTATTGACAGAGCAACAAACAGAGCATAAAACTTCAATAAATAAAAGTGGCGTAGAGGCATAAAAAAACATTTATACATCCCAATTAGTTGCTGGAAAAATTATTTACTGTCATAGTGAAATACAGAAAGTGCTGGAAAAAGGAATTTAAATCTTGCTGGTAATGGTAATGCAGAAATAGAGGGAAACGAAATAGCAGCACAATGTGCAGCAGAAGGAGATGCAAGTGTCTTGGAAACCCTTACATCAAAAATTGTAAATCAAATATCTGAAATAATAAAATTATAGTGAAAAGGCATCTGAAGACAACAAATCCTTTTCAATGAACTGTTTCGTTGTAGACAAGAACGACAAAGGATTTCATAAAACAGTGCATGGTGAACTAACTAAGTCGGGAGCAAGTCGGGATCATATTTAGATTAAGATCAATGTTGCAACGCAAGCATATAGAACTAGATTGTACAATTAAGATAGAAAATGAACATATTGTGTGGAAGAAGAGACAGTGAAACATATGGTATTTCAATGTCCAACAATAGAAGAAAAAAGAATATAAATATCTGTTGATTTCGCATCCTCGTTCGGCTCGTTGGTGGGCGGAATTATACCGAATTCCTTTTGTAAGATGTGAAAAGTCAAGGTTTTCACTTAGGTACCCAATGCCATTCATTGCGAATAAATATAAGTTAAATTATAAAACTCAGATTGATCAATCCCAAAATTCTCAGCTGTATTTAAAGAAGCAATTTTTAAAGACTGTTTTTTAATGTTGGTTTATTTACCTTTAATGATGTAACTTTAAAAATTTATGATATTTTTGTTTGTGTATTTTGTTTTGTATCCACGGTAGGACGACCTTTCATGCCCCTCTTGTCCAGCATTTCTTTCCTGCCCAGCATTTCTTTTCTCCCTTCTTTTCTTTTATTCCTTGTTTCCTAAGTTTTTGTTGTTATTGTTTTTTTTGTTAGTTAAGTTAATTTTACTATTATTATTATTATTATGACGAGATGTTTTGTTTTGTGTATGTCCTATTATTTACACACCCAACCTTACGAGCTCTGCTCTCTGTTGGGGATTAATGTTTTTGTATTTTTTTTTTGTATTTTAAATAGAGTTAGAGTTAAGAAAACAAATAAGAAGGTTTGCGAAAGAAAGAAGAACAGCAGAACCAGACAATTTACTAAGCAGTGAAAGATCCTCAAAGTATTTTATTGAAGGACTCAAGTTGATATTCAAGTTTATTAAGGACATTAACCGAATTCATACACTAAAGTGTATGAGTTTGGTCATATCATATATTCAGTCATATATATTAGCATGACTTAATCAGTAATACGTGAGTCTGTATGAGAATAAAGAAGAAATGCAAAGAACTTACATCTACATCTATAAAAGGATGATTAAGAGCGACGTCTTATGACATGATGCTATGGATCAGATCAATAAGAATAGAAACTTATAAGGGCTGGATCTAAGGCAATTTAACATGGGAAGATAGGGCTTAAAAACTGCTAGTGCCACTTAGAGTGTAGCGTCTCGGTGACTTCGTTAAAAAATTAGAAATTTTCAATTAAAATAAGATAACTAATATAATAATTTCCAGTACTACTACTACTACTACTAACAACTCATCGCAGCACCAAGCCACCTGAGGCCAACACAGCTACACATGCTCCTCCTCCATCCCAATCTATTCAAAGCCTCCCTTATTACACCCTCTCACGAAATTCCCATTTCCTTTAAATCTTTCTTTATGACGTCCTCCCACCCCAGACAAGACGATCTGCTTTCCGTTTAGCCCTGGACGGTTGGCCAGCATGACTTAATCAGTAATACGTGAGTTTGTATGAGAAGAAAGAAAAGCCTCTCAAGTCCCCAGGGAAGAGGGGAGGATTCCTCTTTCAGCTCAATTCAGTAATCCCAGCTTTCCCAAGATATCCAAGAAGACGTTGAAGATGATACTTGCTCGAAATGCTCTTTTATGTTGAACACGGATAAAAACATATAAATCATAGTAATAAAAGCTAGTGGGGTAGTCATTTAACAGTTGGCGTGGTTGCTAAAATTGTAAGAATTATCAAAAGAGCGCAGAAGCCAAGTCCAGAAGCATAAAAATTCTGTATCGTTTACGAAGTTATTTTTACCTTTTTCAAGAATTCTATCATCTCGTTTTCCCTTCCATAAACTTTCATAGGTCTATGCAAACTGGGGATATAACGTATTTCAACTTTATAAGCTACAGTTTCGCTACGTTCTAAGTGTCGTCTTTGATATGCCTAAAACCGTACATTTCACCGATGAAATCCTGACTCTATACTTCCACTTATTTATGTCCTAAAATAATAAAACAATTGTCTTATAATATAATCCCGGATTTCTATATTTTTGAGCAATAAATGATATTTTTAACCTTAATTCGTGCTTAAGCAGATGAGAAATGAGTGACAGCTATAGGGTGATGATCAGGATAAAGCAAAAGTGAAAGCTCCAGATATCACCCAGAGTGGTTTCCCAGATATCACCAATCAAAATAGCTGGGTCAATGACCATTTATAATGTACCTATGTCTAGACGGTGACACACACATTTTAATTTTGAATAATGCACAAAACGGTTGGCCTAGGCACAATAATTATCTATTAAACAGAATATATATACAACAAAGTTCTACTTATATAGCCATAGAACAAAGCTTACCATCTTCAATATCCTGTTTATAGAAACAAGACTGATAAGAATTTGTTCTGATTACTATTGAATTTGCTCCAACGGTAAGTACTTTGCCTGTCACTGAACTCTCACTTGAACGGTTAGGCCTCAAGTATAACTGAACAGTTAGGCCAACCCAATTTTTGTCGAAGCATAAATTCATCTTTGATACAGCAACTGCAATAACTCAACGAATTAATAATCTAAACTTTTAGCCCAAAATTTATATTCATATCTTCCTCTCCTACTTCAACAACTAGATCAGTTTCATTCAGAAGAGTAGAATCTGTATTAAAATAAAATCAGCGTAAGCCATATCCCCACCTACCTACCTTTAGCAAATAAAAACGGAGGTTATGGAGTTAATTACCAGAAGAAGCTACGCTTAACGATATGTTCCAAAATTGACTAGTTCATTGACGTACAAGTTCTGTGGTTTTCTTGAAGGACAAAATGTTACAAGTCAAGTAGCATATTGCCGCGCTTACGTCCAGTGAGCAACAGTAAAAAAAAAACAAATAAAAAACACACAGAACAAATCTGTGTGTGAAGGGGGAGGAGTATATCTCACGACTAAAACAATTTTACATAAATATTAGGGGATGGTACATTTCCGTAAAATCTCCTCTATTCTTTACAATCACAGAAATATACAGAGTAAACGAGAGTAAACGTAAGATGAAAGTTAGGATCTAATTTATTGCAAAAAACCTTTATTTTTTGCCCCATTATTATACATAAAAATTGAAGATTAAACAGTATGCAAGACATCTGTTAGAAAGTGCATATTAAAGAGACACTAGTTTAAAATCATAGGTTACAAATCAAATAAGCTCATATTAACTACATTGAGGGACTTGTCATGCTACCACAAGAAGAACGGTGTACCTTGCTTATTCATAATTTTAAATTGGAAAGAAAATATTGCCTTCGCCTTTTTGAAGAGAAAATTTGAGCTTCAAAATTGAAATGAAAAAAAACACCAGCACGATTTCTATGTGTGCCCTTCACAGGGCATGGATCACATAGAATTATGTTAGGTAGTCTTTTGAGCCAGAATTAATGAAACATTTTCCGTATAGAAGTACTACACATTAGTTTGGTATTCCCAACCATGGAAGTACATTATCCACCTCAAATGAAACCGATCAATAAAGATCTGCAACCAGAAATTTTCTTCCTTTTTAACTAAAACATATCAAAACTGAGAGATATTCATTTTGAATGAAGACATCCCTTGCAAGGAGACCGAGGTTAGAAGGCTATCGTAACAAGTTATTACATCGCAAGAAAAAAGCCACCAGGCAAAATATCCCAAATCGATAGCATAGAAAAACAAAATAAATAAAAAATATCCTCAAGTTAAAACAAATTAAATTACGTTTTCATCTAGTTTTGTTGCCAATCATCAGCTAGATTTTTAGCTTTTCAAAACTTTTTGGACCTAAGATATTTACATAAGCACTAAATTCAAAAAAAGGTCTAGCAAGACAGCAGAAAAATTGTGGTTTACAAAAACTGCTGAAAATCAACGCAACAAATAAAGGACCACAACTGAGAGAAGAATAAATCACAACAACAAAAAGTAACAACAAGCATTAATAATAGTAAAAATGAGTAAAAAATGACCAGGGTCAGTTGATTTAATCAATTTACAATTTGGAGTGTAGAAACGAATTCAAACCAAACACATAATAAAACGTTTAGCAAAATAGTACCAATCAGGTATTCGATGAGCGGGGGGGGGGGGAAACAGAATATTAAGGTAGTTAACATCATGAATGTACAAGAAAAAAGCTTGGCTTGACGATCCCTGAACAATCACAGGTCAAGATAGGCATATCAGGTCTGTATTTTTTAGGCTATAGATGAAGGCAAGGGTAAGGGGTCTCAGGTTTCAGAGCCCTGCGGTTCAATAGACCAAAATATTCACATGATTCTAATTTCAACAAGGTATAACATGTTCAAAACTCTTCTTTCTCTGCTATAATGATGGATGGGATTCGTGGATGGGAAAGGCTAAGGCAATTTTTCACTCTTGTGAAATATCAGCATGGAATGGGGGTTATGGTGGAGGGAGGAATACTGGAAGGTTTCTAAATATGTGGAATAAACTTTCGTTAATCAGAGAATTCAGAAATGGCTGCGTCAGATGTGATCATCTAACTATCTTAGTGCGTATTGTGGTAAAAGAGAGATGGGGAAAGGTGGTGCATTTTAGAGCTGGTATTTCAAGAGATGATATTTAATGGGTAATTTCTTGTAGAGGAACTCGTGTCGCTTGGAGAAAGATGGATATTTTCGAAGGGTTAGAATAAAGAGTAGTGCTCACATTTCTCCAATGTGTGTAGAATGACAGGAGAATGTGTTACATATTCAAGGAAAATGTAAGCGGTTAGGGGTTTTGAGAAACGAAGATTTTAGACTTGACAAGAAGAAAAAGTTGTTGGTGGCAGAAACTGTTGAGAAATGGGTGTTTTATACGTACTAGTAATCTAACGCGGTTTATTCGTGTAGAAACGACCAACCGCAAGGTATTTTATAATGGGTGTGATCAAAT
The DNA here is from genome assembly GCA_027921565.1 of Artemia sinica. Taxonomy (NCBI): domain Eukaryota; kingdom Metazoa; phylum Arthropoda; class Branchiopoda; order Anostraca; family Artemiidae; genus Artemia; species Artemia sinica. The sequence goes on from CM051270.1 coordinate 29,051,929, forward strand.
TTTTTTATTGTTGTTTGTTTTAGTATGATGTATGTTGTTTTTACATCGTTTTCTTTTTGTTTTGTGTGGCCACGAAACTCCGGAGCTTTCTGTGTCAAATATACATACTGCATTTGAAGAGCCCAGAAAAAAAAATCGACAAGACACATTAATAAGTCTGAGATGACGAAAAGACTGTACATTTTCCACAACTGTTCTTTTAAGACCTCTTAAAAAGTAAAATATAACTTACCAAATAACTGAATTTTACGGGTTTTAGTCAACTTTTTGAGGTTTGACTAGTGAATCAACAGAAAACGCCTTAATTAGGTATGCCACAAGGATTACATGAAGAATGACAACTGCTACGATTACTGAAAGAACGGAGCTTGTTGTTGTCTCTTCACCAAAAATATCTGCGAAAACAGAAATAAATAGTAAAAATAATACTAAAAAAGGAGCTGCGAGTGACATGCTAATGAAACTACCTAAAAAATACTTTTGAACCGCCCCATACTTTCATTTTTCGTCTCATTTTTTCGTCTTAGTAGGAAAACAAAATCAAAATGCTTTCACTGTTTAATCCATTCGGAGATAGAAGCTTGTTTTTGTCATTATGTTACCTTTTTTGGTTTTTGAGAAATCTTGTAATAAATATTTGCCAGTCATACTTTCCAAAATATTTTATACACAATTAAATTAAAAGAAAGGCGAAACTTTTGAAATGAGATGTTTACCGTGCGTGGCTTTATATACTAAACTGTCACTAGTGTTTATTGTTGGGAGTATTGGAGAGGTAAAGTGCCAACTTGCTTCCTTCAATCATCCAAATCAAGAATTCTTGCACGTTTCCGGCTCATAATACGTGGCACATGTTTACTCTTCAGCTTAACATCTGTTGGTGGGGTAGAGTGATGGAGGGTCTACGGGCCTAGTATCATCGTCCATTGTTTATTGTCACCAAAATCCAATTAAATGTATTAGCTCAATCGGACCACGGATTTGGGTGAGATATCGATTACAGGTTTCGGCCCAGATAAACGGTTAGGGTAAATAATTACTTTTTGACAAGCTCTCTTTAACATTTTAAAGAAAGTAAGAGGAGTATGGACAATGAAGATTTCAGAGACTTTCTAGATTTGATATTTGAGCCAATTCCTGAAAGTTTTCAAAAATTTTTAGAGGTATCATAATATAGAATGTATCTGAAATATATTCGGATAAACTTTATGGGAAACAAATTCCCAGTAGATATGCGTTTTCATTTGCTTTTGAAAAAAGAATAGGGTACATGCCTGGAATTGGGGCTATTGAGAAGAAAACATGTTAAGAAACCAATACTTACTTCGAAAAATGCAGACAAATGGTAGTTACCAGATTTTGAGAGCCATTCCACTCTAATTTACCCCCCCCCCCCCCCCCAAATTTGCAAATATTAGGCTGAAATTGCATATTTCTCAAGCATTTTGCCATACGTTACTCTTATTTCAACCAGTGTACTCGTAAATTGAATCAAGGCTGACAAAATCAAGAAACGGAAAACACATCGGAAATATACAATTTGGGTTAAATATTTACACATTAAGGGAAGGAAGGAAAGGATAGTGGAATCGATTTCAACATTCGTTAATTACAATTTTTTGCACATTAATGAGAAAGAACTGTTTTCTGAACATGTTTCCTTCTTAACAGGGGCGTCGTTTGGGGGTGGCAAGGGGGGCACTTGCCCCCCCCCAATAATGCGGAGAAAAAATATTATACATCCCATGCCCTTTGACTATCCAGATATGGACCCCTCTTGCCCCCCTCCAATAAAAATTTCGGAGATTCGCCACTGCTTCTTAATAGCCCAAATTCTAAGCTTATATCAATAATAGAAACAATATGGTCGTTGATTCTAGGTTACTTAATGCACCTGGTGTGGTGTGGCTTTTGTACCAAGGCGTAATATCAAACTTAACAATGAACACCTTTTTAACCTTAAAACCATATTTTGAGAAACATAATAAACACACAAAAATTTATTTTGGAAATGTACATCATAGGCAGCGCAATAGCGCTGCCTAAGTAAAGGACGATGTTGGCACAATGTATTTTTTTTTTCCTTTAGACCAGGGCACTTCGTATCGAAGGACTTATCGTAGAAACTTCGAAATGTGCTCATTCGATTGGAAATCAGAATGGCTAGTGCCCTTTTTAATAGTCGAAAGTGATTGGAAGGCAACTAACACCCCTTCAACGCCCACCATTTCCCCAAACACATCCAATCAAAATTAAAAGATAGCCATTTTGTTCAACGTAGTTGATTTCCAGATAGAAATTATGTTTTTGAGAAGGACACTTCCCCTCCCCCCCGCAGCCCTCAGGGTAAGGGTTGTAAGTTATGCCCTGGGGGCATATAATGTTTTTATAGAAAGCTTAGTCGCAGAAACTTCAAAAAGGGCTAATTCGATTGGAAATTCAAAGGGCTAGTGCCCTTTTTAATAGTCGAAAGTGATCGGAGGGCAACTAAAGCCTCGAAAGTGATTGTAGGGCAACTAACCCCCCTCTCACGCCCACCTTTTCCCCAAACACATCCAATCAAAATTTTGGGATGACCAATTTTGTTCAACGTAATTGAAAGTTCTGGAAATTAGGTCTTTGAGGATGACAACCCCCCAGCCCTCAGGGCAAGGGTTGTAAGTTATGCCCTGGGGGCATATAAGGTTTTTTAGAGAAAGCGTTTTCGTAAAAATTTCAAAAAGGGCTCATTCGATTGGAAATTGAAATGGCTAGTGCCCTTTTTAATAGTCGAGAGTGATTGGAAGGCAACTAACACCCCTTCCACGCCACCATTTATCCAAACACACCCAATCAAAATTTTGAGATAGCCATTTTGTTCAACGCAGTTGAAAGTTCTGAAAATCATATCTTTGAGCAGAACACTCCCCCCCCCCCAAAGTCTTCAGGGAAAGGGTTATAAGTTATGTCCTGGTGGCATATAAGGTTTTTATTGAAAGTTTTGTCGTAGAAACTTGAAAAAATGCTCATTCGATTGGAAATTTAAAGGGCTAGTGCTCTTTTTAATAGTCGAAAATGATTGGAGGGCAAATAACCCCCTCTCACGCCCAACTTTTTCCCAAACACATCCGATCAACATTTTTAGATAACCACTTTGTTCAACGTAGTTGAACGTTTTGGAAATTAGGTCTTTAAGGAGGACACCCCCCCCCCACCCACAGCCCTCAAGTCAAGGGTTGTAAGTTTTGCCCTGGGGGCATATAAGGTTTTTATAGAAAGCGATGTTGTAGAAACTTCAAAAAGGGCTCATTCGATTCAAAATTGAAAAAGCTAGGGACCCTTTTAATAGTTGAAAGTGATTGAAGGGCAACTAACCACCCTCTCACACTCACCATTTCCCCAAACACAACCAATCAAAATTTTGAGATATCCATTTCTTTCAACGTAGTTGAAGTTCTGGAAATTCGGTCTTTGAGGATGATAGCCCCCTCAGAACCCCCAGGGCAAGGGCTGAAAGTTGGGGGCATACCCAACAGGCATACCTCCTGGGGACATAGAAAGTTTTTATAGGAAGTTTTGTTGTATAAACTTCAAAAAGGGCTCATTTGATTGAAAATTGAAAGGGCTAGTGATTGAAAAGTGAATGGAGAGCAAAAGAACCCCCCTCTCACGCCCACCATTTCCCCAAACACGATCAATCAAAGTTTAGAGATAGCCATTTTGTTCAATGTAGTTGAAAGTTCTTCTGGAGATTATGAGCCCCCCCCCCAGAGCCCCCAGGGCAAAGGTTGCAAGTTATGCCCTGGGGGCATATAAGGTTTTTATAGATAGTATTGTCGTAGAAACTTCAAAAGGGACTCATTCAATTGAAAATTAAGAGGGCTAGTGCCCTTTTTAATAGTCGAAAGTGATTGGAGGGCAACTAACCCCCCTCTCACGCCCATCTTTTCCCCAAACAGATCCAATTACAATTTTGAGACAGCCATTTGGTTCAACGTAGCTGAAAGTTCTGGTAATTAGATCTTTGAGGATGACACCCCCCACACATAGCCCTCAGGGCAAGGGTTGCAAGTTATGCCCTGGGGGCATATAAGGTTTTTATAGAAAGAGTTGTCGTAGAAACTTCAAAAAGGGCTCATTCGATTGGAAATTGAAAAGGCTAGTGATTTTAATAGTCGAAAGTGATTGGAGAGCAACTAACCCTCCTCTCACGCCCACCATTTCCCCAAACACATTCAATCAAAATTTTGAAATAGCCATTTTTTTTTCAAAGTAGTTGAAAGTTCTGGAAAGTATGTCTTTGAGGATGACGACCCCCCCCCCAACAGCACTCAGTGCCAGGGTTGTAAGTTATGCCCTGGGAGCATAAAAGGTTTTTATAGAAAGGGATGTTGTAGAAACTTCAAAAAGGGCTCATTCGATTGGAAATTGAAAAGGCTAGTGATTTTAATAGTCGAAAGTGAATGGAGAGCAACTAACCCTCCTCTCACGCCCACCATTTCCCCAAACACATTCAATCAAAGTTTTGAGATAGCCAATTAAGAGGGCTAGTGCCCTTTTTAATAGTCGAAAGTGATTGAAGGACAACTAACCCCCCTCTCATGCTTACCATTTCCCCAAACAAATCCAATCAAAATTTTGAGATAGCCATTTTGTTCAACCTAGTTGAAAGTTCTGGAAATTAGGTCTTTGAGGATGATAACCCCCCTCAGATCCCTCAGGGCAAGGGTTGTAAGTTATGCCCTGGGGCATATAAGGTTTTTTATAGAAATTGTTGTCGTAGAAACTTCAACAAGGGCTCATTTGATTGGAAATTGAAAGGGCTAGTGCCCTTTTTAATAGTCGAAAGTGATTGAAGGGCAACTAACCCTCCTCTCACGCCAACTATTTCCCCAAACACATTCAATCAAAGTTTTGAGATAGCCATTTTGTTCAACGCAGTTGAAGGTTCTCGAAATTAAGTATTTGAGGATGAAAACCCCCCAGAGCAAAGGTTGTAAGTTATGCCCTGGGGGCATATAAGGTTTTTATGGATAGCGTTGTCGTAGAAACTTCAAAAGGGGCTCATTCAATTGGAAAATAAGAGGGCTAGTGCCCTTTTTAATAGTCGAAAGCGATTTGATGGTAACTAGCCCCCTCTCACGCCCACCATTTCCCCAAACATATCCAATCAAAATTTTGAGATAGCCATTTTGTTCAACGTAGTTGAAAGTTCTGGAAATTAGGTCTTTGAGGATGATAACCCCTTCCTCCACAGCCCTCAGGGCTAAGGTTGTAAGTTATGGCCTGGGGGCATATACCGTTTTTACAGAAAGCATTGTTGTAAAAATTTCAAAAAGGGCTTATTTGATTGGAAATTGAAAGGGCTCTTGCCCTTTTTAATAGTCGAAAGTATTTGGAAAGAGAATCCCCCCCCCCAAGCCCATCATTTCCTCAAACATTTCCGATCAACATTTTTGTATGGTCATTTTGTTCACCATAGTTTAAAAGTGTGAAAATTATGTCACTGAGGATGACAATCCTCCCCCCATAGCCCTCAGGACAAGGGTCTTAAGTTATGCCCTTGGGGTATAAGGTTTTTATTGAAATTTATGTCGTAGAAGCTTCAAAAAGGGCTCATTTGATTGGAAATTGAGAAGACTAGTGCCTCTTTTAGAAAGTGATCAAAGGGCAAATACCCCCCACGCCCATAATTTCCCCAAAGACTTCCAATCAAAATTTTGAGATATCCGTTTTGTTCAGCGTATCAGAACGGTCTGCAAATTATGTCTTTGAGGATAACAAAACCCCCAGTCCTCAGGGTAAGGGTTGTAAGTTATGCCCTGGGGACATATAAGGTTTTTATAGAAAGTGTGGTCATATGAACTTCGGAGGGGGCTCATTGGATCGATAATCAGACGCTCTAGTGTTCTTTTTAAGAGTCAAAGTGATCGGAGGGCAGCTACCCCTCCACCACACACACACGCGGCGTACTGTCCCGAAATGCATCTAATAGAAATTTCGAGATAGCTATTCTATTCAAAATGGTCTAAACATCATATAAGACGGCCTTTGGGGTTGGAACAATCCCCAGAAATTAGGAGCAAGGGTTATAAGCTATGCCCAGAGGTATTTAAGATTTTATTGAATGGATGGTTGTTTAACTTTAGAAGAGGCTCAGTCTTTCTCCCATAAAAAGACTATGTCAATATAAAACGAACAGAATGTATTAAAAAAAAACTTTTTCAACAAAATAAGTTTTTAAAAAAAGTAAAGAACTTCATTAAACCAAAATGAACAAACATAGAATCAAATAATCTACCAAGAATACAGCTACCACAAATCAGTATCAATAAATAAACGAAACCCATAACAAACAGAAATCAAAATAAATAAGAGTAAAACTCAAAACGAGCAGAAATTAATATGAGTAGATGTTTTCACTTTTCTAACTTTAAGAAATCAAAAATCAATTAAGGTTTTAAGGAAAAAATGTCAGCATATGTATATTAAACTGACAATGCAGATTTTTTTTAGTAAATTCATTTGAATTTTTTTCAATAAAGTAAAAATTATATTCTGGCTTTTAGAAAGCTTGGAGTTTAGAACCCTACTCATATTAATTTCTGCTCGTTTTGAGTTTGACTGTTATTTATTTTAATTTATGTTTGTTTTGTGTTTCATTTATTTATTGATAGTGATTTGTGGTAGTTGTATTCTTGGCAGATTATTTGATTCTATTTTTGTTCATTTTGGTTTAATGGAGTTCTCTACTTAAAAAAAACTTATCTTGTTGAAAAAGTTTTTTTAATTAATTCAGTAAAGAAGGCATCTATCTTCCTAACTTTTCTGTTCATGAAGACAGTTAATGACATCTTGGGCTTTATAATACTAGAAGAAAAATTATTTATGCCTTACGCCAAAAATGGGAGCACACACGCTACCCCAAAAAGGCTTTCATTCCTCTTCAAGGCGCCACTCCAGACACTTTTCAAGACTTCTACAATTTTGACGTACAAAAAAACGAAGATAAAAGACCAAGACAAAAAAAAATGAAGAAATAAAAAGCAAAACAGCAACGGGATAATTTTCAGCCAATGAAAAAAAGAATCAAAGCAAAGCGATATATCAGCAAGAATATTCTCCAAGCCATCTTCAGTTCTTATGCCGGTCACACGGAAAATGTTTACATTTAATTATGTGCATTCTTCCTTAAAAGTAATCAGGTTATTCCTTTGCAGGCCAGAGAAAAACGAAAAACCTTAGGTTTTTCTAGAGCATAAGTCAAGCCAGAAATCCCATCGTACCTAAAGCAAAACCAGACGGAAAACCAATGGTTTTTTGCAAAAACCATCGGTTTCTCCCATTCGTATGAATTAGGCATTAAGAATGCAAAAGAAAAACAACCCCTTGAGCCAGTAATAGATAACTGTTTCTCAAGTATGGTTCATATTCCTGGGTGTTTAAAGAAGGCGGAGGGTACAGGAGGAGTTTTCATCAGCAATTCTACCACAGGTAGCTTAAAGCAGCAATGCCAGTGTAGTACGTATTTTATAAATTTTTCTCATTTCATTTAAAATCCTTGCTTATTTTGTCTTAAGCTGAATAATAACTTATAAAATTACTACAGAAAAAAAAGAAATGAAAAAAGAAACTAACTGTCAAATACAATTTCCTTTGAAAGAAAGAAACTAGCCACTGGAAGAAGAAGAATACTAAAAATGTACTTTAGTGGCACCAATAGTATGTCTCTGTCGGCTTCCATTCAAAGATTCTGGAAAAAATAAATCTTGGTGTCAAAAAACAAAGTAGCTAAAAACATGGATAAAATACTTTTTACTTTCTAATAAGCTTTGTACTATTTGACACCATTTTCGAAAGCCAAGAACATATATAAATATTTGTTTCGGTGAATGTGGTCAATATTTTTTTTTTTTTTTTTAATGTCAAAAACAACAGATATTGAAACAACATAAGTTACAACTAAGTCAAATCATAACACAAGTCGAATTAAGTTATAAATCAACTCAAAATGATAATCATAAATTTATCCCTTGGGAGGGGTAGGGGGTGTCCAATCTTTCAAAAATTCTCCTCGACTGAAGAGTGCAGACGCCAGTGCTTCCATTTCTACTATATTTTAGATTAAACTGCTTTATTTTGAATGTTTCTCCTCTAATATTTTTAGACCTACTTTAGTATTTTATTTCTACTTTAAATTTAGATTTTCCACTTTTTTCCTTGCCGAGCCTATGAATTTTTTTTACGGAAATAGGAATTTTGAATACAACGGCGGGATTTCGGCAAAAGCGATTGACAAAACGTTCTTGTTTTTTGTCGGACTTGGATAGACCCGCAAAATTTGAAACAAAATAACCAACGGGGAAGGACTGAATGTTTGATTTTTGGAACTGGGTGACATCCATCAAGACGCCAAGTGGAGTGCTTAAGTTCACTAGCATTCTTCATGTCATTCGGTTTATTTTTGGACTTCCCTGCTCAAATATTGTTGTGAAAGACTTCAGCGTTCTAAAACAGTAAAAAATGAAAAGAGGAACGGGCTCAAAAACGTAGCTTTGGCTGCCACGATTTCTGTCAAGTATGGGATGAAGCGTAAAGGCCCCCCTACGTTCACCGAGAGTTCAAAGAAAAAAATGAAGTCTGTGAAATCCAATGCGACTGCGTCCCAATGCGTCGCTTTTTTAGGCATTGGGAAAGACGATGGGGATGGTGACGACAACGCTGACTTGGGGTATTAATCTTAGTATTTGGTGTTTTCTCTTAAATCTTATTTTTTTGGTAATTCTCATTAAATTTTTCCGAATACAAATTAAAGTACGTCTACATTTGGCATTTTCTGGAAAACTGGGAGGCAGGTAGCAGTCTACTGTCTACACTAGTTAAAATCGAATAATTCAAAAGATAAAAATGCAGGCGCTGTCCTTAAATCAAGCTTTAAGTGATTCATTTTTCCTACTATACTCTGCTTCAAATCAACAACTCAATATAAAAAAAAGTCAAAACAAAAATAATGCGTGAAAAAGCGACCGGTTGGATATCATTCATGCCAATCCTTCGTACAAATTCAAATAAAAACGAGGGTGTTGCAAAAGCAGTAATAGAGAAAGAAAATAATGGCAAAGAAAAACGAATAAATAAAATATATTGATATGGTCCAGAATGTGAGATCTGGACCCGGAATCTATAAATCAAAACCGAACTTAACTAGTCAATAAATACAAAGCATTGTTTTAAACGTCAAAAGAAGATATTTTGGTACACGTAAAAGGTCTTGAGTTGCAAAATAAGTCGTCTTGAACAAATGCTATTAGCCTAAAAGTCAGCCTAATAAGTCTTTACTTGTAACTTGGAAAGAAGTCAGAAAATGGGGAAACTTTTAGGGATTTTCCACCAGCCTTTTAGGGATTGAAAAAATTTAAGTGGAAACACTGGTAATATAGCGTAAAAATCAATTTTGTTAACATTTGTTCAAACAGTAAGCACGATAACATACTTACTTCCGGATTGTGTTCTACTATAATTCTACTCTTTTTTTGGCACTTAAATACTTTATTCCCACATTAGTGGAATGGAAGCACTGGCAGACGCATTATAAAAACAACAAACAATACCTTCAAGACTTATTTTCTGTTATAAATTATTTCCTCGAACTGTAACTAACGTTCTACATCAGGAACGAATAATTTAAACGTGTGTTTCTAGATGTTTTGCTCTGTACATACTCAAGTTGAAAACTACAAACTTATTGCAACAGCCATGTGCAGAATATTCTTTATCAATGGTTTATTGATGCCGTTTTCCCAAGTATTTCTAAACAAGCATATGTCACCCCAATTCCCAAGTACAAGGCCCCCAAATATTACTGATTAAGGCCAATCTCAAAAACTCCGACTCTTTCACAAGTGTTTAAAAGTTTTATTTTTGAATGTTTATTTGATGACATAAAAGATAAAATAGATTCTACGCAATTTGGATTTAGACCAGACTCAGTATTGTTCATTATGTAGTTGTAATGTTGGACACCATCCTTATTAGAAAAAGATTGGGCCATATGTTGAAGCATTCTTCACAGACCTAGCTCAGTCTTTTGACGGTCTCAACCATAATGAAGTAGTGCAAGTCACGTCCATTTTTTGTAAGTGTGCTAGCTAGTTTTCTTTTTAAAATATCTCGATTTGTCTAACTCCCAGATCATGATCCATTTGAATTTTTAAAGATTTTTGTAGTTTACTACAAGCGACTAAATTAGACTCATGTTTATTTCTTATTGATTTTAACTGTATTTTAACAACAATTCGTGAACGTTGACGACTTTACTGCCTTAGCACTGAGACTAAACCTTCTGAATATGGAACAAACTGACTTAATGAGAATATTTTTCGAATTAAAGCTGAATTAGGGCAGGTAAAACTGATGGTCAATAAGACTAAGAGGTCTTCTACAACTTTTTTCTTACTAAAGATTCATAGCTACACTTCCTATTATGCAATACTACTGACGTAAAAAACAGTAAAAATGCTTAAAATACTTTTGGGTGAAGATTTAAGATGGAATTTGCATGCTGACTAAAAACTGCTACTACTACTACTAACAACTCACAGCAGCACCAAGCCACCTGAGGCTAACACAGCTATACACTCTCCTCCTCCATCACACCCTCGGCAATATGTGATCCTTCATCCACACAACATGCCCTAGCCACCTCAACCTTTCTTTCATTATAGCCCTAGAGAGCAGTATTGAACCACATTTTTTGTACAGCTTATTGTTTGAAATATGGTCAGTCAGCTGGGTACCCAGAACAATCCATAAACAATTTCTCTGGAAAACACCTAGCAAATATTCATCCGCTTTTGGGAGCGCCCATGCTTCAGAGCTATATTTGACCACTGTCTTCACTGTAGCTTCTAATATTCTAGTCTTGGTTTGCAGACTTACCTTCCAATTCTTCCCAACTTTTTTTAACTTTGAAAAAAACACTCTGAGCCTTGGCTATTCTACTTTTAACATCTTCACTGCTTCCACCATCTTTACTAATAAAACTATCAAGGTAAGTGAAGCTGCCCACCTGACCAATCTTTTCATTACCCAACGTCACCATTTCATCTTCACTTATTCCTAGTCTTAGTGACTTAGACTTCTTAACATTAATTATCAAACCTATTCTAGCACCCTGAACTTGCAAAATCTCTAAAAGTTCATTCATTTTGCTCATACTTTCATCTAGGATGCTTAAATCATCAGCATAATCTAAGTCCACAAGACTTTTTCCTCTCCATTTTTACATTCTTTTTCTGATCTCCAGAGATTTGGAATGCCAACTAGGGTTTTGAACTCTATATGCTTCAGTAATATTAGACCTTTTGTTGAATATGCGTTTCCAGCTTGGCATCAAAGGCTGACGAGACATCAATCAGACAGACTTGAGATGGTACAAGCAAGAGCTTAAAAATTCGTACTCTAACGGGACCAGTGTCAGTCCTGATACCACTAGAGTAAGTGACGCAGCTTAGTGTGTCACACGAGCTCTCTTTAATGTGCTATGGATTCTTTGAGTTCTGCCATCACAAGTATTTGGGTTGTAGATTTGCCACAGCAATGGACAGGATGGATACTACAAGTTTACTACCTGTGGAAATTAGGTACCACAATATTTGGCCCACAGTCTGTGCCACCAATATTTTACATATATCTTTGGAGGAATAAGGGCTCTTCAGTATGTATTGCAATGACGGTAAACTCCAAATACTCTCTTCCGAGTCCTATCAGTGTTCAGGGAAAATAATCAATAATAATTGTAGAAAGTATAACTCACGTTTACTGATCAGCATGTCAAATCCAACACTCTACAACTCTAAAGACAAACTCGGATTATTGGCTCCAAACCACAGCACAAGTATATATATGAACAGGAGCAAAAATTCCTATACTCTCCCCTAAAGATTTTTAAAGACATCAATCTGGACCTCTCTTCATGACTACAACTCTTCATGCATGCACAATGACAAATGTTTAGCGCATTAAAATGGGCTTATGCTGTGATCTGACTGAATGCCAAGAGCCAACTGAAATTATTGCTCTGATGTGCAGAGGGAAATCCTTTTCTGAATGCTTTAATCTGGATCATTTTTAAAGAAACTTTTTGCTACTGTTCATATATATACTTATGCTTTGCTCTAAACACAAACTAACTCAAAAAAGTATATAGAGATAGAAAGTGAGGTTCCCTCTGATGCAGCCCAGTGTATATGCAGCCAATAATAGCAATGAAATCTTAAAATTCAAACTGCAGTAGAGCCCAACCAATATTATTGGGCCAATATGAGGGTCAGTGTCATTATTGGATATTGGAAAAAAAATATTGGTTATTGGCTGATATTTTTTTCATGTGCATCTTGTCCAGAAGCAATACTGTCGTGTGTCAACAGCTTGGAAAATCTACCTATTTTCCTTGGAAATTTAGCCTATGTTTCCACATTTGTTGGAATATTGGACGATTTTGTCTATACATCCTTTAAATCCCTCCTCCAAAGTTAAGACTCTAGCTGCACCACTGTATTCAGTGTACCTAGCATGAACTCGTTAGCAAGAGACCATATCATATGAGTGTAAAGTAAAGTTTTCACATTAATATGTGAATGATTGAAATTCAAAGTCCTGCTTTTGAAATTTGAGTTTTGAATAATCAATTTCAATAAATATCTTACACTTCTTTCAATCAGATTTACATGTATTTGTATTTATGTAACTAAACCTGCTTTTTTTATTAATTTTGTTTCTTATTTGCCCCTTCGGTAAATATCTAACATTTTGTTTGTGGGCTCAGAAGCTGCTGATCAGAAAAGGTGACAAAAACAAAACGACTCTTGTATATGGCCTAATTTTTGCAATATACACGTGAATTATTGAGGTTGTTCTTTGGTGTGTAATAGACCAGGAAGAAACATATGAGTATGAATATGGGCAGAGAATGGGGGTTTAAACTTTAAGTTTTATTCAAAGGGAAATTTATTGGCCAATTATATTGGTATCATATTGGTAGGAAACTGATGTATCAGTATTGGTACCAGACCTCAAAAATCCATATTGGTTGGGCCCTAATTTAAAGTGTCCATAAATTAAGAATCAATGACCCATGATTCAGTTAGCCAATGTGATGACTCACAGAAATTTAATGTGAAGCTAATTTATTTCCTTGTAAAGAAGAAATTATTATGTCCAATAAGAGAGTCATACTTACTCCCAACATTTACCCATGCCATTTAAACAGTTTTGCCTCTCAGTTACATGGACTATCTGTCTTGGCCTTTTTTCCTACAATTAGCCATGTTATTTCCTACAATTAATTAGTATATTTTAACTGCCACTGAAAACAGGCTAGCTTCTAAGAGAATTTAAAGTCTAAATAAAAATATTCTTACAGATAAATCTATATATAAGAGAAAAGGGAATTTATCATAGGGAGCACAGTAGTGCTGCCTAAGTAAAGAACAATGTTGGCACAATGTATTATTATTTTTTTTTTTTTTTTGGGGGGGGGGGGTTTATACCAGGGCACTTTGTATAGAAGTAGTTGTTGCAGAAACTTCAAAAAGGGCTCATTCAACTGGGAATTGAGAGGGCTAGTGCCATTTTTGATAGTCACAGTGATTGGAGGGCAAATAGACCCCCCCTCACAACCACAACTTCCCCAAACACTCCCAATCAAAATTTAGAGATAGCCATTTTGTTCAAAATAGTTGAAAGGTCTGGAAATTTTGTCTTTGAGGATGAAACCCCCCCCCCCTCACTGCCCTCAGGGCAAGGGTTCAGTGGATGGGTAATCAAAAGCTCTAGTGGCCTTTTTAAGAGTCAAAGTGATCAGAGGGCAGCTATCCCCCACACACGCATGTCATATTTGTACTAATTATTGTACTTGTGTTATGTTTGGTGTACCATGTCCTATGATATGATGCCTTGTCTTGGTATATGTTAAGTCTGGAGTGAGAGTTAGCTTAAAGGCATAGGCTAATGTATACCTTCTGTCAGGCCCTGGCCTGGAGAGCTTCCTTGAGGTGGAAATGGAGGTTTGGAATAATGCATCTATAACATGTCAACATAAGCAAGTAAGGAACATAAGATCACTAAAACATAAGTTTAATAAAGTGACCTACAGGTTACAATAGGCTTTATGATACTAGATGAATCCAATATGAAATTTGTTAGGTATCTAAGACTGTATTGATAGTAATAAAATCCTTATTTCCTTCCAGTTTGATATTATATACTAAAAAATGGTGACTGCTGACCAAGAGAAAATTTTACCTTAAATTACCTTAAATTGCATGTCCAGCAAGATAAGGTGGTGTTGAGCCTCCTGTAGAAATCTCGCTGTTGGTGTTTCAAGGTTATGATTTGACATCCCAGTTCAGCCTCCATTCAGTGTTAGCCCAGTCTTGATCAACTCCTTTCTTGAATTGGACAGTGGCTTCAGATAGGCTGTTCCAGAGTGGGACAAAACGGACTGAGAAGAACTATTGGCGCTCTCGCTTGATGAAACGGGGGGCCTGCAGCTTCTTGGTGTGTCCTCTTGTGGTAGATAAGAAGGACGAGGGAAAAGACATGACTTAATAGGTCATTTTCTAGCAACTTACAAGTTGCTATTACGTCTCCTCTTTTCCTACTGTATACTAAGGTAGGGAGTTTGAGTAAGGTGAGATGTTCCTTGTAAGATTTGTCTTGGAATGCAGAGATAAGCTTAGTTGCTCTTCTTTGGACACTCTCAAGTACTTTCACATCCATTTTATAGTACAGAGAGGCTAAGGTCATGCCAAATTCTAATTTCTAAATTTTGTTCTAATTTCTTTGAGACAGGAAGCATTTCCAAGCTTGAAAGGAAAATACTTCTATAATTTCTGAATGGAATGCTTTCTTGTTTTTTTTTCTAAAATCCTCATGGTCTTTGTATTACTTTTGAGATTTTCTTCTAAGGTAACTTTTTACTTTTGGATTCCCCTTTTATTTCTTTAAATATTATTGCATGTTATGACACCATTTCCTACCTCATTACACTTGAAAAAGGTATTGAATCTAGAACCATATGGTTCTATAAAATTCTAGTTTAAGGGTTTCTTGCAATCTTGGAAAGCAATTGAGTTAGGGGAATGAAATTTCAGGGATGAATCCAAGGCCAAAAAAAACACCATGGAGAGATATAGCCAAGCTATTATGTCCACCCTTTTCCTATTTCTAGGGCTCGGAACATTGTACACATAACAGGTTTATACTAGTTTAAATTCTTAAAACATGTCTTACCTTAATTTTGAGTTTTCAATCCATTTTATTCAACATAGGTGAAAGGTCTGGAAATTTTGTCTTTGGGGATGATACCCCTCCCCCTTACTACCCTCAGGGCAAGGGTTGGTTGTATAAAAATCAGACAGAGCTCATTGGATGGGTAATCAGAAGCTCTAATGGCTTTTTTAAGAGTCAAAGTGATCAGAGGGCAGCTACACCCCCCCCCACACACACACACACATGTCACATTTGTACTAATTATTGTGCTTGTGTTGTGTTTGGTGTACCATGCCCTATGATATGTCCTTGTCTTGGTATATGTTAAGTCTAGACTGAGAGTCATCTTAAAGGCATAGGCTAATGTATACCTTCTGTCAGGCCTTGGACTGGAGAGCCTCCTAGGGGTGGATATGGAGCTCTGGAATAATGCACCTATAAACATGTCAGAAACCTAAGATCACTAAAAGATAAGTTTAATAAAGTGACTTAAAAGTTACAATAGGCTCTAATGATACTAGATGAATCCAATATGAAATTCATTAGGCATCTAAAACTGCATTGATAGTAATAAAATCCTTATTTCCTTCCCAGTTTGATATCATATACTAAAAAATGGTGACTGCTGACCAAGAGAAAATTTTGTTCTAATTTCTTTGAGACAGGAAGCATTTCCAAGCTTGAAAGGAAAAACTTCTATAATTTCTGAGAGGAATGCTTTCTTGTTTTTTTTTCTGAAATCCTCATGGTCTTTGTATCAATTTTGAGATTGTCTTCTAAGGTAATTTTTTACTTTTGGATTCCCCTCTTATTTCTTTAAATATTATTGCATGTTATGGCACCATTTTCTATCTCATTACACTTGAAAAAGGTACTGAATCTATAACCATATGGTTCTATAAAATTCTAGTTTAAGGGTTTCTTGCAATCTTGGAAAGCATTTGAGTTAAGGGATTGAAATTTTCAGGAATGAAATCCAAGCCCAAAAAATACCCTGGAGAGATATAGCCAAGCTATTATGTCCATTCTTTTCCTATTTCTAGGGTTTGGAACATTGTACACATGATAGGTTTATACTAATTTAAGTTCTGAAAAGATGTCTTACCTTAATTTTGAGTTTTTAAACTCTTTTTCATCAACTTTGGTTTTGAAAATGTAATTCCTATTACTTCAGTAGAATTTTTTTCTAATCTTAGAAATTTTTCGAATTTTTTCAAATTTTAGAAAAGTTTTTTCTAAAATTTAAGAAATAGCTTTACAGATTTTTTAAACCTTATAAATTAGGATATGAGTCAAATTTTATTTCTGATGTAAATGGGAGGTAAGTTTAAACTTTACCCCTATGCCCCTAATGTGCAAATATATACCCTGAATTGGTATATAGAGGTGGGGGTAAAATTCATTTCTGACAAAAATGATTATTATATTTGGAAAGAGCATAAAAAAAGGCATCAAGTGGTATATTCACTTTATTTGTAAGTCAATGATATGATTTGGTAAAAATTTACCATTTCATCTTCTTCTCATGTGGCAGCATGGTTTCAGATATTAATTATCATCTTTAGGGTCCATAAAGGGA
This sequence comes from Artemia sinica, assembly GCA_027921565.1. Classification (NCBI taxonomy): domain Eukaryota; kingdom Metazoa; phylum Arthropoda; class Branchiopoda; order Anostraca; family Artemiidae; genus Artemia; species Artemia sinica. The sequence goes on from CM051270.1 coordinate 29,068,760, forward strand.
TTAAATTTGAATTTCTAAGTAGGCCTAAAACAACTATTAGGCTATATTTGGAAGCAGTAGGCTATACAAAAAGGCTTTGAGTGGTATATTTACCTAATTCATAGCTCATTAAACCAGCATTCACAAGCATGTCTAGCTAGAATCCCATGTTTAGACATGTGTCTAGCCAGAATCTATGTCTAGGCAACAGCTGTTCACATGTCAAATTTGGTGCTTAGCTAAAACTACAAATTTAGTTTCAAATTGTCATTTCTAGCCAATCAACAGAGCTTATGCAGGCAAAACTTTCAAAATTATAATCCCTGTTTTTACTGTCACAAGCTAATGGATGAGATAAGCAAAACAATTGCCTTGGTGTGCATCATTATTATGTCTGGTGTTGCATATTTGCCTAAAATGAAAAAAACAATTAATGAGAAAAACAAAAATTAAATTTCAGTTTACAAATGTAAACAAAAATGATGAAAATAGTGGATCTTGACACATTATGATTGGCTGTAATCGAAAATCCTAGACATTGAGTTCTAGAGTCTAGAACTCAATGTCTAGCCAAGTGCCTTGTCTAGTGTGTCTAGCTAAGCACCAAATTTTACTTGTGAACAGTTGTTGCCTAGACATTGGATTCTGGCTAGACATGGGATTCTAGCTAGACACGCTTGTGAACGCCACTTAATGGAAATATCTCCAAACTCACCATTGAGAGAATCAACAAGCTCTTGAATATGCCTATCATCTAGGTATTAGGCTAGGCCTAAGGGGGGATATTGTCAGGAAGGCTGAATAAGTTCAGGAAAGGAATCTTGTACCGAGATTACTACTTTTAAAGTTGAAAAAATTACTGCCCATTTATTTTAAAAGGACATTACTTTAAACAAAACATTACAGGCATACCTGCTACTACTGAATGTTGCGCCTCTAAAATGAAGTCAAGATTTCGAATTTTAGCAGAAACTTTTAAGCTGCGTTTTAACGTACCGGATTTTGAAGCATTTTTTCGTGGGGTTGATAAAAATCATATAATAATATTTTAATAAGCTAACTGGAAAAGACGGTGACTTGGTGTCTCAGGAAAAAAATCAGTATTACCGCGATTCAGTTGACTCAGGCAAACATTTCTTTCTAAATTATGATAACCCTGAAATCAAATTTTAAGCCTTGTAAACGAACGACGTTTCCAAGTGCAGGAAAACAGAGCGAAATTGAAGCCAATTGTAGAATCAGTAGTTTTCTTGGATTGACAGAACATTGCTCTTCGTGGCCATAGAGATGATGGAGAATTGTTGGAAGAAACGGACCCATTGACAAACTAAGAGAACTTTCGAGAACTTTTAAGGTACTGTGTAAATAGTCGCGACATCACTTTAAAACAGTATTTGGAAAGCTCTGGTGCAAATGCTACTTATATAAGCAAAACAACACAAAATTAATTAATTGAATGTTGTGCTAAAGAGATTCTTAAAGAAATTTTTGCATGAGTTCATTCTGCCAAGTTCTACAGTGTGGTTGTTGATGAAACAACGGATGTGTCACACAAGTCACAACTGAGTATTGTCCTTTGCTACAATTACAATTGCACAAGACGCGAAGATTTCTTTGGTTTTTTAGACCTACACGAAACAAGTTACTTGGACAGCCTTGGAAACTTCGAACCGACCCTTAAAGGGGAAACTCTTGGAAATGCTGTTGGATTTTCTTCGATCTCTTGGGCTAGACTTGGAAAATTTTGTGGGCATAGGCACTGATGGATTTTCTATGATGGTTTCAGAACATTGTGGTGCTGTAAAAGAAGTTAAAAAGTTAGCAAAGAATTCTTTGTGTTGCCAATGTTTTCACCATGCTCTAAATCTTTCCATGCCGAAAACTTCTTCTGTCCAGAGTGTTAGAAACTCCATCGGAGTAATAAAAAGAAACAGTTGCTATTTTTGGTGCTTCTGCAGAGCGCAATTATGTTTTAACCAGAGTAATGGAAGCACAGCTACCTTTGTGAAACGCGCAGGATCGAAAGACAAAATTTCTTAATGAAGTTTGTTGGAGAGCCCCCTAAGATTGTGGAAGCTCTAGAGATCATCAGCGGCTGGGCAGAATGCACAACTGAAGCAAAAGCAAAATCCTTACTGACTGCTGTCACACCCTCCGATCTGGTAGTAACCATATACTCTCTTAGTAACATATCTGGACTGATTTTACCGCTCATTTGGCTATTTCAGAAGAAGAGCTTAGACCTCGCGTCTGCAGCAAGCCATGTTAAAGACCTTCTTACCCAGCTGCAAGTCAAGCGTCGGGAGAGTGAAAGTGATTTAAAATTACTTAGGTCATTGGGCTAATGTTAACCCCAATGAAGAAGCAAAATAAATATTTTTGCCCCCCCCCCCCTCGTTCGATGAACCCACAAGAACGTCAGAAAGGGCCAATTTTTTACATGATCAGCTTAAGGCTCTAATAAGAGGCCTGAAAAGAGCCAAAAGATTCCCTGACTCGTTTCTGATGGATAGGTGGTCATGACTCGAATGAGGCTCATTCGATTGCAATAGAATGAGATCTTTCTTTAAGGTCGAAGTGATATGAAGCATCCAGACTCCATTCGTTCACTTTTCTGCTACCCAACGCTCTCGCCATTGAACAATTATTTGATTCAAGATTTTGATATTGTTTCAAGGTTGAAAGATCTAATAATTACACCCCCCGGGTCAACACAACAACCCCCAAGTTCCAAGAACATTTTTCAAATCAACATTAGAAAAATAAAAAGTTGGTGATATTTTTAGAAACAAATAATCGTAATATAAATTCCTGTCATTCTGCTCCCGTTTGCTTATTTTTCTGCTTTTTTAACTTACTTAGTCATTTCAATTCTGCTCAGAGCAGGTATAGCTCGTGCTCGAGCAGCAGTGTTTTGAATGAGCTATTAAATACATAACTGTGAAATTGTTTAGCCTGTTACCCCTAAAAAAAAAAAGAAACAGAATAAATAATGAGATGCATCCTAAGCATACAAAAAATTGATTTTCCAACTTTTCAGATGGGGAGGGGGGGGTCAAAACCTACGAATAAAATTTTGAGCAAACCAAAAAATGTTTTTGGCCCTTTTTCCACCCGCAATTTTTAATTTTACATTAGGTCCTCTTGATCTAAAGGACCTGTGGCTTTAAGTTTCAAAGCAATCAGGAACAAAAAGGTTATTCACCCAATCTTGCCCCTCCCAAACAAAAGTTTACTCAAAAAAAAGTTTGAACCTATATGATGATTCCTGAATTTTTCAAGCTAGTCCCGCACCAATTCAAACATTCACCCGCTGCATACTATGTTTTTAGTACAATTGACATTCGTGTCATTTGCAGTCCTTGTTTCCCAGGGGATCATATCCCCCAGGCAGATTTGTTGGAGCCTTTTGACTATTTTGAATCGTATGAACTTATAATTTTTGATTGGACGTCCTTCAAGGTTACAAGAAGGGGTAAAAAAAAGTGGATGAGAGGAGCTGATTACCCCTTTAACCTCTTCTGACTCTTAGAAGTGCAATAGAATTTTCAGTTTTCCAATTGAATGAGTCCCCCCCCATCTGACGATTTTTACCCTTTCATCCATTCGCTGGGTCCTGTGACAATAAAAAAATGATAACTAGTATTGCAACCCGTCGTTTTTAACTTCCAGGTGACGCCTACAGAGTTGCCTCCCTAAGTTTGGTAATTTTGGCTACAGTACACTTTTTTTAGGCTTTTGATTTCACCTTGTTTTCACTATTTATTGTTACTTTTGGCTACTATTAATAAATGTCCATGTCTTCGTTTTTTATCAGGAACTTTCTGGGGGATTTTTCTCTCTCATTCTTATAGATTATTGTGGTGTATCAGTTGGAACGCTAACAGTCGCTTCGTCACACCATGGCCTTCGTCATGAATTGTTCCAGGGGTTCAGACACTTTGGAAGTTCCTCTTTACTTACTTAGCAACAAGCTTTGACATGAGACTGCCTGCAGGACGGCACCGTGTATGCCTATCAACAGTGCATAAATTGAGCAGCATTTATTCTGTCGGTCCAGCCTTCTTACGTACAACAACAGTATTGATATGGCAATGAGTAAGTACAATAACTATTGCTTAAGAAACATCTGATAAAATTTTCTTTGCATTTTACATACGGCGATCAGAAAGTCTGGACAAATAGACCTGTCAGCGCCAAGACCCATTAATGCTGTAGCAACTACAACCCGTGAACCAAAGTTACTAGCGACTATACAGCTGCGTGTGGAAGCAACAATAATGAGTGTTCGAAAAATAAAAAGACTCAACTTACCAACGTAAAAGAAAATGAAACACGTAATGTTCTAAGAGCCTTCAAACTGCATTCGAAGCCTTAAATTCTTGACTTCAATGGCATTGACAAAGTTGGCTAAGTGTTCCACACCCCAATTGATACTTAGTCCTGTGACCAGACATTTTTACATCCGCCCCCTCCACCGAGGTAGATGGAGACCCATGAGGACAGATATGAGCCCATGTGACCTTTCCCATCAAGTTCACTTGGACTTAATCTCCCCTTTTAGTATAAATGCTCGACTGAAATTGGCAGGCACCCCCTCCCTCACAGTTTTTTTAAATCAGTTTCCGGATTCTGAAATTCATAGTTAAAACGTTAACTTTTACTTCTGACTAGTTTTTTTTTACGCTACAACACGCTGTTGAGGTGATATATGCTAGCTAGAATGTCGAGGCGGATCTATTACCCTCATTCAGAATTAGTTATTTTCTGAATCCCAAGAGACACGGCAAGAAACTTCGTTTTAATCTTCTAGTCAAGTTTAGCTGATTAGCCCATTCCCCATCTCCCACTAAGTTTAATTGAGATTTTGGCTGATTGAGATCTTGATTTACTTTAATTGAGATTCATTGATTTTTGACGAGGTAACTAAAGTGGCAACCGAGCTAGGTTTAGAAATAACAGTCCCAAGGATAGCGAAAAAGCAAACGAATCGGATTAATTTACCATTCAGTTCACACGTGGAATAGTTGTTCCCCTGTTGGATGCAATGATTTCGGACTTAGAAAGCCGTTTTTCCGTTGAAATGCTAGACATTTTTAATCTCAGTATTTTCTTGCCAATAAATCGTAGGGAAACGAACAAACAGCAATTTGCTAATACGATTCATGACTTGTCAGAGCGATACTGGTCAGTAATGGGTTTCCCCTCCCAATCGGATTGTGAATCTGCCCTGGCAAGAGAAGCGGCAATATTTAAAACTCGGTGGCTTCGTCTGAGAGAAAGCAATGCAGGCACAGGTGGTTCAGTGTTTCAGGCACATACCTCAAACACTAAGGAAAACTTTATAGAAACAGAACTGCGATGCTGATATTTTCCCAAATATTTTAGTGCTCTTGCAGATTCTCATGACCCTACCTGTCAGTGTTGCATCTGTTGAATAAAGTTTTTCTACCCTGAGAAGATCGAAAACATGGCTAAGAAATAAAATAATTGAGGAAAGACTCTCCAGACTTGCCCTTCTTTATGTTCACCGTTCAGGAATGGTCAAGGGTATTAAGATATAACTTTCAGGGAATGGTAGATAAGATATGATATTTATTTCAAAAAATGACTATCACAAGCCCCGAAGGGCCGAATTCGCATTTCGGGGTCATATAATAAAAAAAGACATAGAAATAGAACAACAACTAAAAAACTGGCTAAACAATGCCAAAAACAACAATATCAGAAAGGCAAAGCCATTCATTTGTCTAAAAAACAAAAAGTGTCAAATGTAAGAAAGTTAAAAAGGCACAAATTAAAACAAAACCAAAAAAAAAGTTGAGATAAAAATAGTGTTAAAAAGGTTTAAAAGAGAGTATATAAAAAGGGGAGGGAACGGAAGAGCCAAACGGACACCAGCATGGGTATCACCAGTACAAAAAAAAAGAAAAAAAAGAAAAACTAGTGGTTTATTTGATCAGTAATGAAGGGGACAAAGGTTTTTTTCATATCTGGAGGTTAAACAACGGATGGGGGACAAGATAGGGATGGGTTCAGAAACAGTACGTGGCAGGCGGTGTCTAGATGGGGAGTGTCTTTTGGGAAAAATGTTTTCCGTGCGAGGGTTTATTATTGCATTTTTTGCAAAACGGAGGCACAGCGTTACTCTCCTGTGCTCAAGATGTTAAAGTATGAGCGATGTTAAACTAATGAAACCATGTGTATGCAGGCTGTCAAAAGGGCGTATCTGCAATCTCAGGAAGGGGTCAGTCTACCTGTTAAGTTAAATTAAGTCTATTAATACTGTACGAAGTTGTCACTCGTTTGGTATCTTCAAAAAAGAATGTCCAAGAAAATCTAGTTAAAAATTAATTTATTTGTTTCTTATTCTTTCTTCTGTAGTTGAAGTCTCTAGACTGGTGGATGTTTGTTTGAGCATGAGTTACTTCAGTTGTGTTGATTGTCTGGTATGAAATAGGCGCAAAATAGCAGCTCTCTAGAAAAAGACCTGCTAAACAAAAAGAGATACATTTTTAGATTACTAATTGTCGCTCTTTTTATGGTTGAGGTCGAGTTTGTGATGATTCGCCTTCTGATGTTCCCATAGATAGAATTGGGATTTATGTCAAAATTATAGAATACACTGAAACAAAGAAATTCTTGCTTTATAGTATCCGGTATATTTGCGAGGTATATTAATCAGAATATCATGCATCCTTCCATCATTATTCTCATTTGTTATTCATTTAAAATAGTATTTTTTTTTTTAAATCCAATTTTCAACACAATCATTCAGGATTATCTGGATGTCTTCGAATCTTCACAGCAGATACCTGTTACATAATGGGTGAAAAAGTGCAAAAAAATATATTATTAGGGTTATTTATGGTCCACCAGGGGTTGGTAAAGTCTGGTTAAAGATTATTATGTTGATAAAGAGCATGAAACAAGGAATCAAACGGCAGTACTTCTATTTTGTCAAGATGTTTCCTTCTGGAGATCCGGCATTCTGAAATCTGTAACTCAAGTCACAGATTCAATACCTTTACCTTTAGTTTAATATCATGCGTTACTCCTCTATTTAGTTTGTGACTTCGGGGATCATTGATGTGGGATATGGGATTTATTTGTTCGTTTTTTTGTTTTTTGTTTTTGTTTTCGTATTTCTCTTATTTTTTTCTGACCTGTTCCTTCCTGGACAAGGAACCATGCAGGGAAGACTAAATTGAAGTTATTTTGTCGTAAATTGTATTGTTAAATGAATGAACTCTGAATCCCGAACTCTCAAATTGAACAGAATCAACATGGATTACCTGCATCCAGGTTGTTAAAAAGGCGTGTCTGACATAGCTCTTCAGTTGGTAAAGGTATTAAGATGAAACTTTAATGGGATGTTTAACTAAACGAAAAGACACCATGCACTGTGTTATAAACAGAAAATATCCACAAGTTCAAAAAATAAAGAATGGGTTTAATCTTTATGAATCCCGATTAAAGCTTCATTTTTACTTGACGTTTCACAAAATTAACTATGTGCCGTTTTGACAGTTTGAATTCTTCCTTTTTGTTGTAGTAGTAGCAGTAGTAGTGGTAGTAGTAGTAGCAGTACAACTAGTCGTAGCTGTAAAAGAAGCAGGCAGAGTCACGGTCACAATCGTAATTTTAGTAGTAGTAATACCAGTCACAGCTGTAAGCAAGAAACGGTTCTATTCATGTCTATCACTTTTGGATGCTTAACAACTGCAAATCAAATACCATTTCATTCAACACTTTTCTATCGTTTTTGGGTCAACTTTCTCTATGAATAATGGTTGGTTAAAATTTATTCAAACGGCAAAAATAAAAAACAATTTAACTTTCTAAGAAAATGGTTTTAAGATGTTTTTAACTTATTTTTACTAAACTATAGTTATTATCGTATCACAAATAAATTTAACCCCAGCAACTAAAAACTCAGGTTTCAGTTTATTTCGTTTTTTTTACCTTAAACATCTCTTTTTATGATATTTCAACGCTGAAGTGTTGACAGGAAAAAAAAGACATCACTGCATCCGATTTGAAAGTAGTAATCCTTGTTCCTAAAAATACGGGATTGTAATTCTTCTAAATGGAGCTTTCGGCTATGGTGATTTCAGTTTCAATCTGACACCATTTTTATAGATTTTCGATTTTTTTTTTTTAATTCCCGCAAATTTGTTTTCACATGAACTATTATCATAAATATGAGATATGAGATATACATTTATCATACGCAGCGCAATCGCGCTGCCTAAGTAAAGAGCGATGTTGGCTCAATGTATTATTTTTTTTTGTTCTAGACCAGGGCACTTCGTATCATAGGAGTTGTCGTAGAAACTTCGAAAAGGGCTCGTTCGATTGGAAATTGGAGTGGCTTGCGCCTTTTTTAATAGTCGAAAGTGATTGGAAGGCAACTAACACCCCTTCCACACCCACCATTTCCCCAAACACATCCAACAAAAATTTTGAGATAGCCGTTTTGTTCAGCGCAGTTGATTTCCAGATAGAAATTATGTTTTTGAGTAGGACACTCCCCCACAGCCCTCAGGGCAAGGGTTGTAAGTTATGCCCTGGGGGCATATAAGGTTTTTATAGAAAGTTTGGTCGTAGAAACTTCAAAAAGGGCTCATTCGATTGGAAAATCAAAGGGCTAGTGCCTTTTTTAATAGTGAAAAGTGACTGGAGGGCAACTAACCCCCTCTCACGCTCACCTTTTCCCCAAACACATAAAGTCAAAATTTTGAGATAGCCATTTTGTTCAACCTAGTTGAAAGTTCTGGAAATTAGGTCTTTGAAGATGACAACCCCTCCCCCCAGAGCCCTCAGGGCAAGGGGTGTAAGTTATACCCTGGGAGCATATAATGTTTTAATTGACAGCGTTGTCGTAGAAACTTCAAAAAGGGCTCATTCGATTGGAAGTTGAAATGGCTAGTGCCCGTTGTAATAGTTGAAAGTGTTTGGAAGACAACTAAAACCCCTTCCACGCCCACCATTTATCCGAACACATCCAATCAAAATTTTGAGATAGCCATTTTGTTCAAAGTAGTTGAAAGGTCCGGAAATTATATCTTTGAGGATGACACTCCGTCACAGTCCTCTGGGCAAGGGTTCTAACTTATGCCCTGGGGGCATCTAAGGTTTATTGAAAGCTTTGTGGCAGAAACTTGAAAAAGGGCTCATTTGATTAGAAACTCAAAGGGCTAGCGCCCTTTTTAATAGTCGAAAGTGATTGGATGGCAACTAGCCCCACTCTCACGCCCACCTTTCCCCCAAACACATTCAATACAAATTTTTAGATAGCCATTTTGTTCAACGTAGTTAAAAGTCTTAGAAATTAGGTCTTTGAGGATGATAATTCCCTTAGAGCCCTCAGGGCAAAGGTTGTAAGTTATGCCCTGGGGGCATATAAGATTTTTTATAGATAATGATGTTGTAAAAACTTCAAAAAGGGCTCATTCGAATGGAAATTGAAAGGGCTAGTTCACTTTTTAATAGTCAAAAGTGAGTGGAGGGCAACTAACCCCCCTCTCACGCCCACCATTTCCCCAAACACATCCAATCAAAATTTATAGATAGCCATTCTGATCAAAGTAGTTAAAAGTCTTGGAAATTAGGTCTTTGAGGATGATAACCCCCTCAGAGCCTTCAGAGCCAGGGTTGCAAGTTATGCCCTTGGGACATTTAAGGTTTTTATAGATAGTGATATAATAAAAACTTCAAAAAGGAATCATTCAATTGGAAATTGAAAGGGCTAGTGCCCTATTTAATACTCGAAAGTGATTGAGGGGTGAAAAACCCCCCTCTCACGCCCGCCTTTTCCCCAAGCACATCCAATCAAGATTTCGAGATATCAATTTTGTTCAACAGAGTTGAAAGTTTTGGAAATTATGTCCTTTAGGATGATAACCCCCCCCCTCCAAAGCCCTCAGGGTAAGGGTTTTTAGTTATGCATATAAGGTTTTATAGAAACAGTTGTCGTAGAAACTTCAAAAAGTGTTCATTCGATTGGAAATTAACAGTCAAAAATTTCGATTCAATTATCAAAAGCGATTGAAGGAAAACTAACACCTATCCACACCCACCATTTCTCTAAAAACATCCAGTAAAAATTTGATATAGCCATTTATTCAACGTATTTGAAAAGTTCGGAAATCATGTCTTTGAGGATGACAAAGAGCATAACTTACAGAAGGGTTGTGAGTTTTGCCCTGGGGGCATATAAGGTATTATAGAAAGCGTTGTCGTAGAAAACTTCAAAAAGGGCTCATTCGTTTGGAAATTGAGAGGGCTAGTGCACTTATTAATAGTCAAAAGCGATCGGAGGGCGAGTGCCCCCCATAACCATCATTTCCCCAAACACTTCCGATCAAAATTTTGATACACCAATTTTTTTAATGTTGTTGAAGGGTCCGGAAATTATGTTTTTGAGTATGACAACCCGTCACAGCCCTCAGGAATAAGGTTGTAATTTATACCCTGGGGGCTAATAATATCATATTGAAAATGTTGTCGTAAAAACTTCAAAAATGGCTCATTCGATTGGAAATTGAGAGGGCTATTACCCTTTTTAATAGTCGAAAGTAATCAGAGGGAGAATCGCCTCACCACATCATTTCCCCAAACATTTCTGATCAAGATTTTGATATAGCCATTTTGTTCAACATAGTTGAAAGGTCTAGAAATAATGTCTTCGAGGATGACAACCTCTCCCAATAGCCTTCATGACAAGGGTCGTAAGTTATGCCCTTGGGCATATAACGTTTATAGAAAGTTTTGCCGTAGAAGCTTCAAAAAGGGCTCAATCTATTGGAAATTGAGCTGACTAGTGCCTTTTTTATTAGTCGAAAGTGATCGGAGAGCAAATTTCTCCCTCCACGCCTATCGTTTCCCCAAACACTTCCAATCAAAATTTTGATATAGCCATTTTGTTAAGCCTGTCAGAAAGGTCTAGAAATTATGTCTTTGAGGATAACAAATCCCCCAGCCCTCAGGGCAAGGGCTGTAAGTTATGCCCTTGGGACATATAGGGTTTCTATAGAAAGTGTGGTCATAGAAACTTCGAAGGGGGCTCATTGGATTGGTAGTTCGACGCTCTAGTGCTCTTTTTAAGATGAAAGTCATCAGAGGGCAGCTATCCTTTGCCCCTACACACACGTCATACTGTCCCGAAATGCGTCTAATAGAAATTTAGGAATACCGATTCAATTCAAAAATAGTCTAAATATCATATAACAAGGCTTTTGGGTTTGAAACAAACCCCAGAGATGAGGGGCAAGGGCTGTAAGTTATGCCCAGGGGGTATTAATGGTTTTTATGGTAGAAATGGTTGTTTAACTTCAGAAGAGGTTCAGTCTTCGTCCCTGTAAAAGCCTATGTCACTATTAAACGAACAGAAATTAATCAAAAAAACTTTTTGCACAAAATAAGTCTTTCAAAAAAAGTAAAGAACTCGATTAAACCAAAAATGAACAAAAATAGAATCAAATAATCTAGCAAGGACACAACTACCACAAATCAGTATTAATAAATAAATGAAACCCAAAACAAACAGAAATTAAAATAAGTCAAACTCAAAACGAGCAGAAATTAATCTATGTAGGGTTCTAAACCCTATGCATTCTAAAAGCTAGAATATAATTTGCACTTTACTCAAAAAATCCATTTAAATGTTTCTGCTTTTTTAACTTTAAGAAATCAAAAATTAATTAAGATTTCAAGAAATAAATATCAGCATATGTATATAAAACTTACAATGCTCATGTTTTCATTTGAATTTTTTCAGTAAAGTACAAATTATATTCTAGCTTTTAGAAGGCATAGGTTTTAGAACCCTACTCAGATTAATTTCTGCTCGTTTTGAGTTTGACTTGTTTTGATTTCTGTTTTTTTTGGGTTTCATTTATTTATTGATACTGATTTGTGGTAGTTGTATCCTTGGTAGATTATTTGATGCTATTTTTATTCATTTTTGGTTCAATGGAGTTCTTTACTTTTTTTGAAAAACTTATTTAACATGAATCTTAAATTATTTACGCAGGTATTCTCCGCCTTTTCGTTATAATCTAATCAGTTTTAATTAGATCATGTATATCTTAATTGATTACAAAGGATACCAGGGTTACCTCAGGCTATCAGTAAGTCTCAAACTCTTTATAAATCATTTGGCAACTCTCAAAGAGGAATTATCGCTCTAACTAAAGTTTGGGCCAAAGGGGCTTAAAAGATGTAATTGTTAAGTTAATTCAAATAGGATCCTTTGGCTTGGACCAAGCAACAGAAATGTTTCAGAGGTTCACCCCTTTATCTAAGTTTTACATTCAAAGGAAATTTAGACAGACTAGTGGTACCCTTTTATCCTAGTTAAAGAGAAATACACTTACTCATTTTCTAGCTCCAGAAGTTTAGACTACCATTAATTTTTGCTAAAGTCTCTGTTTTATCTATTTAGCCTCACTATTCGTTTTTAACTGTCATTCGCTCGAGACTAGTTTTGTGTCGCTTCTTCTTTAAAAATTTTGGCCCAGTGGGGTGTACTTTATTGAACTAAGAATAATTTCTTTGTCATCTAAGATTACACAATTTAGGGTTTTGTTATATTTACAAGAATCAGATAAAATAAGGATTACTCACACCCTCCCACAATTAAATTCTTAGTATAATTATTGTTTTAAAAGGAAACAATCAATTTCCTAAGATTCAATTTAATTCAATCTCTTCGTGGGCTATTGTCATGTGAAAGCCTTGAGACTTCTGGCTTCTATAGTCTACCCATAATTTATTTAATTTTTACGATGTTAGTCCTACTAAAGTGAGTCCTAATATAGATATAAATAGATTCAAAATATTGAAAACCAGTGTCCAATAAGTAGTGATTTTTTCCCTTCTTCTTCTCGTTAGGAAAAGGTACATTTTCCTCAGTTCATATAGGCCAATCCTCGTTTTAGAGCTGTTCTGAAAATATATAGAAAGTAAATTTTCGAGTTCATTCTCCCAATTATCATTTATCCCGGCTAGGGAGAGGTTCCCGTTTAGGCCTATTATTGTTATATTTGAAGGCACAACTTCTTTTGTAATGTTCGCCCGTATATTCCATTTATCTTATCATTTTCGTTATTAAAGAGCATGTATCAGGTAGTTCTACTATTGAGATTTCCTTTATATATGCGAATTTACTCTCTTTCTCTGTTCTGCATTCAAAATTTATTCTGATTTCCTCTTTGAAAGGAGATGTGATGATATATTTTGTTTTTCCAATTCTTTGAATAAAGATTTTACTTTCCTTTATAATTTTGGTTGAACACACCTTGTTTACTAATGTACTATTTTCCATGTTGTTTGCTAAACTGCAGGAATTCATTTGTGTGCTTCTAATAAGAAACTGGTGGCTGAATAATATCGGTACACTGTTAAAATCAAATTCCTTATTTAGGGTGTAATCTTCTAAGAAATATCTAGTTTGATCATCACTGAGTCCAAAAAATATAACTTGTTTTCAATTTGAAAAAAATACAAAATATTCTATACTGGAAATGGTACGCTGATCATTTCGTATAGATAGATAGATA